>OX401411.1:23136532-23688112 GCA_947846245.1 Cerastoderma edule
AACAAGGCGAGTAAATCCGGACTACATTCCTGGTTCCAAGAAGGTATTAGCCCGCACAGTGAAGGCGGATGTTTAATGAGTAATTGGGGTCAGACCGCTGTTTGTGTATCTATAAAGTACCGTCCCTCAAAAAGTGGTATGTAAATTCAATGGACTAAGGTGATGACCAAAAATCAAATAGCAATATTAATAATGGCTTCCACTTGGTGAACCCTCGTTTAACCGGACTGATTATCCGGATGTCTCATAGTCGAACGAAATTGTAAGGGCAGATTATTGAACCAGTTTGTTGCAGACGACTTTTTGAAAACATTGTGGGTAAGGGAATTGCTCGTGACGAGAGCAGTTTCTCCCTTTCAATGTTTTCTACCATATCAGAAGATTATCTTTGAATTTCATCACGTTTTGATATGTCTTCTGCAAACTCTTTCAATTTGGGACGGTCGACAATTTGTACGTTTGCTAAGGGTGCAGTATACCGCTCATACCAGACCGTTTATGTCTTAATGTGAATAAGAACATGCTCTGCTTCATGAGTCCGGATTATTCGGTAAACCGGACACTTTGTTGGGAACGGACATGTTCGGATAAACGAGGGTACACTGTATATTGTTGGAGGTTTAATGGAAACAACAGTAGACTATGAAGCATATTCCATGACAAGGATAGCTCTTGTTTTGATCTATGGAAAATGGGCGTGTTAACCCTTTACCAAACGCCAATATTTCGACTATCCCAAATTGAAAGAGTTTGCAGACGACATTTCAAAATGAAATGAAATTGAAAAATAACCTTCTGATAGGGCGGAAAACATGGTTGGAAAAGGAGAAAATGCTCGTTAAGAGCATTTTCTCCTTTTCGTACCATGTTTTCCAGAGTAGTCTGCCAAAAACTGGTCAAATGTCGTTTGTGTTTGTAATGGGCTAACTACTGGAAATCTATAACTATAAACGGTTGAAATTGGCTTTAACCCACACTCTTTTTTGAAGTAAAGAGCTTAAATAAAATACAAACATATGACTTAAAACCAAATAAACACATTGGCATTTAGAAATTTATGAAAAACTGAAATTCCTATACAAATTTCAATACCAAGCAATCAACGCTGGCATCGTTGTTTCTGTTAAGAAAAATAATTCATTTGATTTGTTATTATTCTTTCTTTTTTATATAAACAATTGCTAGGTGTCATATAAGTCTTCGTTGTTGATTAACCAAATGAAAATCTCATTTTTCTTCCTTTTTTCTGTCGTCTGCTGCTTCTTTGAATTTCGACCAGTCACAACTCCATATATGGGGGGAATAGAATATCTTCCTATAAGAAGTCTTCATTCCACCATTCGTTGTCCAGGTGTATCGAGTCTCACAATGATAACGGGCTTAACCCTTTACCAAACGTCAAATTTCCAACTGTTCCAAATTCGAAGAGTTTGCAGACGACATTTTTTGAAATGTGGTAAAATTGGTAAGGAATCTTCTGATAGAGTAGAAAACATTGTGGGAAAAGGAGAAATTGCTCCTTTTCCCACATTGTTTTCCAGATTCGTCTGAAACAAACTGGTTAAATGTCGTTATTGTTTGGTAATGGGTTAAAGGACGGTTAGGCGCAAAAAGGGGTGATAGAACATTTTAATGTCCGTCTGATAAAAATGGCGACTTCGAGTAATCATAAATGGCAAAAATCTATCCAAGACTACTTTTCCTGACTACATGGCTATCTAGATCTTTAGTTACTTCATAACTCATCCAGACCTCTGTACATACATTCAGTAATCTTTAAAAGTTTGTTTTCCTTTAAGATATGACTTTATCCGCATGAGAATCGGGTGTCATTGGTAGTACTGTGTAAATCATATAGTAACGTAGATGAAGATTTTTTAAAAATTCTTTTTTGATCAATAGTCAGGCATTTTAAAAACGGGAATTGAAATATTCGTGAATGTTGTCGGATACTTTGATGTTTGGTCTTATGTTTTTATTAACCGTATACTGGTTTAATAAACTTCGGGCTAATAGTTGATAATGAGTTGTGTAGGGTTTCCCAATTCATTTGGACAACTCTTTAATTATCGTCAGCAATTGAACTTCCTTAATGGTGTGTGATCATGACATAGCTTCTCTCGACCTATTTAATTCAATTTAAACCAGATCAACTAAGGTTAATCTCTCTCAATTCTGCTTCCTTGATACATTGTACATAACCAGTATACTCGCGCCGAATATGGATTAATGAAAGTTCGCAAGGCAGATCCTGCTACTTAAAGGATTCGAAACCACCATCCTCGCGTCCCAAGGCCGACGTTCTATCCCTGGACCACTGCCCTCAATTTTAGCTGGTATGACAAGCTTATCTGGCACACCACTTTGTGCACACTTAATACGGCCCTAAATGTTGGTGCCTTTTTCTTCCGTTGCAGACCAAGTCGTGACGCGCGGCCGTTGGGCGAACTCGACGCTACCGGTATTTCGTTAACCCCAAAGATAAAGGCGCTCGGTCATCTCTCCGGTAAACCTGTCGCACGAATGACGCGAATTACCGATTTCGTTGTGACACTTTTCGCCGTTTGCTGTTTGGCGACAACCGGGGTACGGGCTAAAATCCTTGATGATGTGGTTCACATCGTCGCAAAAGAGCTGAGCTTCTTTTCCGAGGATTACAGTTCGATTAACGTTGATGGGTTATTTGGATTAAGATTGGGACAAGGTAGGAGCGTATTTGTTACGTCTATTATGACTACTTAATCTTTTATCTTCCGCGTGTGTTATTGACATTGTATCTTGTGATTACATATATAATAGAGTTATCTTTTACACGAGTGCTTAACCCTTATATAATGCTGAAACCGACGACATGCTTATGAAAATAGGTGAGATCACAGGCCAGTCACCAAGTGAATTGGCGGCTGGCCTGTGATCTTACCTGTTTGCCACTCTGAGTATCTTTCCTCATCAAATTAAGCATATATTTTAGGTTTCGGAAAGCAGATGACACAAAAATCAATTTTTAGAAAATTACCCAGCATTCTAAGGCCCGGTGGATAAGCTTATGTATGAACAACCCTTTCTATACTGTAAGATGCATGTGACAGCCGACTCTACAAACGATTATCAAAGTCTCAAAGAAAATTCCATTATAACTAAAGTACATTAGTTATCAATAAAGACGTTACATAACGAAAACATTGTTGATACGGCACTGGCGAAGAGAAACCATATGTGGCCTGTGCTAGAAACCATCTTTAACTGAACTAAACTTAACTTAACTTAAAACATTGGAATCCAAATTGAACAAAAAACGGGGTTTTCATATTGTATGTGTTTCAAACATTGTTTGCTGCAACGTCATTAAAGTTCATTCACAACTGTTTCTGAATTAAGGCAGTCATATCATTTTAAGGAGGTAATAGATAAAATAAAAGCAAGTTTTTTACGTAATACTGTGTATTATGTGGCGTTATGTACCGGATCAGCAAGTGAAAAACTCATTCTCCAAATCTGGAAAGACACTTTCTGCTTCTCAGGCATGGTTGTTTCGGTTGTTTGATGACGAAATTTGATATGACTTAACCAGTATGAGCGCCGAATGAAGTTTTAATAAAAGGTCGCTTAGTGAACCCCGCTACTCAAGGGATTCGAAACCACTGAAAAGACACTTTCTGCTTCTCAGGCATGGTTCTTTCGGTTGTTTGATGACGCCAATGAGATATGACTTAACCATTATGAGCGCCGAATGAAGATTTAATAAAATGTCACTTAGTGAACCACACTACTCACTGGATTCGAACCCACGACCCTCGTGTGCCGAGACCAATGCTTAAGCTCTGGAAAACAGTAAACGGCTATGAAAGCAAATGAAACAAAATGATTACATTCGGAATAGCTTCCTCGAGTTCATAAGAGACCGTATCAAGGAAGCACATTGAGAAACATAAAACATCATTGAATTTGTATATAATTGGGAATTTGATACAACGACGTATTGATAAGATAAACAACTATTCGGTTTAATGCGAATTGTTCCGACCCTGGCGGATGAACAACCGAAGTAATCCAACGAGATAAAGAGTTTTAAAATGACCAATTATGGGTATTCTACCTTAGATTGAATGCACCACTGCGTTAGACAAGTGACGCGCCTCTTTAATGGTTCAAAAACCTCACGAATTTACCTGTCAATGATTGTTGAGGGAAAAAGTCACATGTACGATAACCAATATCCGGGAACTTAAACAAACGAAGTCTCGATGACATCAAAAGTAAATGGTTTCAGGGGCAAACCTTTATTTATATGACATACTTGATGCACGACCTATGTTAAATCCTTGCGTTTATATAAATCTATTTTTAACGTGTCCAGATTGAAATCGTCAGAAGCAACCAGATTTCATCGGTTTGACCCAATGAAAACACATCTGAAGTAATATGGAAGCCGCCATATTGCTTCTCGCGAGACTTCTTTCGTTGTCTTTTCGTTTTCAAATATAGATTACAAATGTAAAATCTAAATGGTCATTTGATTTGATTAAATGCCCATTAAAGGAGACTAATGCTATATCAAACTATACTATTTAGTAAACTTTTGGACAGATTCAAATATTTATCATCAGAAAAAACCCATCAGCACAACTTAAATGTGACAGTGAACCAGAAATAACCCAAATTAGCAAGTTTTATAATTCAGATTTCCTGAATCTCCACCTCTGACCTTGACAGTCGATACACACATTTTTGAACCGACCAATCAGAATTTGTTATTTTGAATATGTAAAGAAACAGGTTGTTGATAAACATGATTGAATTGAAGACAACTATACTTCAACTACAAAATAACTTATTTTAAAGGAGTCTATTAAAAAGGGTCTCAATGCATTCGTAAATTTATTATCATGACTTTTATGAACATACTAAAAGAACTCCATAACATTTTTTCAGTAATTTATTTGTACTCCTCTCCTTTGATGTGCCTTTAAAGAAACAGATATATATCACAGCTTACGGTTTCGCTATTATGAATAAGCTACCGACCAAAAATAATGATTTAAAATGATATCCAACACCTACATTTACATTGAACAACTCGACGTGGACGAACATAGGAAATATGTTATAAGCCGGGAGCGATTCACCCGAAATATTGTAACCCTATACTTACGTACCAGCATTCGGAACACCTCGGCCATTATTAAAAATATATCTACCGACTTGTTACGGGGATTGCCGATTAGATACGATTGACGTACCAGGTGAAATCCTCATATCACGATAATACCCGAGTAGTTACGACTGCGTCAGCTAAAGACAATTCAAATTTACTTTAAATTGAGTTTTAAGCGACCATAGCGAACGGAACCTAAGTGAATTAGACAGCAAACGGCTTAAAAGTACCATATCACAGATTAAGGATTTATCTTTTCTAAAATGTAAAATGTTTTCTTAGAATAATATGAAATCATAAATCTATAGAGATACAAACAACTAGATTATTGAAAGAACGACCAACCCCTTTTTTAACCGTGTAGTGGAGACATGGCACATTTATGTTACAGACAAAGTAAACCGTTTAACCCTTTCCCAAACAACGAATTTTCGTCTGTCCCAAATTGAAAGAGTTTGCAGACGACATTACAAAATGTAATGAAATTCGGAATTAATCTTCTGATAGGGCAGAAAATACTGTTTGAAAAGGAAAAGTTGCTCGTTACGAGCAATTTCTCCTTTTCAAACGATATTTTCTAAAGTCGTCTGCAACAAAGTGGTCAAATATCGTCATTGTTTGGGAAAGGGTTAACCTGTTCATTTTGTAAACAATGATGTAAATTTGAATAACCCATAGGTATGCGGGGGTATTTTTAGATACCATTATCATATGGGACTCACTAACGTTTGACTGTGCATACGTTTACCTTGTCATGTGAACTCATCGAAATGGGTAAGCATTTGGCCTCATGACAAAAAGGGCAAGGTAGCTTGTTTCATTTTTTTTTTTGTGTGAAAATACAGATGTCACTGTCAAAGGCAATACATTTGACTATTTTAAGATTTTACCGGTCTCTTATACAGTCAAACTTGTGTTAAGAGGCCAGCCTATGGGACAGAGTAAATTAGCTGTTTAAGACAGGTTGGCTGCTTAACACAATTTGATTTACACTATAAATGTAACAATGGGACTTTCTGTAGTGGCTGTTTAAGACAGGTTGGTTGCTTAAAAGGGTGGCTGCTTAACACAAGTTAGACTGTATCTATGATTAGGGAGGCATTCGTACTATATTTTAGATTTTAGCTGTGATATGTTTATAGAGTCAGTGTATACATGATGAGACTTAAATAAATAGATAAATAAAATATACAGATGTTTACCAATTTTATGCTTAATAAACATAGGAACCGCTTATTGTTCTGCGAGGAGGATTTATTAAATCATTATTTTAATGTGTGTTACCTACGGAGTACAATCTGTGAGACAGTCCCTCTAATAAAGACCCACGTCATCTATAAAAGTTTTTGAATAACTTGTGGCCTACATAAAGCTATCTTATCTATCTTTCTATTAGGAAAGCCACGAAGTATATAATCTTTGACAGACTGCTCAACCCTTTCCCAAACAAAACATTTTTGACTATCCCAAATTGAAAGAGTTTGCAGGCGACATTTCAAAATGAGATGAAATTAAACAATATTCTTCAGAAAAAGCAGAAAACCTTGTGGTAAAAGGAGAAATTGCTCGTTACGAGCAATTTCTCCTTTTCCCACGATATTTTCTAAATTCGTCTGCAACAAAGTGGTCAAATGCCGTTATTGTTTGGGAAAGGGTTAAGATGGTCGCTTAAAACGAGTTTGACTGAATCCCAATCTGAACCATTATTTCAAGATAAACGCAAAAATTATTAAAACAAATTACGAACATGTCCCTAATTGAGCGTGGGTTTACTTGGCTTTATTTTGAACAAAACACATTTACTGACCCACGAAAAATGATTGGATCTAAATTGTTCTTTTTTACGATTATAAAGGACATGTCAATGAATTTTTATTTGCCCTTAAGTTAAATGAGTGCGTCAAGGTGTAATGGTGAAATAAAGTATAAACGCATAAACCATTTACTATGATCAAAATACTATACAGTAGAGAACAATGGGAAAAATCATCAACAGACAGCAAAATCAAAACGAATACCTACTTGAATGATGATATTGAAATTGTTGTGACAAAAACTAGTGTTTTATGACGTTTAAAATGAATAGAATAGAATAGAATTTTAATGACTTATACGTACAAACATATCTCGTCATACAAACAAATACATTTAAACATAAACATACATACATTTCAACACGGATACAAGGAACATATCTTACAAATTATGTTGCTTACTTCAATATATCACCAAAACATATCAAATCATATATATATATATATATATATATATATATATTTTTTTTTTTTAATGACGTATACTGTTAATACGTTTAGATATGTCTGTACAGAGAACAAGGGTTTTGTACACGCATTAGGAAATCATTATCTATGATCACTACTGACCTTTAAATGCAAGACTTGTGAAAAGTTTCACTGTTATCGTGTTCTATTTAGATTTAAATGTGTTTCTTCCATGGGTGTTAGAAATAACTGCATTAGATAATTACTGTCATGAATTAGATCATGCAAAGATGGGAACTTTGTGTTTTTAAAATAAAGTTACGTATACGATTAAGAATACAAATACTGTATTCCTACGTATACTTACTATGTTTCTCGTAATTAAGATTTAATTAAAAATTCAAACAATCAATCAATTCAACGTCTTAATGAATGAGAGGCTTTTAGTTTATAACGAAAAAACTATAGATATTACCATTTTTTATCAACATCTTCCAATTTGTATGGTGTACAATCAATTGATAAAATATACATGTATACATGTTGCTACTTAGGCATACTTGGAGATGAATATTCAAAAGTTCCTTTGTCACTATAATTGTCTCTAAATTATGTACATGTATATCTTTTGCTCCTAAAAGTGTCGTCTGCTGTTGTTTTCAATTTGGATCCGTAGTAAAATCCTTTATAAGAGAAAAGGGTTTGAAAATAGTGTATCGTGTCACATAGCCGTGTATCGAGGAGATACAAGCACGTAGATCGTATGTATGCCTCCATTTCCTATCAAGGTCATATGTGCCTCAATGAATCTTTAACCCTTTCCCAAACAATAACGACATTCGACTACTCGGATTTTAGAAAACATTGTGGGAAAAGGAAAAATTGCTCGTAGCGAGCAATTTTTCCTTTTCACACAAGGTTTTCTGCTCTATCTGAAGATTGTTTTTCAATGTCATCACATTTTGAAATGTCGTCTGCAAACTCTTTCAGTTTGGGAAAATTCAAAATTTGTTGTTTGGGAAAGGATTAAAAGGACTATCTCATAGATTGGGATTTCTGACTTAATTATTCACAGCTTTCCAGGCCCTTTTATAACCGTCCATTAAATATATAAAGAGTATTTGTAAAACAGACATTGCAAACTGTTTGAACGGGTTTTATTTCACAAACAACGAGCCAATCTGATCACATCGGGTTTATCCAACGAAAACATTTTTTCACAGCTCACGGAAATACCCAAATAGTTCCGATTGACAACGAGCTAAACTTAGATTAAGAGGTGCTATTTATAGATACCATCCTCACGTAGGTCTTTTGAAATGCTTGAATGCTCTTTTTCACGTGACGTTAGCAAGGGCGAGAAGGAATTCCTGTATTAATTCATTAACCGGCTTTCCCATAGAAGCGCTTACAGACTAGAACGTTCACATCACAATGTTTAACGAATGTACGGGATTTCAGCAACTTACATGTAAGGAATTTTAAAATGGTCTTTAGTGACAATGAATGTTAATATCAAATCTTAAACGTTTATTACTCCAAAAGCAAACCATCTATGAGTAAGTCCCTTTAACCCTTTCCCAAACAATATCGACATTTGACCACTTTGTTGCAGACGACTTTAACAAACATTGTTGAAAAAGGAGAAATTGCTCGTAACGAGCAATTTTTCCTTTTCCCATAATATCTTCTGCCCTATCAGAAGAGTATTTGCCAATTTCATCACATTTTGAAATGTCGTCTGCAAACTCTTTCAATTTGGGACAGTCCAGAATTTGTTGTTTGGGAAAGGGTAACCCCTTACTCTATAATATATCAATTCGCCTAATATGCTGAAGAGGTCTGTGGAAACCACCAAGCATGGGGGATGTTTTACACATAATGTTTACTAATGTGTTTCAATTGTTTAAAGACGTTTCATACACGTCTTCAGCACTATATTGATTTACGAATGATATCTGTCTGTGTTAATGGTATTTGCTAACATGGATGAAAACTTATTTGGTTTAGCTCGTTAAGGCAAAATCAATAAAGAATTATTTAGTTTTGGGAAATTTAGTCTATCAAAACAAAGCAATGTGTTATGCTATTTACCCTTATGTTTAAAAGCATTTTTTTTCTTCTAATATTGTTGATTTGGAATAATGTTGATGCCATGTAAAACCATTATAAAAAAAAGTGTTGTGGAAGTAAAACGAGTGCCATATAAACAATATTGCCATCTTTTTAATGAATGCTTTTTTTTATCTTACTAGAATAATATTTTCCATTTGTATTTAGATCTTAAATATCGTCTGCCTTTTTTATTTGGACGTAATGTCGTAACGATAAAAGTTAATCAATTAATCTTTTTTCCATTGAACACCTGACATAGTTTTTAAACAAACCCAATATAATCACTGTTTCTACTCTAAACCCCATTTCAACAGAGTAACGTACCTTGTTGAATCCGTTTAAAGATAAATACTTTAAAACCCATTATGACAAATGTTGCTCCTAACGAGAAATGTGTCCTTCTGGTACAGTAGTTTCTTCTCCAAACAATAGAGAAATATCTTTCTATTTTAAGCTGTTTTTATTTCTATGTATTTTTCTCGCCTACTTTTCGATTGTACATAATAATGCGTTATATGGGTTTATTTGTTTGTGAATGATTCACATTGGAAATCAAAGCAGACGACAAAAAACTTTCATTTTGAATCTGAATTAAAAACATTCTTACATTTGTTTACCGAACCATATTTTTACCACAATACGTCGGCAATTCCTATCGTCGTCTGCAGAAGATAAGCCTGCTGGAAAGTGAAAGCTATTCATGTTCACACAGAAAACAAATCTTTGACAGGTTTTTCCCCATTATGGTATCAAGTTCGTTATAAGCAATATTCCCACTATCCATTTCTGACAGAATCCTTTAGCTACGAATAGTTCGGCGTTTGTCTTGACAGTTGTAATGCTTTATAGCGCGTGCCCTAACGTGCTTCACAGTATCTCATTTCACGGAGGTTTCCCTCTTTAACACAACCCTTTACCAAACGTCTAATCTCCGACTGTCCCAAATTGAAAGAATTTGCAGACGACATTTCAAAATTTGATGAAATTAGACTGTGATCTTCTGGTAGAGTAGAAAACATTGTGGGAAAAGGAGAAATTGCTCGTTAAGAGCAATTTCTCCTTTTCCCACAATGTTTTCAAGAATCGTCTGCAACACACTTGTCAAATGTCGATATTGTTTGGTAATGAGTTAAAGGTAAAATACCCATAATTCGCTATTTTGAAACTCATTCTTTTGTCGGATTAATTCGGCCGTTCTCGGTATACCTCGGCCCGGGCCGGAATTATTCGCATTGAACCGAATAGTTCTGGACCCCGTGCGCGGTTAACCGAGATCTGCCGAAGTAATCCAATGACGGAATGAGTAAAAGAATTGCGGAGTAAGCGTATTCTACCTTAACGTTAGTCCGAATGATCCAGACATATACGTGTATATTTCATTCTAACATTTACAGCTTGTATCAGCCAAGTTACCTTTATGTAGGATACATCATGTAAAAAAACGAAGATTCAATTTTCACGATAATGTACTGGTATTGTCGGCGTTATCATTGGTTAAGCTTAACCCATTACCAAACAATTATGACATTTTACCCCGTTGTTGCAGACGACTCAGGAAAACATTGTGGTAAAAAAGGAGAAATTGCTCGTAACGAGCAATTTCTCCTTTTCCCACAATTGTTTTTTGCCCTACCAGAAGATCATTTTATATTTTCATCACATTTTAAATGCTGTCTGCAAACTCTTTCAATCTGGGACAGTCGAACATTTAGCGTTTGGGAAAGGGTTAACCAAAATGATGTATCTCTGAGCTACGGTCTTTAGCCTATGTGGGGGACAGTGGTCCAGGAGAGGAGCATCGGCCTCTGAATACTTTGGTCATGGGTTCGAATCATGCGAGACGTGTTCCATTCCTATTTGCGACCTTACGTCAAGTCATATTTGGCGCGAGTACTCGTGACCTTTCGTGCTATATAAAATTCGACGCATGCAAATATAGCGCGAAAGGTCACTCAATGAAATAAAGATGTTTCGATCTAACATCGAATAACTTTAAGTTTACCTTTACATTTACCTATTTGTTTTGCATTGATTGCGAAGGAAGCTAACAGCTTGTTCAGAGCCACTCTCGATGACTGCTTCCTGGATACTTTACCAGTACTCGAGCTGATTTGTGGGTTAGTCCCGGAAATTTCCATCTCGCCTAACGGGGATTCGAACCCGGGACTCTCGGTACAAGAGGCCGATGCTCTACCTTTGAACCACTACATATACATGTATACATTTTCAGGACAGCTTCGAGAGACTGTCAAACTCTGCGACAAGAAGCCATGTGGAGCCTCCCTGAAGAAAACCCTACAGACGCTTGAATCGGAGCTGGACAAAGCGTGCGATGCAGCGCTCCCTTACGTAGAACAGGCGGACCCAGACTACTACGAACGGTAACTCTTGATATTGGGCAAACAAATTCACCTGACGTTGATGACCTCTATCAACTTAATTTCGCGCTATGTTGGGTTTCTATATATATCTTCGGGACTGTCCGTCAATTATCCGCACGATACCACACACGGTAATAAGATTCACGGAATTTATCGAACAATCCCGACAATGTACGATCTCTTAGCGAATTATTGATTTATACCGCGTCGTCCAACTTTAATCTATCATTGCATAATAGTCAACGTCAGGTGAATTTGTTGGCGTGAAGTATGCCTTTACGTTAAAACATTTCTTCATTCCTGAAACTTCCCAAAATTAATCAAGACAAAATGATATGGTCCGAATTTAAAACAACACCGGCTTGAAATATGATCGTGACATATAAGGACAAATAGGAAAATTTGTGACTGAAAAAAAGCAATGTCATAGGATCCATCTATCGGCTTTTCACAAAAAAATGTCCTTACCTTTCCGCTGTTCCTGCAAATAGATACAACATGTAAGAAACCCGACCCTTGGGGAGAAAAAAGACCATTCATAATTTCATGATATGCGAAATGCAATATACTTTATTCTTTAATTAAACACTGATTCGTTTTGTAATGTGGGAAAGCAGTTAGTGGTTCGAAAGTAATATTTTTAGATCTTATGACGAAATAAACCAGGTAAAGCATTTATCCTGACACCAGGGCTAAAAACAGACCGATAACGGGGTGCCGTATATCATTTTTGATATCTGTCACTAGATCACGTGATCTCTACGCGCATCTGTCAGTATCGACTTTCCGTTTTGTTTTACGTTTTTCGTATCTTATTTCAATTTTTGTTTGTTATTTGAATTCATATAGATAACAATATAAATAGAGTAGACGGTCGGTGTCTTTGAATAGGAAAGGTTATCGGGCTCGGTTGCGGATTATCATCCGATTCGTCTTCGGCTCAGCGGATAACATTCCTACACCTTGCCCGATAACATTTCCGATCACGACACCGACCATCTTTTCTTTATACGTTTACTGATCGACGCGCTATTCATGAAATGCTGTTGGAAACAGAGTTTAACACAAATCAAACTAACAAACTAGCATCCTATTTTGTCAGATTTCTAGCTACCATCAACGCCCCCTACCTGAACCCGTACACCCTGGCGAAATTTACCCAGGAGCCCGAATATCAGGGTAAAAATTCCGATTATGACGAGGAGAGGGGAGATGCATGCTACGCCCGTATGCTTGGGACATACACAGATAATAACTCGTGAGTTCATGTATTGCTTATATTTTTTGTCTTTGGTTTTGTTATTGGGAGTGTTTCGTTGTGCGTGTGGATTGCTTTATTTGGTTTTATTTGTTTTTGGTTTTTGGGTAGGCTGTGAGCTGGGTTGGGTTGTGGTGGTTGTCGGGGCGGGTTGGTATGGGAGTTGTTAGGGCGGGGTTGGGGTATGGGGTTCGAGTAATCGAAATCATCCAGACTAGCTCGGGTTAACGACACCACGTCGTCATCGTAACAGAATGCTCCCATATTGCAACATAATAGACGCTTGTTGTGCCTACATGACGTAGACTGGTCCTTCCGGTTTTTTATTCGTTCATTGTCGTCTGTTGTTGCTTTCAATTTGTAGCAGACATGAAATATTCCCTTTGCTTAACAACTCAGTGTATCTAATCGTTACAGAACGTTGCCGAAGTTTAACATAACAGATGACTGTTGACTATATAAAGCAGATTCGTATTTTCGGTTTTTTATTCATTTATTTTCGTCTGATGTTGTTTTCACTTGAGAACAGACATGAAAAATGATTTTGTTTAAATCAGTTAACAACGTAGTGTGTTTAATCATTACAGAACGCTCCCTAAGTGTAACATAACAGACGATTGTTGACTGTATGACGCAGACTTGTATTTCCGGGTTTTAATTCGTTCATTGTCGTCTGCTTTTGCTTTCAATTTGGAGCAGACATGAAATATTCCTTTTGGTTAACAACGCAGTGTGTAAAATCGTTACAGAACGCTCCCAAAGTGTAACATAACAGACGATTGCTGGGCGTACATGACAAAAACTGGCACTTCCGGTTATTTCATTACCCATCAGCTGCTTTACTTTATCATGGTCGATCATGTAAGTATTATAATTCTCGTACACGTGTTTCAACATGCCTCGCTGCTGTTTCTCTTTCTCTTTAATTCTTTCTTTTCCTTTTTGTTTTGCTTCATCTGCTGCAATTGTCGTTTGAAATCATTGTGACAAAATGATAAATTGCTCTTAATGAGCAATTTATCATTTTGTCACAATGATTTCAACAAATAATCATAGAAAAAATGTGATGAGATGATGGTTTGAGTTTTTGCATTGGTTTCATCAAGAAAGGTATAAAATCCTGTCCGTTCGTTCTTTTACAATTAGTTTTTAATTCGTATTTCTATCAGCAAGATATAGTTTTGGGAGTTTGGGACGTCGGGATCCAACTCGAGCACACCTTATAAAAGTTATTAATGATACGAATCATATTTTAAAAAAAATACTTTAAAGTTTCCGGATTTTTTTTTTTTCATTTATGATACGTATGTTTGCTTGGTTGGGAAAATAACTGCTGTGGGGTGGATGCAATGTTAAATTTTGTTTCTTCCTCATTCATATAAGCTGAAAATTGCAATGTATTTAAACAAACGCTGTCGTGATACCAAACAAAAAGACGTAAAGTTTACACCTGTCATGTCTTAAATTTTTTCAGGTCGGTTGCAAAAGCTCACTGGATACTTACCTGAAAGGACAGACTCTATTTAGCATACAGGAGGATTTCTGTCATAAGATTTACAGCGAATCAGAGCAGCTTGTGACGGGTGGTAAAGTGTCCAGTCGGCGAAAGGATTTGTTCTTAGAACAAAGTAAGCTTATACATTGTCGTCCTTGATATGCCTAATAGTGACATCTGCCATCTATTGTGCGCCTCGTTAAAAAACGAAGCCCTATTCCCTCTCATAGTTTCCCAAAGTGATACAAATTGTAAAACTAGCAATACATGTTCGTATTATTTTATAGCAAATCCCTTTCCAAGCTCTATCCAAATAGATAAAACATGTTTTCGATGTTATTATATTTATACCACTTAGATTGCATTTTTATTGTTGCTGTTGTTTGAAACTCGTATATTCATGTGCACAATTATCAATATGTTTGCATGATTTGCATTCAATGTGTTTGTATGCACATTTTTGTAACATGCCAAAAATGACTCGGTCATGTTCAGAAGAAATGTAAAAGGCCAAAAGCAAATGTTTTGCCGACTCTCGCCAATAAAGTATTGAATTGAATCGTTATTTTTGTCAAAGCAAATTTTCTAAGACATTTTAAATGTCCAGTACAGTGTATATGTTTATTAAGGAGCGTATCGAAGACCACAATAGGTGGTTCCATTGGGTCGCTCCAGAACAACGGGAAAATATGGTACATCATTGCGATTTGTAAGCTACTTCCGGTTTAGAGAAGGGACCACGTTGTTGGTTGTGATCCAGAGAGAAGGCGAAGGCGAACTACAAATGCGAGTCATTGCCATATTATAGGGACGTTGATGAAGTATGCAATTAACACACTACAAAAAAAAAATAACAAACACGTATCATACGTCATAAACTCTTTCTCAAGCAAAGGAATTGTTAGCTTTTTTTATCCGTGTCAAAAGTAAACACAATAGAAAAAGAATATGAAAAATATGATATTAAATACAATCTATTTGATAGTTGGTTCAAACGACCGTGACAAAAACGATGTATTACCAAAGAAGAGCAATCAGTCTTTTGTTCACCATGGGTTCTAAATTCTGTGGACATTTTCTTTATGTTAGAAACCACTATGAAACAAAAAGACAAACTAACCGCTATGAGCAATTTATTCTTTTGTCGCAATGGTTTCTCTGGCTTCTACACGTCTTATACAACAGATGGAACTAAGTGAGCATAAAAAAATCACACTTCACCTTTCACCATTCTTTATTCACAGCCGTGCTGTGTGGACCCCTCGGATTCGTGGATTTCATGCGAGAAGACTGGATGAAGATGGTTCTCGGCTGGCCGAACAAGAACCTCGGCTGTTTCCGGGCCAGCTACCTGGATCAGCTGGAAAACGGTGTGTTAGGGTCCATCGGCAAAAAGCTCGACGAATACAACGAAGAATCCGCATCCCAGAAGGCTGAGCAGCTGTCCAGTCTGGGAAAACTCCTGAAAAAGCTAGGACGGCGGGAAACGATCACGTGAGTAGGCTTGGAAATAGACTGGGAACCGGTCTCTCATATATCTTGAGGAACATAGTGGATCCAGTAGACAGTGGGTAACCAGTTTAGCTTTGAGAGAATCTCCAAGTTGACTTCCGGAGAGTTTATCGTGGAGTTTCGGTTACATTCGTTTGGATCACATTCCCCTTTTCTTAGATTATTCCTAGGTCCATGTTGTCGAAATAGATTAACTCGTACTTAAACTCAAACACCAACCTTTACTCAGGTATGGTTATCGTCCTGAGTGAAGTAAGATAGATGAGCCGTGTTCTTAAAGTCGGTTCTTTTCGGCATTGATCGCGTTACTTTGAGACAACGGTTAGGTTGGCTCAGTATCATTGTTTCAATTTAAGCTTGATAAAAAAAACAATATGTACGAGATCATTTCTAGATCACCACTTTACCTGATTGCTATCCACGTATCTAAAACAAATTCTAAAATAGTGTTCGGCATACAGCAAGGAATGATTCATGGTACAATAAAAGGAGGTATTATGTTTGGCCACATTGGGATTTGGATCAGGGATTCCTGTATTCCAAGTCACACCCCATACCGACTTAAATTGATTTTGATCTCGGAGAAAGAAACAATGGCATGGTATTTTGATTATTTCCTTAGATATGGTAATATATCCATACAATTCTCAATGATCTTATAGTCCGCATCTTATGGCTGCATCAAGTGTCAAAGAAGAAACAGCAATCCTGTACGATCTCAGAACCCGTGTGAAACATGGGGATGTATAATATCGTCTTTGTTTTAAATACCGTACCTACCTTATTTGTATTTAGAGAGATACCGCATTCCAGTTTGACAGGGATGGTCCGACTTTCTTTCTCTGTTTTCAATGTTCTTGCGTAATTATTTTCCCGCCATCTACAAGTTCCCCATTATTGTTCTCATGAATAATTTAGTAGAGATGGTCTCTCCCTAATAAGATAACAAGGTTGTAGAAACTACCTGCGGCAATAGAACATCTATCGCCAGCTGTTCAGTTCGCCAAAGTCGACTGATTTGTTGCTTGATTGGTTCAATGGAAAAGTTACTACGTTTAATCCGGATTATTTATGAAGAATCAACTATAACAACTTCAGAAATCGAAAGGGGGGAGCATTCGTCAGAAATTTGATTCAGAACAAATGCGCTTATATCTTTGGTAACATATTCAAATGTGGATTTGTGTGAAGTTATATAATGTGATATAACATTGATATAACATAAATGTTGACTGGATCTCAGAGATCTATAGTTATCTGGGGTCAGTCTTATTGAATATGATAACTATAGTTACTGATCCCAGGATAATGACAGACCCCTGTGGACTTGATATGGAAACAATATTGATATTATATGTTGATTACATGCTTGTTTGGTATGAATCTAACGACACTTTCAACATGTTTCAGTTATATTGCATTGGTATTTAAACAAAAACTCATATTCATCCATAGATTCAATCCAGTAACATGTCTTTCTTTACCTTGAACTGTGTGTTCAATCGTAATAATTTAAACAAGAATCGGTGAGGACTGGCGGCCTCCCTCTTTTGTTTAAACATATTTTATCGTAAAATATTTTCAAAATTGGATTGGGACGGAAGCTATAAGCTTATTGAGTCCCTCTCCTGAATAATATAATGTTAATCTTTGAAACAAACCAGCAAGGGATTGCACATGCAACCAGGGGTCCTGCGAGGCATTGCGTTTAAGATGAAGGACTCGCAACTTATCGAGATCATATCCGGTAATACCGGTTTGATTCCCACCGGCACCATTTGTTCCGCAGGAGTATCTTTTGGCAAAACCACTTCAGAGCCCAAGCGCAGTACTGGTGAATCCAAGAAATCCGCAGAGGGCCTCCGTTGCCTAGCGGTTAGAATACAGCACTTGAAATCTGATGGCCCCGCTTCGCTTGGGTTCAAATTTCGGTGACAGAATTTGAATTCTCATGAAAGGTAGTCTCCCGATTGACTTAGGGAATTCAGATGGTTCTACCCGGCAGTTGAGTACGGGGATTTCCTCCACCATTAAGAGTCGGGCTTTGCAATATATAT
Organism: Cerastoderma edule; assembly: GCA_947846245.1. NCBI lineage: Eukaryota > Metazoa > Mollusca > Bivalvia > Cardiida > Cardiidae > Cerastoderma > Cerastoderma edule. Next base: position 23,154,728 of record OX401411.1, read on the forward strand.
TTGAAATAATATTGAAGCGATGTGAAAACCCATATATGAACGAATGAAAATTACAATTTGATTTTTTTTCCCAAAAACATAGCTACTGTAGTACGTTTTCAGATAAGTTCCTATGTAATAGATGCAAAAGAAAAACACAAGCCATGAACCGTTTACACATTTTTTCTGTCACATATGCCATTACAATTTTCCATATTACACTGGAGTTTTTTTTTTATTATTTCTAGTGATGAAGGAGCCCAGTCCTCTATGAGAAAGCTGCTGAGAGAAAAGTCAATGAAAGGTGAGTGGAAATGAATAAGAAAATATATATAAGAAAAGGAAAATCTTCTTTAAGCTTCCATTGAAAACTTGAAATCGAGGGTTCAGTGCAAGACTATAGTAAGTGCTTCATGAACATGCCTTGCACTGAACCTTCGATATAACCTTGGTGACATTGGTGCAGTGGTAGAGCGACTGCATTTGTACCGAGGGTCCATGGTTCGATCCATGTTAGGTGAGGTGAAAATTGCCGAGACAAGCGCACAAATGTCATTGCCATTGTCTGAAAACGAAATGCCTGATCAGATTTCGTTATATTGCATATACATGTTCATGTTCTATTACGCCTCCCGTGGTTAATTGTTTTATGATGCGTAGGCTCATAACGGGTCATAATTGAGGAACGTTGTTAATATCATCACAGGTTGCCAATTCCATCTTTTCGAGGTTTAAAATTCGTTTTTTACCCGTTTTTGATATTTTTTTAACCAGATGAATGAATATAGTTTGTTTTTAGTGGAGTGTGAAAGCTGGTAAGTGGTGTAATTGCGACAAAAATTGATATAAGGTAATGTACAGGTCTTCAATATCTGGATTTTTGTACATTTATAACGCCTGGGGTCCGTTTTACTAAACAAGTTACGGAAAATATTTGCGTAAGTCATAATTGATAGACATGGATAGTATCTTCAATGAAAGAACAATATTGTAATGTGACACGTCATTGGAAGCGTCTCGGAGAGACGATTCCAATGATGTGTTACTTTGCAATATTGCTTTGCCCAATATGGATAAAATCGGAATTGTTTTAGACTTACGCAAATCTTAAGCGTAAACTGTTTAGTTAAACGGTACCCTGGTGACTTCAATGCCAAACACTAATTTATCTTGAACATATGCAAGGATATCCCATGTTTGGTCCGTACTGAAAGACAAAGCAGACGGACACTGTGACAAACTAACGAAACATTTGTTGGAAAACCTAGGACAGTGTTCGCTGCGCTGCAGATAAAATAGTGTAGGTTACGGCGCAGACATTAAACCTAAAATTCAAGAAGAGACAGAAAAGTTCGACGGCAAATCCAAACGGACAGAAAACCTTACGGAAGTCCGTAAGGGCCATTTTGAGCCAAAACTTAGAAGGCAGCAATTGGAACTTACATCTTAGAAATTAAAAGTTAGATCTTAGTTTTTAGTACCAGTTGCTGCCTTCTAGGTTCTAGCTCAAAATGGCCCTAATGGACTTAAAACATGGATAATAGCGCAAAGAATGGTAAATATTCATTCCATGAGCTATTTATAGTATCATTTTGTACATTTCAGACGGCTGTCTATCCCACACTTCCGGTCTAGGGTTCGGCGTTTTCTGTACTTATCTGCGTTACCTTGTGGAGCAAATGTAATGAGATTAGTACTATGTGCTATTAAAACTAGAATAATTTGTTATTAGTTGAATCCATGAATGAGTATTGACCGATTTTGATTTGGTTAAAAATAAACTATTCGGGTATTTTTCTTGACCTGAGAAATACATCTCGTATAGATAGATAGATACTTTATTGATACATACGGCCATAGGCCCATCAGTACAAATAAAGTAAACATTTAAGAGACAAACCAGTATCGTGCTAAGCCTAGATGTAGGATATAGTTGCAATATATCAAAATATCATTTAAAGTATTCACTATTAAAATGAAAACACAAGCAATGTATTGCCTGTAGTAATTTATAAGATGAAAGCTACAACAATGTTTAGCGCGGTTCTGGTTAATACAAGGTCCATACAAGATGCAATTGCTAACACTATGCCTGTAAGTAGCTTATTGCTTTTGTGGAGAAGAATAAACTTATATATAAGACTAGAATTTACATTTACGTATATAAGTGTAGGGTTACACATCTTGTGTTATAATGTGTCCCTGACTGTGAGCATCCACGCTAAGTAGATCAATGTATATGAAGGTGTTAAACATCCATTTAAAACCATTATTTTGGTCGATTACCCATACGTTTTAGTGAAATTATAAGTTGTTACATATTTTGGTTCCATAATCAAATTAGATGACTGTTTAGATATTGAATTTTGGCATTTGTATTGGAAAACAAAAGTACAACGAACGAAGTCTTGCAATCTTTAAGCAATATGGCGGCTTCCAATTTATATCAGATATGTTTTCATTGGATAAACAGGTTGCCTTAACCCGTCATGTTGAAACTAATTCTAGTATTCTAGTGCGATACGAAGGGGTTGCAAAAGATAATGGATCATTATAAACAAGATAGTTATCTTACTGTAACCCTAGTGGCTTGAGATACCGCATTAAATAAAATGAGAAGTTTTTGTGTTTTTCATGGAGATATGAAAGATTAGACGTTCATATTTTTGTACATGCAGTTTCATACAGTGTGACGACGTTTTATTTCCTTTCCTCCTCGAGCACATAAAAGCTCTTTTAACCCCATACATTTCTTGGGGTTAATAACCGACATAAAATGCAAAACGCAAGACATGTATGCATATGAAATCATTTTATTAAACCTCTATTACAAGTCAATTTTCAAGACACTCGAAAGCGTTTTAAATCAAACAGTGATCTCAGTTTTAATTGGAGAAAGTTGGCATTTGACATGGCAAAATAAGAGTATTTTCGCACGTGGCGATTGACATATAATGTTGAAATAAGTCATGGGTCGAAATTAATAAAACATGGATACTTTTTCTTCCACTATTTATTGAGTTATCCTCGAAATTTCATGGTTGTAATGTAATTGCTTTTATCTATCTAATATTGTCCAATGAAGTACCTCTTTGTTTATACAATGTACCAAGACCAATACTATATTCATGGATTTCGTCAAAAATCACTAATCGTTTTCGTTATGTTGAATTAGAGGTATTCCGTCTGAAATCCGTCGTTATATCCCATCGTTTAGACCAATCTTTAGATGTGCGCCCACGATTCGTCATAACATAAAAAAGAATATTAACTACTGTAGTTCACCGACTCCGCACTGTTGTTCTGTTGACGTGCTTGTTTCCATGTTCCGTTTATGCAATTCATCGTTATTAGTACTATAAGTTATTCATTCAATCAATTAAGTATTATTTTCGATTTGTTGATATGTATGTTTTATGCCTTTTCCTTGTAAGGAGGCGGGGCTACTGGTCCCGTCATGTGACTAGCTCCATACATTGCCGGGTTGGTTTGCGCGCCATGGTATGGGTTTGGAGGAACCAACACTGAAACGTTAGGATAGAAAAATTACGTCCAAAAACTTAGAATATAAAGTTAAAAAATAAAATATGTAAGCAACACTGAAACGGACAATTAACGCAACTAGGTCCTAGTACCACGGCTGGTGAACGCTCTGCCACACCACCATGGTGCTGACGACGAAATCGGTTGCACAACTTCCGGTTTAGCGATTTTAGGGTAGGTTTTTGCTAATTTTCTACATTTTCAAACAAGTAATCAGAATTTAAAAACATGATTTTGGGAACATAGCCCTTTTCGGCTTTTGTTCGTAAATATTGCATTGAAAGGCTGTTTATCATAACACAAGCCAGTACTACCCCTTTAAGCCTAGGGGCCTGTTTTACAAAGGTTCGTATAGTAGATTTCCTCGTAAACGTAAATATAAAGGGAAAAGAATATCTCAGAAAGGCTTTGACTTAGGCATGGAATATAAGGCATACCTATGCAATCTTTCTCGTATTTTTAAAGCGTGACTTTTCATTCACAAAAATGAAAGAGTCTATGAGATTCAAGGGTTACAAATTCGTAAACGTAGACGTAAAAATTTACGAATCTTTGTGAGATAAGTCTGAGTGGTAAAACAATGCCAATTACAAAGAACACTATTTAGAAATCGGGGCATTGTACCCTTAGCGTCATGTGACGTCGACTCACCTCTGCCCACGTTTCTCCCCGACCTCGCACGACGTCGACGTAAGCAGAAATAGCAGGCGGCGATCAAACCCAATTTGGCGATGATGAGGCTGAGCACGAGGATCCCTATCACCATGGGACTCAGTCCGGAATGGCTAGCAAACAGACACGTGACATAATATTAAGGAAATACCGTCTCTCATTTACCCTTTCCGAAACAATAACGACATTTGACCACTTTTTGTAGACGACTCTGGAAAACATTGTGGGAAAAGGAGAAATTGCTCATAACGAGCAATTTCTTCCTTTATCACAATGTTTTCTGCTCTATCAGAAGATTGTTTTATCAATCTTAGCACTTTTTGAAATGCCGTCTGCAAACTCTTTCAGTTTGGGACAGTCGAAAATTTGGTGTTTGGGAAAGGGTTAACAATATGTTGTCAGTCTAAATTGAAAGCCGCAGCATATGCCAATCAAGATTTTTTTTTTTGACAAACCAAAGGAATGCATACATTATAAATCATTCTTTCCAAGAGGGTTTGTGATGCTTAAATATAGCTGTTGGACCCCTCTTCTTTTCTTTATTCTTCGTAACACACCCTCAGTAATCGCCTCAAATACATGTTGCATCATTTGTGCCTGCACTGTTTGTCAACAACACGTCTGTCGTTTGGTTAAACTTATTTTTCTTATATCGATTGTGTAACAGGTTCTTACAACTAAGATGAATCACTCCCGATTCTGCTTCCTGGATGCATAAACAATACTCGCGCTAAATATGGATTAATTAAAGGTCGCAAGGCAGATCCTGCAACTCACGGGATTCGAACCCACGACCCTTAACATCTATCGTCTGCTTTTTCTTTCAATTACATGACCCAACACGTTGTATGAAGAATCAAAGGTCAAGGTCACACTCACCAGCACACGTTGGGAAAGTCCTCTACGCTGCAGCACACTTCGTTCCCGTAACAGTACTCGATGAAAAAGTCGCCATCTGGATTCGTCACATTACACTGGTCGTATCCATGGATACCCGGAAAATCTGGGATAAACACAGACGTTATTTCTAACGGCGTTAGACCGTGTGCATTTCTGCACACAACGTTGAAGGTAGAATATCCATAAATCCACTTTTTTTTTTAATTTCATTCTATCGTCTGATTACTCCGGTCATTCGCGGTATACATCGGTTGTGACCGGAACTATTCCGTTTAAAGAGAATAGTTCCGGCCCCGATCGATGTTTACCGAGAACGGCCAAAGTAATCCGACTAAAGAATAAGTTTCAAAATATCGGATTATGGGTATTCTACCTTAAATACGTAATGGTCGTAAATATTTCCTAACCAAAAATAAAGAGGGAAATATGACAATAGAGCTCAACCTAATTTCTTCTATGTCGGTTGGTAAAAAAGTAATTACAGTTTTGTCAATCACTGTGGATTCTACAAGTAAACGATGTATTTCAATGTTTTTATCGTGTTCACTCAATCGTAACTTTTCTGCTATATGTGTGACCTTAGATATTATATCTCGTACGTAAATGCAGGGTTACAAGTTCTGTGTTATGTGTCCCGGCTAGTTTTCTGTGAGTGTTGACGTTGCGAAATTCAATGTTTATGAAAGTGATGACCATTATTTTTTTGTCATGAGTTTTGATTCGTCAATTATACAATATAAAGAAATCATAAGTTACGTTACAGTTTTGTTTCCTTAATCAAATTGATTATATGGCTGTCTAGATATTGTATTTAACAGTTACATTTAAAAACAAAAATACAACAAAAATAGTCTCGCAGGAACCAATATGGCGGCGTCCATATTATGTCAGAGACGTTTTCATTGGATAAATCCGATGAGTTCAGATTGATATTCTCTTCTTCAGGAAGGTCGCTTAAACCAATTAAACTTAAAAAATACAGTACAAGTTCATTTAGTACTGTGGGTAGAAACAGTTTACGTTCATGATATATCATAGGCGTTCACATATCACTTATGTTCATGTATTTGTTTCTCACTTTAACCCTTATAGTGCTGGAACCGACTTCATGCTTATGCAAACAGGTTAGACCAAGGCCAGCCGCCAAATCAATTGGCGGCTGGCCTATGATCTAACCTGTTTGCTACTCTGAGTATCTTTCCTCAAACACATTGAGCAGATATTTAAGGTTTTGGAAAGCATACGACAAAAAGATCTACTTTTAGAAAATTACCCAGTTTTCTACGAAAATTACCCACAATCCAGCCCGTGCTTGATATGTTAACAAAGAATGTGCAGGGAAAATAGTAAAAATAATTACTTGTAAATAAAATGACAAGAAATGTTAGACCAACTCTCCAAATAACGGCCATCTTGTTTGTTTTCTCCTTCCCGTTTATCAATAGGTTTGTGTCTATATAACCTTACACATGCACGTAACCTACTAATCTGCGTGCAAGAGGCGATGTTCAAACTGGCTATCAAGTCCTGGTACCTGGTTCCATTACCTACCCGATTTTAAGCCAGGGGTACCAGCGACCGAGTGCCTCTGTGCGTTTAGTCCAATGAACGGTGATCATTTATCAGCACGTGAAAGATAACGTATTGTCCATCGTAGATAACAAATGATGATAAATGCAGGTATGACTTACTTATTTATGTACGTATACCATATCACACAATGTAATATCCTGTACTTATTTACGGAGATGGTAAAATCAATTGTCCATATTGCCCAGCATGTCCAAACGCCTTGACAGACAAGTGACTTTTTGCTGAGATTTTCTTTATAACCACTATACCAGACATATATAACATGTGACTTACGTATCTGATTATACAGACACGTGCAAAACAAGATGTGGCACTTACAGACAAGTAAATCAAAATCGGATTTCGCCACCCCTGAACCCCTAGCCTGTGACCCTGTGTATCGTTTTATTAAACATCTTATGCTAAGAACTTGTATAAGTTAAAACAACATTCCTTTTCATTTCAATATTGAAAATGGCAATATTGCAAATTAACACGTTAGTGAAATCGCCTCTTTGATACGTCTCCAATGACGTGTCCTATTACAATGGTGTATTTTTTGTTTAAGACGGCATCCATATGTAGGCGTATCGAATTTGACTTACGCAAATATTGTCTTTAAGTAGTTTGACAATCCCAGGACCCCAGGCTAAAGCCAAAGTTGTAACAATGATTTCAAATTGCTGAATCACCTTCAGATCAATAGGAATCAAATCGCGATATTCCTTGGTATTGATCAAAGACTTATAAAAAAATAAAGGTGCCCAGTCATCTACTTAGAATACCTTCTGGAACAATGCAGGTTTTCGTACCGTAATCAGTACTTCAATGCTCTCCTCTCGAAGTTCTAAGAACCATGCAGAATGTAATTTATCCATGATGATGGCAGAATTACAAAACGTCTAGCCAGAAGTATAGCACTCATGACCAAACTATGAGTGGCTGAATATCTCTTAAATTCTGTGGTAGTTGCTATGGCAACGGGCGATTTTATTTTTTGCAATTCTAGAGCCAGAAATGGTCTAAAATCAGTGATTACAACAGGGTTTTTTTTCACAATACTTATTCTGTTGCATAATCTTTATAAGTCGACAGAGACCTCTGTAACAAAGTTGTCAAAAAATGCCAAAAATGTTAATTACTCGTAATGGATAATTCATTCTTTTCGTTACAACGGGTTTATCAATTACATCACGATTCCACTCATTTCACTAAGGACGCAACTTCGTTCAGTCTTTTTGAAAACTTTCATTTCTATCCACTTCACCAAAAAAAACTAATATCATTAGATCATTGACTACATCCACAATTCTATTGGTATGGTTCCTGAGTTACTCGGGTGGAGGGGGTTATGGAACATGATCCTTTATTTCTCTAAAATGTTTCCAATACCAAAGACTTTATTGTGCCTCCGTCTGTGTTTTCAATGTTTATTGTAGATGAAACGGTAACGTTGGGGTGGGTTTACAACAACATTACTGCTTTTATCATAGCATGATTGATTTGTGTTAAATTTATTTTAGAGATTTTAGTGGTTTGAAAATATACCGTAGGCCTACTGGCCAAGCCGTTTCTCTACTTGGGACCCTTGTTTTTATAAGCCTAATGATATCACCCAAGCTTATGAGGTTTGGCTAAAGGTTAACCCTTATAATGCTGGAACCGACTTCAGGTGACATTTAAAAATGTGATTAAATTGTAAAATAATCTTCTGATAGGGTAGAAAACATTATGGGCAAAGAAGAGATTGCTCGTTACGAGCAATTTCTTCCTTTCCCATAATGTTTTCCAAGGTTTTTTTAACAAAGTGGTCAAATGTTATTATTGTTTGGTAATGGCTTAAGAAAAGAGAAAGCTACACGAAAGAGCAAGAGATGTGAGAAAAACAACGCCTTTAGACCTGTTAGATCTTTTAGCCTCTCACACAAGTGTATCTGTATAAAACTATTCCATTTGTGTTTCTTCTCGTAAATAAACTTGTATTCTACAGTCGGGGGACATAAATGAGTTCCCACAATGGCCGACGTCATTTCTAAAAAGCATGATCCGTGTCAGATATACTAGCCTGGGGTCCTGGCCCATGCTAACCCGCATTAGGTTCGCGGTATACGAACGGGCCAGGCTCCACCAGGCTACAGATATACCAGAGACATAGATAACATATCTATGTCTCTGGATATACCTTATTTTTGTTGTTGTTATTGGACATGATGCATCGTAAAACAACTTCTATCTGTTATCCATGGTTCTTATAATCATATCCATGACAGGATTATTAAATTAAGACTTACTACAAATTATTTTCATCTAGAATATGAAAAGAAAAGGCACAGGATTTCGAAGTTATGGTACTCTTACAGGGTGACGGCTTTACATAGACATTACCCCCCTAAGAGTACCTTAACTTCGAATCCCTGTGGTCTAAGGCCCAAGTCGCAAAGCGATTGTGACGACAGTATCAACTCAATGATTCTTCTGGAACCAAATACAGTACATCATTTCGGGGTTTATACCTTACCCACTGTCGTCGTAACCGAAGTTGAACTGTCAAGTCGCCGATTTCAATTAAAATGACCGACTCTGCAGTAATCGCGGCAAATCCAGAGCGAAAACATTTTACCGCACCAAAAGGTATTTCTCTTAGTGTTATGTATATCATGTCTCACCTTTCATGATCTAGAAACGACCAATTTGACATGAAATTCTTTACACGAAAACCCATGATTGGAGAATAGTGTATGTATTTCCGGACATGTATTTATCCGGATGATATAGCTTTAACAGCAACTACGCTGGGTTAACTTTACAGCATTATGTGTGAACTGTTAATAAGATCACCCTGAAAAAAGATTAGGGTTCTTATGATACTACTGTGATATGATATATATGCAAAAGCTAAAATCTGTTTTGAAAAGATGGGCATTTAAAATTAGTTCATAGACCATCGCTTCTACACTGGAATTATTTGCTAAATTCAACTAGCCAAATGACACCTTAAACCTTATTTTTGTTGTCAACATTTAACTTTGTAATGTTATAAAAAAAAAAGATATCTTTTGAGTTATTATACTCTTTTATCATGAAAGTATATGTCCACTTTTGTAAGTTTTTTTCTTTTAGTATTAAGATTAATTTATATTTTTTGTAAGAAAGCATTCGATTTTTAAATCCATCCAAGTGTGTTTCATTATCTATCTTTTTTTCTTTTTAGAGAGGTTTACATTTAATGAAAGGAAACAAGTTAGCTTGTTATAAGTAACGATTTAAATCTTTCATTACCTTGTGTGATCATTGATCATGTACAGTAATTTGAATCTTTCAAAGTTTTATTGGTCATTAAATGATGTAGTGACAAGTTAAATGTTCTCTGATACATTGTAAATAGATATATTGCAAAAAGGTTAAAACATGCAAATGTTGAACTAAAATAAACAATACTTTCCTGCTGTCAGACCATTTATTTCTTGCCACTCATGTTCTTATGAAATGCTTGGAAAGGTTCATTATTATACTGGTGAGGAAATACCAGAAGCATGAATAGGTTCCCTGAGGGGCCTCTGTGGCCTAGTTGTTAGAGTACAGAACTTGAAATCACATGGCCCCTCTGGCGTGGGTTCAAATCCTAAGAGGGATATGGATTTTCATGAGAGGCAGTCTCCCAACTGACTTGTGGAATGCCGATGGTTCTAACCCCTTGACCAGCCCTTATTGGCAGTTGAGTATGGGGGTCTTCCCCCATCATGAAGAGTCAGGCATCGCTACATAACTGACATATTGTTGATATGATGTAAAACCCATATATGAAAAAAAAATAGGTTCCCTGACTGACACCGCAGAAACGAAATATTGTTGAAAATAGTGTATCAAACTCGAAATCAATCAAGTTCTTTCGCTAGATTTTAAGTTGTACAAATGACCTATAACTATTTCAGGTCCTAGAAGAACAGCACATCAAATACCTGATGAAATTGTTAACGACCCTAAGCTGCAAGCTGCTGTTTCCCAGGTATGACTTTACCCTTTACCAAAGGCCAAATTTTCAAATGTCCCAAATTTAAAGAGTTTTCAAAATGTGATGAAATTGAAGAATAATCTTCTAATAGGGCAGAAAAGATCGTGGATGAAGGAGAAATTGTTCATTAGGAGCAATTTCTCCTTTTCCAACAATGTTTTCCAGAGCTGTATGCAACAAACTGGTCATATGTCATTATTATATATGGTAATGGGTTAACATGCTTATCGTCAAAGTTGTCATCAAAGCATGTGAACTTAAAGTTGAGGATTACCATGCAGGGTTTTTTCCATGACCCCAAACTCCTGGATATGACCCCTATAGATCACAAATTTCCTTTCACAAATCCATATGATAAGGGGTACAAAGTTCCCCTAAATTAGCGTAAATCAAAGCAAAACCCTGCATGAGGGAATGTATCATACATCCGTATCTATACCTTTTTTTGTTAAGTGTTTAAATTCTGTTTCGTCATTTTGTTATTTATATTACTGCTTTATTTGGATTCACTTATACTAGCCAAGAGTTCTGAAGTGGGTTACCCAAGGACACTTCCAAAAAGCTGGATGGCACATAAATTGAACATTCTTTTATATTGGATTGAAACTGACTGCATATAATTTAACAATTTGTGAAATAAAATCTATTTTGTGATTTTATATACAAATCCTAAGAATAAGATTGTTCCTGTTTTAAATGGGAACTAAATATGTGCCTCTTTTCTTGTTTTGTGTGATTTGCACATTTTTAAAGCATTATATTTATATAAGCAGCAAATAGTGTGTTTGAAATACAGTCAAACTTGTGTTTAGAGGCCAGCCTATGGGACAGAGTAAATTGGCTGTTTAAGACAGGTTGGGTGCTTAACACAAATTGATTTACACTATAAATCTAACAATGGGACTTTCTGTAGTGGCTGTTTAAGGCAGGTTGGCTGCTTAAAAGGGTGGCTGCTTAACACAAGTTAGACTGTAGTATATTACACATTACTTAACATTGAGTCATTATGAAAGAGAAAGCATACCAAAAGGTGACAAAGACTTTAGCCACAAAGGAATTTCAAGTTGGGAAGGGGGTTACTTTTAAAGGTTTTTACACACATATATGATTCATAGTGTAGATGCTGGAAAAGGAGGAGTTAACCAGTCCCTTAACCAAATGCCAAATTTTTGACTGTCCAAAATTGAATGAGTTTGCAGACGACATTTCAAAATGTGATTAAATTAGAAAATAATCTACTGATAAGGCAGAAAACATTGTTTGAAATGGAAAAATTGCTCTTAATGAGGCATTTCTCCTCTTCCCACCATGTTTTCCAGAGTTGTCTTCAACAAACTGGTCAAATGATGTTATTCTTTGGTAATGGGTTAATGCATACCTAAATCCATCGAACCATTGTTGTTTTGGAGAAATTAAGTCAAAGATATTGATAATTTAACTGTCAGAGATACGTTTAAAAGATTTGGATATTTATTTTCAGCTTCCTTCCAACTATAACTTTGAAATACCCAAGACCATCTGGAGGATAAAACAGATTAATGCAAAGAGAGGTAATCATGGGTTTTTTCCTAAAAATGGTGAATTATCTCCCTTTTAGCTCTTTAAGTGTTGTGCTCATTTAGTATTATTCACCAACATTCACCATCTGTTGACCTGCCTGATTAGGATGAATTAAACACTATGCTGAGTATCTAAAGATATCCTCGGAACCGTCTGTTATGTTCGACCACATGGTTCGTCCATGTGCATTATTTTATAAATGCTACCAAGCTTACCTGTTGATATATAATGCGTATGGCTCTATTGTTTATTGACTGTGTTCTGAAAACTGTTGTGTATTGAATATACTGCGTCATAATCATTCATGCACAAAGGGCAACAGACAATTAATGTTGGTGAACAATACAAACTAAACATTTAGTACAAACTATAAGGCTTTAAGCTTTTTTATTTGGTATGCACCATCATCTAGAGATTCTCTACAGAGACTGAATCATGCCCAAGGATCAAAATGTATGCCAACCCAGAAGTCTCAAGTTTTACTTGGACTTACATAGGGGAAATACATAAGTCTCCTTATTAAACTTTACTTAGGCAAGCAATAAAGAGCAACCATGACCATCTTTTCATTTGATATGACTCCAAATTTCATAGCATAAAATAATTATTATTAACAAACACATAAACTGATTCACCAAAATTTGCTTGATTAAGATGTGTTTACCCGTGAAAGAATATGTTTTCTATTTTAGTTGCACTACAGTTCCCTGAAGGTTTACTCTTGTTTGCCTGTACTATAGCTGATATTATAGAAGAGTAAGTAGTTTAAGTAATAATACATGTGAATATATAATGAATGTATAGAAGTTGATTGAATTTGAGTTTTATGCCAAGGTTTCAGAAGTACTTCTACTGCAGCGATGTCATGGCAATTAATACACAAATACATGCTCTGGGTGTATTCTAACTGTAACAAAACTATTTCAATTTAACTGACTGCTTTGTCAAACAGACATGCTTGCTAGCAGTAAGAGATAAATGAATAGTGTTATGTTTACTTTATTGAACTACTAAAAAAGTATTTATAAAAGGAAAAAAATATATAGAAATATTTTTCCAACAAATTTATCAACTACAAAAATGAAGTGTTATCATCTAAGTTGGGCTGTCAAACTTATATTAGTACACCTTTTGTTCAAGCCAGATGTGCTTTTTGCTTTGTTAAGTGGTAGTGGCATTTTTGGAAAGACATTAATATGATGAATATAGTTATTTAGTTTTGTGAATATTCAACTCATTTCCCCCATAATGACATTTACTATTTCGTAACTGGTCCAAATGATATTGAACAACAAAATACAATAACCAAGCTTATAAAATAGCATTTTGTTAATTTTGGACGGAACGATTGTGTTAAATTGAGAAATTTCTAATGATGATAATGCATCATTTTGAGCATGTTTCCTTTTTGTCTAACTGGTTCTTAAAAACTTTTCCCTACTTCAGGTTATCATTACTATTTGTTAGTATTTTTTACATTCTGTCCCTGCTAAGCATTAAAAAAATTGTCTTTTGTCATCTGTTCTTTATAATTCGAATAGTTCAAAATTTCTTAGTATACTGGAACCATTCTCTTTGGATTTTCCTTTTTTAAGAGTTGTGCAAATTGAAAGCGTTGACAAATCTAATTATTTAGCATGAGAAATGAGTTGGTGTGAAATTCATGAAACATGATTGTGATTAAACATGAAACATGATTGTGATTAAACATGAAACATGATTGTGATTAAACATGAAACATGATTGTGATTAAACATGAAACATGATTGTGATTAAACATGAAAGTGATTGTTATAATGATTCATTCAGTCTACTTCTACAGTTGTATGAAATTATTTATATATCTAATAACGTTTTTTTTTTTTGGGGGGGGGGGGTCCGGGTTAAGATATTGGACTGTTGTATCAGGGTTTTGGGTTCAAATGCTACTGGTTTCATTGAAGTATCCTTTAACAAGACACGTCAGAACCCAGGCCTACTATTGTTGAAATTACTGGAAACTGTTTTTTAACTGATTGGTACAGTATTTGATATAATAGAAATAATGTTATGTTTAATTTTAGGTTTACGGAAGCGGACACTCTAATTATGGGTGACGTGACATACGGAGCGTGTTGTGTGGACGACTACTCGGCACGGGCTCTCGGGGCAGACCTCATGGTGCATTATGGGCACAGTTGCCTAGGTAACAACAAATCTCATAACTACACCACATTTGTACACACTATTCTGTAGTATCGTTTATGGAGATTGTAAACAGTGTTGGTGTTAATCTATCATGTCATTGGCAGATTTATTTCTTGTTTAATATGGGAGAATAACCAAAAAGCAGCTTAAAGTGTGCTAGCTCTCAATATAGAAAGATGTCATTTTGACACATTTTTAAAAAAAAAACGAAACACTTGTTTCAAAAATGGATTTTTTTCTATAAAAATGATTCCTCAATTCATATGTTTTTGATTAGTTACAATAAGAAATGTCAACAACAAACATTGAAATAAAGGAATTAAATACACAAATCAAAGATATCTAAAGAAAAACATACATAAATCAAGCAAGCCTTAAAAAACACAGGACTTTATTAACAGCAAAAATAGAAATAGAAAACAAAGAAGGAAATATGCAGACTTTAGGAGTCTTAAATTACATTTACAGTGAAACACCAAAGCAGTACTAGAATTTAGTAATGCACATACAGTCTAACTTGTGTTAAGCAGCCACCCTTTTAAGCAGCCAACCTGTCTTAAACAGCCACTACAGAAAGTCCCATTGTTAAATTTATAGTGTACATCAATTTGTGTTAAGCAGCCAACCTGTCTTAAACAGCCAATTTACTCTGTCCCATAGGCTGGCCTCTTAACACAAGTTTGACTGTATGTACTAGCTATCTGATTGAATATACAAGTTTGATATGTTGATTCCCTATTTGTACTTTCATTAAGAATGAGGGGGGCTCTGTAGCTTAGTGGCTGGAGCGCTGAACTTAATATCATAAAGCCTCTCTCTATTTGGATTCAAACCACAGTAGCAGTGAATTTGAGTCTTCAGGAGAGCTAGTCTCACTGCTGACTGATGGGAAATGGTTTTACTCACCTTGACTAACTTTAACCCATTACCAAACAATAACAACATTTGACCAGTTTACTGCAGACGGCTCGGGAAAATATTAACAAGCAATTTCTCCTTTTCCCACAATGTTTTCTGCCCTATCAGATGATTGTTTTTAATTTCATCACATTTGGAAAAGTCGTTTGCAAACTCTTTCAGTTTGTGACAGTTGAAAATTTGGCATTTGGTAAAGGGTTAATTGGCATTTAAGTTTCATCAATCAATAATGACCAGGACATCGCTACATAACTGAAAATATTTGTATTGGACTTATAAACCAAATAAAGCAGACAAACAAAAGGTACATGTTATACTATCTTAATGACAGTCGTGCCTGCCTGTAAGGGTCCTGCGTGGCTCAGTGGTAAAGGTGGTGGACTCAGAACACGGGGACCCGGGTTCGAGCCCCACCAAGATCACTGGTTTAGTGGGAGTGGCCTTTGGCAAGTCACTTCAGAGCCCTATCCTAGTACTGGTGCATCCAGGAAAGCCGTTTTAGAATTGCAAAAATGTAGGAACAGTACTGACAAAGAGGACCCATATGGGACCTGTGTCAGTTAATGACTCTAATCTAATCTAATCTATTATTATCAAAAACAACTATTAATGCTGTGTTTCAGTACCCATTGACAGAACAGAAGGTATCCAGATGTTGTATGTGTTTGTGGACATTAAGATCGACACCATGCACTTCATGGAGACTCTACGTCACAACTTTTCTCCCGGACAAAGTTTGGCGCTTGTTAGCACCATACAGTTTGTGACAGCGCTACAGGTAGGTCTATACTACTTAGATTGTTTCCAGGAAATTTCCAAATCTCAATTGGTGCGGGAAAAGGCTGAAATGCAAATTATGAAACCTAATGCATTGTTGTAGAGAACATGCTGGTATATATAGACAAAACAACCGCTCAGTGTACAACAGTGTTTTTCTCATGTATTTCCAACAGGGCCAAGACTCAGGACGAGTCTTCTCGGATGTGGAAGTTATGTAACATTCTTTGAACATATATAGACAACACAACTGCTCAGTGTATGACAGTGTTTTTCAATGATCGGATGTGTTTGTGTCTTTTAGGGGTTCATTTGCTTGGTTCCTTACACCTCTTTGCCCTCCCCTCCCCCTAAAATTAAAGTATTCACCATACCATTCATAATATCAAAATGAATCTTTAATATGACATCAAATTAAATGTATTTCCTTTTGTTTTTGAATTGTTAGCTTTCAATGAATATTGTAGAAATATCTGGAAATGTAAACAGGATAAGGTCTTTTCAATTTTATACTTTATGAAATCCCACATTTTATGATTATCATGATGACCAATTATGTTGTTCAATGTAAATAGAATGCATTGCATTGGCGAGGGAAGCAAACTTTTAATATAATGGAAATTTTCCAATGCTCCTTGAGTTCTTGCTTTCTAAATACCTCGCATCACTAAACATTGGACCAAATATAGTTAATGTAATCGCAAAACAAGTATGTCACCTGTATTTCTCAATGAATCGTGCCAATTTGTTTACATAATTAATACCCCAATTGGTTGAAATGTGGAGTTATTTCGTATGACTTTCAGTCTGTCAGTGAACATATGAAAGAGGAGTACAAAGTTATACTACCCCAGTGCAAACCTTTGTCGCCCGGGGAAATTTTAGGCTGCACGTCGCCAAAACTGGAGGGTGCTGATAATATCATGTAAGTGTTAAACTAAACAGCTTGGAACGTAATCTTTTGATATGACAGAAAACATTGTGGGAAAAGGAGAAATTGCTCGTGACGAGCAATTTCTCCTCTTCCCACAATGTTTTCCAGAGTCGTCTGCAACAAACTGGTTAAATGTCGTTAGTGTTTGGTAATGGGTTAAAGGGTGGTCAAAAGAAGGATAAAGCAACCTGTTTATAAATGTGAAGGAGTTACTATAGTCTTGTATTGAACCAATTGTATTCAGTCTTAATAAGTTATTTAATACTATATTGTCATACAAACAAGAGTAACCCTTCCTGTATTTAAGGAAGAATACCAATAATCCGCTATTTTGAAACTAATTCTTTTGTCAGATGACTTCATTCCTTCTTGGTTCCAGCACTGACCGTTGTATACTGAGAGCGACCAAAATAATCCATCAAAAGATAGAGTTTCAAAATGATGGTGTATAGGCATTCTACATTTTAACACTTTAACACATCTGAAGCGGGAGAATAAAGAAAATGGCTGTGACAAAATGGTGGACAAACTCTCCTTTAGTCACTGTGATTCCTTTCTATCCAATCTGTGCATACTAAATGACCTCGGCTGTTAATGCCCCTTAAAACACCATTCATTCCAAACCCCAATATTAGAAGACCAGGTATAGCTTGAATGTTGCTCCATCGTTTGGAAGAATTTACATCATTTTTCTTTTACATTTGTCATCTTCTTAAATGTTTGGCTCAGCTGTATAAGTTTTTTAAGGCACAAAAAGAAATACATTGTTTTTTAATAGTAGTGAATTACTTTAGAACATGAACAGCTACTGATAAATGTTTCAATAGAGAAGTAGAGCAAGGGGGTAACAATGGATGTAACCGAGATTTCTACAAACACTTTCAATTTTGATTTGATCTCCCATTTGTTCTCACTTTCTGTTTTAGATATTTGGGAGATGGCAGATTTCATCTGGAATCAATTATGATACATAATCCAGAAATTCCAGCTTACAGGTATAGCTTTTTATTTATCTTTATGTCAACTGTTTATCTTACACCCATTCCACCCACATGGAAATTTAAGTATGGTCCAAATTGACAGCCACAGCAGAGGAAGAATATCAAGTGAAAGAAGTAACTTCTTATTTGTGACTTTATATTGAATCCACTGTAACTAAACGAAAAATTGCTTGCTGCCAAGTCTTCTTCAATAGATACTTGAAGGTGTGGAAGTGAATTGGCGGCAGGCCTGTGATCTAACCTGTTTGCTACTCTAAGTATCTTTCCTCATCAAAGTTAAGCAGATACATGTATTTAAGGTTTTGGAAAGCAGATGACTAACAAATCTATTTTTTGAAAATTACCTAGCATGCTAAGGGTTAAACATGGAACAATAACTTGCCCTTTAATAGGTCATTAGGTAAATTTATTGTGTTATATAGAGTTGTGAATATATAAAGTTGGTTTCTTCATGATGATTTTTGCATCAGTGCGAAAGATTCCTTTTGGGGAAAAAAGTGCATCACTAGGAGAAAAATAAAGCCGTTGTGGTAAAGAGAAGATATAGAGAATAGATGGTTGGAGTCGTGAATCGGAAATGTTATTGGGCAAGGCTTTGGAATATTATCCGGTGAGCCGAAGGTGAAACGGATAATATTTAGAAGCCGAGCCCAACAACTTTTCCAATTCAAAAACACCAACTTTCTGTTCTATTTATCCTGTTACCTTAAATGTATTCTTTCAAACAAACAAGATGTTAATAAAACACGAGAAAAAAGGACAAAATAAGTAGAGAATGATGTAAACATGACGTCATGTCGTTCTTATGACGTCATGGTTCGTCACATGCATGTGGTACATGGTTAGTGCCGGAAATCACAAATGTTATACGGCACCTAGTTATCAGTCCCAAAATGACACCAGTGACAGGATAACATCTACTATTTGCATGTTTATATGGGGTTTAACGGTATTTCAGTTATTTTATGGCTTTCCTGGATTTCACCAGTACTAGGCAGGGCTCTGCAGTATTTTGCGAAAGGCCACAACCAATCTACTAGCCGTGTCCATTCTTAGTAAGAAAAACATCTGTTAAAGGCTCCTTTCATGTATAATGGAATTAGCCTTAATGCTGGAAAACTAGTTCTAGGTAGATGAAATTCAGTGCTGAAAGGGATTCTTTATTCAAATCTAATTTGCTGACCTTCTTTATCTGACATTAAAAAATTATTTGCTTACAGATATGATCCCTACAGTAAAATATTCTCACGGGAATACTATGAAACCGACAAAATGCATGAAATAAGGAAGTCTGCCATCAATAAAGCGTCAACAGCACAGACTATTGGTATTATTCTTGGTACACTTGGTCGCCAAGGCAACCCAAAAATAGTACAGGTTGGTAACAATCTTCTTAACCTTTGACTTTAAACAGGTCTTGTACCTGTTACAGAGTAATTCAGGGTCGTACTACCCAAAAGCAGTCCCATTTAGACATTTTGAGTTTCCACTTTTTGTGCATAATTTGCTTGTAAAAGAGGAGCTTGTAGAATACTGATGTGTTTTCTGTATAGATAATAGGCCTGCAATCCTCTTAAAGTTTGTTTTGATTGACTACTGTGTGGTGTCAATGTTAACGTTATAAGGCAGGATGCATATGAAATTAAAACAGTTCTTAAAATAGCCCAAACCAGGCATTATTTCATGGCATCTCGAACCATAACAACAAAGTGTTTCCGGTTGATACTATTTATGGAATCACCTTCTGGCATGGTCTAAACACAGATACTTTATTGCAGGACTATTTGTTTGGGATGTATGAACACAAACGCCGGTACTTCGGCTAGATTTGACAGCTTGTGAACTGATTTTCAGACAGAACTAGTACACTTTGCACCGTAGAAAAAAAATGAGACGATTGAGGTGTCCATTTTATTACAGTTTTTGAATCTTTAATAATTCAGAGATTCCAAAAGGCTGCAATTATAGCATATGCCATAAATTGATCCTGCAAATCTACGAAATGTCAAAGCTGCTGTGTCATACCTTCACAAATAATCTTAAATTTCGAAAGTTTTTTCGACTATCTATTACAGTTGAATACTTATTCAAATTAATTGAAAAACAAATGTCTACGACAAGTCCCCTGTTTCGTATAATTTCCTTTAAGTTTCAAACCGGTGTACTTACGTTATTGTAACTAGCGCAAAGGGTTAATCAAGTGGCATGATCCCTTGGAAGCTTTTCTACTTGACTTACATCTTGTTACAACCTTTAAACAACCTCACATGTGTTGTTTATGATGTCTTAAAACAAAATTGACCACAATTGTAAACATTTCAGAATATAAAAGACCAGATTACCAGTTGTGGGAAAAACTACGTTATTGTTTTGCTGTCCGAGATATTTCCGGATAAACTTAGCTTATACAGGCATATAGATGCGTAAGTAACCTTTTGTCCTTATCAGTAGATGGGTAGACATTAATTTTAATTGCTCATCTTCATTGCCAACAAAAATAAACACTTTGTAATCCTTTTCATGAAGTATAGAAAACTTATAAATGCGTTTGCAGCATATGATGTATTGAATGATTTACCAAAGAAGAAGATCTGCTTATTATGAGTTTGATAAATTCTTTAGTCAGATTTGAATTTATATCATTTTGTTGGTTAATATGAAAAAAAGTTAACTTTGCAATAAACATGTAAAATTCCTTAAAGAATGCTTTTGAGGCTTCACATCTTAATGGCAAAAGCCACAGGAAATAAATCAATAATAAAATAAGTTTAATTGATTATTTTACACCAATTTTGACGGAAGCTTGAAGCTTATTAAATTCACTCTCAATGACTGCTTCCTGGATACTATACCAGTACTTGTACTGATCTGTGGGTTAGTCCTGGCAATTTTCACCTCTCTAAATGGGGACTCGAACCCAGGGCCCTCGGTACAGGGGGCCAACAGCCTACCACTGCATCACTGTTCCCCACTACATAAGTTAATAAGACCTTCTTTGTGAAATGAAAGAAATGATATGTATCATATCAAAACTAAGCAATGTTTTACTGTATTACATTATATTTTGTTTTAAGTAACTTATGTAAGAGTAGACAGAATCTTGGCATATAAGCCATCAAAAAGGCTTGATATGGATGGAACTCATTCAGAAACCTCCATTAGAAGCTTTCTGAAAGACTTGTCTCCTATAATAAGAAAACCTCAGACTCAATAACTCTTCATTTACCTATAAAGAGTTGTCCCTTTAACCCTTATAGTGCTGGAACTGACTTCATGCTTATGCAAACAGGTTAGATCCAGGCCAGCCCCCAAGAAAATTGGCGGCTTGCCTGTGATTTAACATGTTTGCTATTCTGAGTATCTTTCCTAATCAAAATTAAGCAGATATTTAAGGTTTTGAAAAGCAGACGACACAAGAATCTATTTTTAAAAAATTACCCAGCATTCTAAGGGTTAACCCATTACCAAACAATAAGGACATTTGACCAGTTTGTTGGTGACGACTCTTAACGAGTAATTTCTCCTTTTCCCACAATGTTTTCTGCCCTATCAGAAGATTATTTTTCAATTTCAGCATATTTTGAAATGTCATCTGCAAATTCTTTCAATTTGGGACAGTCGAAAATTTGGCGTTTGGTAAAGGGTTAAACAAGTGTACAGCTCATACTATGATTATTTTGTAGGTGGGTACAGATAGCCTGTCCAAGGCTGTCTATAGACTGGGGAATGGCGTTTGAGAAACCACTTCTGTCTCCATACGAGGTTGGTAGGAATGGAGTTATTTTCTTGCTGTATTGTGATTTATCATTGCTGACACTTACAAACACTTGCAGACAATTTTTTTGATGTGAAGAAATCACTTCAATATTGTTTTTGGATATGTAACCCATTTAAAGATTGAGGTCAAAAGAAAAATTGCTTATTTTGAACCTTTTCTCAGTTATGTCTCCCTCCAAATGCCTAAAAGATTAGACATTTTGTAAGATAGTTATTAAATAAAGATTGAAATAGAAGGAATTTCTCTTGTATGGTAGAATTATTGTTGGCAAGAGGATAAATTGAACATATTAACAATTTTCGCTTTTCCAAACAATAACTCCAAAAATGTCTTGCAGGCCCTGAAAATATCTGTAGATTGTTAGGTAAACTTTTAAATGTTTATCCCAGATAATCCCTCTATATATAAGAAGGGTTGGATTTTTTCAAGAACAGTATGGTAGGAGCAAGGAGTTAACATTAATCACAATATTTAGTTGCAAAAACGTTTTACAAGAAAATACTGCTTTTATTTTATTCATAGCATAATTCATTAACCATATTTTAAGAAGAGGGCCAATCACTAATATTGTTACTACTTGTGGCTCAATCCAATTGTAATGTTTTTTGCTTTTTCATATCTTCTTTTTGTGTATGTGTAAACTTATTTATTTTACATCTATTGCGAAACAAGTTCTTACAACTTAGATTAATCACTTTTGATTCTGCTTCCTGGATATATAACCAGTATTCGCGTCAAATGTGGATTAATGAAAGTTTGCAAGGCAGATCCTGCTTTTCACGGGATTCAAACCCACGACCCATATGTCCAAAAGCTGACACTACCCCTGGACCACTGTCCTCCATATATCTTCTTTATATACATGTATAATTGTATATCTGTTGTTGTAGATATATCTCGTACCTCATGTGGAATTAGTGCTACAAAATTTGAATGAATTTCACTATATTTATCAGATGTCTGTTGCCTTGGATACAGTGAAATGGCAGACGGTTTACCCAATGGATTTTTATGCCAATGACAGTCTTGGTGCCTGGACAAACAATAATGAAGCACACAGGCCAGTCAGACAGCGGAGAACAAAACCAGTTAAAATCAAAACAGAGGACCCATCTTGTGCAGGTGTAAATTGTGTTAAAAACCATACTGATGACCTTGAACTTAAAGGTCAATGTTGTAAGTCTTCTGCATCCGACTGTTGTCAAACTAGATCAGCTGTGTCATAATGTATTAATGAAGGTTGAACTTATTAAAACTTGAATTATATATCATTGGTCTTTTTGTTGCACATTTCTATCTTCAATGTGCATGTGATCCATGCATCGGCACATGTACAGGTTGGCTTAACTGTGTGTGAAGGGTAAAGTGAGACTGGGTAGGATCATACCAAATGACAGGGGAAGGGGCCTTCCTGGCCTGGTAGTAAGGGTACAGAACTTAGAATTATAGAGCTTAACTCTGTGTGGGTTCGGATCCCAGTAGCAGTATTTTGATTGTCTTGTCTTAATTGCTTACTTACAGAATGATCTTGGATGTATAGGCCATGACTAGCCTTTTTAACCCATTTTAAAACAATAATGACATTTGACCAGTTTGTTGCAGACAACTCTGCAAAACATTATGGGTAAAGGAGAAATTGCTCGTTAAACTCGCTAAACTGTTGTTAACATTATGAAAACAAGACGATTTCAAGATATGACTCGGTGACAAAATTAATGAACCTAGTCAAATTATGATGGAACATGACACAGATCCTATCAAAACAGATGTTCTGATTAACTTTGATAAGACCTTGGTCAGTTATGTGAATGATTTACATGTAGTCTGCCAGTCTATTTTATCTACTAAATAGATATGGTAGCAATCGTTACCAAACGGTTATAAATGAAGTCTAGAGACAACTAATTATCCAATTGTATGCAACTTTATAAACCTTTGTTGTCATTTTATCTGCAGAAGTGATTCTGATTTAAAAAAAAAGAGATGTTAAAGTTTCAATTTCGGTGTCTAGGAGCCTACTACATAGTAAGCCGCCATATCTAATTGGTAATATTCCTTTATATAATAGACCAAACCTCATGGTATTTTAGAAACCGAAAACAACTTTTTATCCGAAAACACCCTTTCCCAATGGATTTAGGGAGAACATGTCAAAACGGCCCCATGTCGAAACGGCCTGGAAATCGGTCAGAACGGCCCTGCAATGGTCAGAACGGCCCAATTGTTGATTTTCAATCAGTCAAAACGGCACAAATAGAGGTTTATGCTCTTTTTTTTAACACTATGTACTTAGATGCTTTGTTAATTATGCAAACAATTTGATATTTAATGGTAATAATGTCGGCTATTTAACGGCGTATTGTTTAAGAATAACTGGTAATAATTGAATAACAATCTATACTCCTTATTAATCAACGAATATATAATTAATGGTGCTCGTGTTATAAGGGAGTTGTACTTAATTAGTGAATTGAAACTAAACCTTTGAAGTTTCTCAATCTATTCATAGTATTCAAATTGATGTATATCTAAATCAATTGCCAATTAGTGTAAGTTTTGGGAACTA
Source organism: Cerastoderma edule (assembly GCA_947846245.1). Lineage (NCBI taxonomy): Eukaryota > Metazoa > Mollusca > Bivalvia > Cardiida > Cardiidae > Cerastoderma > Cerastoderma edule. The sequence goes on from OX401411.1 coordinate 23,179,127, forward strand.
AAAATTCTGTCATTTGCTGCAGAAGTCATGTGTTATCAGTTTCGACGTTGAGTACCTCCATCATTCGTTTTGACAATATTGGACCTTTCACCTGCACTACCTTTAGCTCGACTATTCGAAGAACAAGGAGAGCTATACTACTCACCCGGGCGTCGCGGTCGGCGTCACACATTGGTTAGGTTTTTACATACAAGATTGTATCTCATGAACTAGTGTATGGACTGGGTTGATACAACACATGTGTGTTCAGTGTCATTATGTTAGGTACCTGGCCAAGTTTCGAATCTTGTGGCTTGAATTTAAGCAAATTATGCGGGTTTTTTTTTTGTACTTTGTAAATATTAGTTAAAGTTTTGCGAGCATGTTCGTATCTATAACAACTAATGTAAAGAATCATTGTGTGAATCCTATATAAATTTCAGATGATTTTACATTTCTCCGAACAAGTTTTAATTACAATGGTAATAATGATTTGGCAGTTAAATATCTGCATATCCAACCAATGTAAGCTTATGCAAGTTTATTGTATTTATTTGGTATAATTCCGTTGGATGTTAGAACCAAATTATTTCGGTTAGATTCTATGAGAGTAGTCTACCAATTCTTTTATATCATGGTGGGGTTACTCGTTAAGAATATTGATAATTAACATTTGTGATTTGGTACACACCTGTTAAGGGTCAAACAGCAACACCAAATAAGCAGCCTTTGATGAGTAGGGTAGACTGACATTACATAGGCGTAGGAGCGTTTTCAACATTGGGGGATTAAGAGAATTCAGATTAAAAGAAAGCGTATGATAATGTGTATCTTAGTAAAGACAAAATAACCAAAAGAAAAAGAAAATAGGGTAGGCCAAGACTCGATCTCACGCAGAAAGCATATTGTACTGACACTAACTAAAAGTGACAGTCATCATGCTGTCACAGCCACGACTTCGTCTTCAATTGCGAACAAAAAATGAGCTTATATTTAAATACAATATAAAGTCTGACTGCTTAGAGTATGTTTTGCATCACTGTTTTCGTTAGTCGAAACTACTTTCCGTGAGCCGAAATTTCATTGGATAAACCCGATGTATTCAGATTGCCATTTGCGATGATGACGTCAAAATTGTTATCGTTATCGTTATTGTTCGTAACAAAAGGCGAATGGGTATTAAATAAAGCACAAAATACACTTTTATATTAATTTTGCTGTTAAATTCCATTTCTTTCATTTTTTCTTTCCAAAAATCTTCATCTTCCATTGTGAATATTGGGGGGAGCCAAAGTAAACTCTGGCCCCCCAGTCTGGATATTGGGGGGGGGGGGGGCTGGCCCCCCGGCTCCTACGCCTATGCATTAGCGGTTATTTGTAGACAGAGGACTGATAAATTTTGGTATAACATGATGAAGACTAAAATCTCACAAAATATATAGTGCGAAACATATGTTGACTACAGGAGGCATTGCTTTACAAAATACCATACACATGTATACATGTAATAGAAACCTTAAACTGACCCGAACGTTTACTTTTCCTCTATACCTTAATATTTTCAATCACTTTCATTTTTGTAGTTTATCTATCTAAATTATCTAATGAGTTGAGCGTGATTTGTCTTCTTTGTTTCACAACCTGTGTAAAATAAATAAGTTAAAAATAAAAATGAATTATTCATGAATCAGGGAGGTGGAGTCAATCGCTCACATGATACGCCAATTATAACTAAACAAGAATAAAGAATCGTTGCAGAAGTAAATTTCTATCAGCAAATAATTGTGAAGAATGGGAATTCTAACCATTGTTTTCCCCATTTCTGGCGGACAATCATAATGTTTAAATGTATGCATAGTTTACTCATTAATGTATTCTTTTTTATTATTTGTATAAACTTTCTAATAAACATTAAATTAAAGTAATCATTGCCAATCTTCGCATTCTCATATGTTGGGCCGTTTTGACTGACGATAAAACCGATAGTTGGGCCGTTTTGACTAATTCCGGGCTGTTTTGACCGTGGGCCGTTTTGACTGTAATCCCATGTTTGGTAGTTCAACGTGTATGGAAGTGTTGGACATCCTTTTAAATCATTTTTATCGGTAACTCATTCGAAACTGCGATATGGTAATTTGTGACATATAAAGGTGTGTTCTTGTCTTGATCAAATTAATCGACTTTTTATATTTCACATTTAAGATCTATTTTTGAAACCGAAAGTAAGTGACGTCATTTTCGTGGGAAACGATATGGTGTCGCCCCTATTATTTCAGAGGTGTTTTCATTGGATAAACCCGATGTGTTCAGATTGAAACGTTCCTAGACAGTATGTTATACGTACGAAGTGTTATGTGTTATTTTTCATTAGAGAACACAAAAATGTATTCTTTGACAAAGTTTCAGAAATTTCACGACTAAACGTAGTTACCATAACGTCCGTTATAGTCGTGCACACACTGGAGCAACGATTTCGAGATGAAGCAAGTTAGACGTGATTCCAAGCGATATAGCGATTTATTGAAACAAGTGAGAACATATAGAATACGCGCAAGTGGATTTACATTTAAACTTCTAGAAGTCACGTTAACTTGTCCAAAAAGGTTCTTATATCATCCACAACAGTTACTATATGATGTCGATAATCATAGCACTTTTTGAATCCCTGGTCGTATTGAACGTCTTTATAACAGTTATTTTCTTGAGCAAGTTTCGATGTATTAAAAGAAAATAGATTCATAAACTATCGCTCGCCATGGGTTGTAAAGTAACGTTGCGTCATGACGTCACGAGTAACGTAATGACGTCATTAACGTTACATCTAGGCTATATAAACCCGATGCCTAACTTGACAACAACCGCATTAAGACAAAGAACTTAGGTTTGCAATTAAATCCTAAAAAAGTTAATGATATATAATGGGAAATTGCCTACCTAAACGAAAAAGCAGGAGGCGTAACAAAGTTGGACCTTTGCCAACTGTTCCGGTAAAGGAACGTAAAAGAGAGAAAGACATCTCCGAGATACTGAGTGGATCTAACTCCTCCATAAAAACAGCTTTTTCGGAGGAAGAGCTGACGATGATACAAGCTTTCGAACACTCCGATGAAGAAAGAGCATCCGTTAAAACATTCATTATGCAACCTGTTGAACCAGCATTGGATGAGATTAAGGCAGAAGGTATGTTAAAGATTTTATCTTAGTTAACAACTTGCCAATTTAGATAAGATATTCATAACTATGTTTTGTGTTAACAGTAGCAAACATGCATGTTAACATGTCAATTCTTCCATTCCAGTTAGTGTACAGGGCTTACTCGCAACGAAGCATTTTACTGTTAGTGTGAATCGAACCCGAAGTGTCCAATTTGAAATCACTGAGGATAACCAATAGACCACCGCAGATTTTAATTAGCAACACCTTAATTTATACGGAAGAAACCAAGAATTAATTCTCTAGAGATCTATATATCGTCATTGTGCACTTAACTAAACAATGATGACATTCAACCACTTTGTTGCAGATGACTCCGGAAAACATTGTGGGAAAGGGAGAAATTGCTCGCCACGAGCATTTTCTCCTTTTCCTCAATGCTTTCTGTCCTGTCAGACCATTACTTTCCAATTTCGTCACATTTTGAAATGTCGTCTGCAAACTCTTTCAATTTTGGACAGTTGAAAATTTGGCGTTTGGTTAAGGGACTGGTTAACTCCTCCTTTTCCAGCATCGAAAATTTGGTGTTTGGTAAAGGGTTAATTCATGATGTATAAATGTCCCTTTTCCTCCATTTTTCCAGCCGCAGTCGAGGTTAAGAAGCCTGTCTCTTTCCAAATTGACTACGTTCAAGGGATGCGCCCAATGCCCTCGAGGCTTGCCGAACGATTGGAAACGAAACCGGAAGTGGTGAAATCACAACAACAGGTACATTGAGCATTTATTTTGTGATGTAAGTGTGAGACACGCTATTTTAAAAGCATACTAGCGCTCAGAAAAACTGGGTAATATGAGTAACAAATTATGATAGAATATGTTCAAACATAGCGAAAAAACACAGGATCATGACAATATAACGCCTGCACTATTCATTATCTATTTTCCAGAGTGCTATTTTCAAAAAGTTGGTGCCCACCAATTTAACTTCATTGTTTACATTCGAGTAACCTCTTAGATAGCAAGGAGCGCGTGGATTAACGAGTGGCGTTCACCTGGTTAGAAATAGCATGTGAAACACATAAACATACTGTCATTCATCCAATATTTACAACGTGATCATTCAAAATGGAGAATTTCTCCGGTTTTATTGGTTCGCAACGTTTCTCGGCTGCCCTTGTTTTATCGCTAATTGTAACCAAACCTTATAGTATTCATTCTTTTTAACGCATCATGTGAACGTGTTACAGTCTCAATTCCTCTGTAAAAGGGTGATTTTAACTACTTTTAAGTTAATTTACAATTATTTTATAACTTTCATGATTTAAGTGTAAATGAGCGCAAGTATGGCTGAAGTACTATATGGTCAACTTAATCCATTACTAAACAATAACGACATTTGACCACCTTGTTGCAGACGACTTTAGACAACATTGTGGAAAAAGGAGTAATTGCTCGTAACGAGCAAGTTTTCCTTTTCCCACAATGTTTTCTACCCTAACAGAAGATTGTTATTCAGTTTCATCACATTTTGAAATGTCGTCTGCAAACGTTTTCAATTTGGGACAGTCGAAAATTTGGCGCTTGGGAAAGGGTTAAGGAAATAAAAATGGTGCTAGTAAGTTAAAGCAATAGTGAACACCGATTTTTATAGACTTTTACAATAAGGATAACGTCCTTGGAGAAAAAGTGTCTTATGCATAAGTCCTAGCGAAACTTAAATTATCCCGATCACAAAATTTTATGGCTTTGCTAGCTTAAATTTGAACCACCTTGTCGGGTTTCAGGTGTTATTTACTGATGAAGACGAAGCCCTGATGGACGAGATTCTGGCAGAGTCGGAGGCAAACGAGAAAAGGCGAGCATTGGAAGAGAAACTGAAAGCCGCTCAGTTGTTAAGAGAAGAGAAGCTAAAGGCTATCAGAGAAAAGGCAAAAGCAATGATGCTGCTCAGACCACCAACAAGGGCTGGTCAGGAGGGGGCAGGGGAGGGTTAGAGGGGTAGGGGTGGCAGTGTGGGGAAGGGGATGGGAGGATGGGGACAGGGGAGGGTCAGAGGGGTAGGAAGGGGGGGGTTAGAGGTGGGATGATGTGGGAAGGATTTGAGAGGGAAGGATGAGGTACAGATGGGGAGGAAGGCTATGGATGGAAGGGGTGGAAATGCTTTGGGGGCAGGGCAAGGGTATTGGTGGGAGGAAAAGTCTAGGGAAGGGAAGGCAGGGCGAGGTATAGGAGAGTAGAGATGGTGAAAGGGGAATTGAGAGGGAATGGATAAGTTGGGCCGGCTAGAGTTGTTGATCGGTGAGGACAGGGTTTGGATGCTGATGTGCGGAGGGGTATGGTATAAGGGATAGTTTAGAAATATTGGGATTTAAAAAAATGGACATACAAAATAAAATTGTCAAAATGTTAACATGTTATATGGTGTGTATAATCATTTTTACAAACCCTCTTTTGATATGATATTTTAATTGTAGAATAACCATGTTAATCGCTGCCCCCTTATCAGAAGGCAAAATGTTACTCATTCGTTACAGTTGAAGCAAAGAACTACAAAAGAGAGCAAACAATGCGACTTATCTAAGTACCGATGCATAACCTTAAAGAAAACGCATTTAATTGCTTTGAACTGTCATTTTGACACTTTGCAAAACACTTTGCCTTGAGATTAAACTTTCAGCCATATTCATATATATGTGAGATTTGACCAAACGAATCACTTCAAAAGCAAAGGTCCTGTTTACTAAACAACAAAAAGGAAAAGATTTGCATAAGTCATAACTGATACATATGGATAGTATCTTCAATGAAAGTACTCGGACAGGCGATTTCAATGATGTGTCACTTTGCAATATTGCTTCGCCCAATATTGAAATAAGAGGAATTGTTGCTTAGACATATGCACGCAAATCTTAAGCGTATACTGTTTAGTAAAACGATACCCATGGGTAGAGCGTCGGTCCCTTCGCACGATGGTAGCTGGTTCGAATCTCGTGAGTAGAGGGGCCATTTTGTGATGTGTCATTAACCCATTACCAAACAATAACGATATTTAACCATGTGTTGCGGAGGACTCTTGAAAACATTGTGGGAAAAGGAGTAATTGCTCGTGACGAGCAATTTCTCCTTTTCAAGCAATGTTTTCTTCTTTATCAGAAGATTACTTCCAAATTCACCACATTTTGAAAAGTCGTCTGCAATCTCTTTCAATTCGGGAGTCGAAAATTTGCTGTTTGGTAAAGGGTTAATCTATATCTGTGAGTGTACTGGCAATGTTTTTTAGCAAAATAATCGATAATTATTAATCTAATTTGTGGGGACTTGTTTCACAATCGAAATATGACGAAAAGGTTTTAAGTAAAGTAACAAGTCAATTGATCACACGTTCGCCTATCATTGGATTAGGTTTAGTAGAATATTACAACAACAACCCATTCTCTTTCATTTGATGCTCGTCACGAGCAATTTCTCCTTTTCCCTAAATGTTTTCAAAAAGTTGTCTGCAACAAAGCGGTCAAATGTCGTTATTGTTTGGTAATGGGTTAGATATGCTCGATCATAGATTTGAGGAAAGTTAAAAATTGAATTCTAAAACTCCACAACAGTTGTACTATTATATATGATATGCACTGAAGAATATTCATTGGTAGCAAACTTATACGGTTTATTCAGGCACTTAAAAGTAAATATATAGCGAATTAATATATATATTTATTCAAAAGCATAACATCGCTTTTGAGATCAACCGCATATTTGACAAATGGACACTTCCTGAATTAATTATGCTTTCAATAGCTATTTTTTTTTCTTAAATATCAAACGACAATACAAAGATTATCGTTTCAATAACTTTTATTTTGACTTTGAAAAGTTTTCATCTCTGAACTAGCTCCTTTAGAGTAACGCAAGGGCCAAATCTTTTATTCTTCTCTTTAATTATCAAAACTTAAAATCTCCATTCCAGTTCAGACGGTTTGATGGACTGAATATACAGACCAAATTCAGGAATTATCCAGTACAAGTCAAACGTTTGGTTTCAAATTACCAAGATTGTTCATATTCTTAACATGAGATTGAACAAAAAATCAACAACAATCGTGCAAGTTTTATCTTGTCTTTTATTTCAAAGAAATAAGATGTTAATGTAGTGATGTAATTCATTTTCATAAAAGGAAACTCAGTATCTCTCATACTTCACATTGAGCATGTGTTTGCAAGTACATGTACAACACTTCTATTCAGCGTCATACTCCTCACAGTGATCTACCTGTATGGGGATGATCACTGCCATCACAAATGTCACATGACCACCTACTTAGAAACGAAAATGGCATAACAAGATGGCGGCAAAAGTAGAAAATTGTAAGCCATTAGCGCTTTATTTATAAAAACTATTTTTTTTTTCAATTTAACTGATCAGAAATCAATACAACAAGATATTGTTAATAAATTAACCAAGATATCCAGTAATCTCTTGACAAAACGGCATCATTTGAATTTCATCCAAATCTGGATGAAAAATCTTGTGGTGGCAGTGGTCGATGCAGCGTAGCAAGGGGAGATCACTGTGAGGAGTTTGATTCAGCGTTAGCATGATAACAGTGATGTTCCTTTATTGGATCATTTATGAATGTTTTACTATCATAGAAAATCATAAGACAACCAACGTATGAGAAATAACAGTCAATTTATTTTGGGCAAGAACGTTTGTGATAGTTGGAAGAAATTGCTTGACACAAGCATTTTCTTCTTTTATAATACACATGTTTTCTTAGATGCCTGGTGCATGTGAATGATACATGAAAGAAAGAGATATGGCTTTTGTCATAGGCAATGAGACCAATCTGGAACATATCATCATGAGGAGTTTTATCAGGGTGGAAGTACTTCGCATATCAATCATCCAACATTTCCAATCTTTGCACTCTCAACAAATTTGTACATATGAGCCATCTTTACAAAATGTTATGTTTGAAAATGCATACATGCAAGGAAACACTTCCTCCATTCACATTGCTGTTTTTCTTTTATAAAACCTTGTGGCATGCCCACTGATATGTTACTATCAATTCTTCTATTTCCATTTGATCCCCATCAACAACATATACAACCATATACAGTAACACCAGTATAATAATGAGAAACAAAGGCCAGATCAAAAGCAATTTTCACCTACATCAATATCTTTATTGCCTATCTAATGCATTTAAAGTGGGCACCCATTTGAATCATCTTCAAAAGAAATAAAAAATAAGTACCCACAATGTAGGATTTGTTAATGGTTTATAATGGACAAATAATGGTTGTCCCGTAGGGACAACCATTCCTATCATACAATGCTGGAAACGACAGATGTGTTCATGCAAGTCCTCTCAGTATTAAAACATAATCAAACAAATATGGATTGTTAAAGATCAGAGGTGATTTTCCTTAGCAAGCTGCCTTATTTCTTCTCTGAACCCAATCCTATGGGAACATATCAACATGGTCAAGACACATCTAGTGGAGTTTTATGTGACTATGGATAAAACAAACATGTTTAAAAAAAAAAGCATTTAAGAGCCTTTGATAAGTTCCTGTATCTAGACAACTGAATTCTGCTTCATCTTTCATGCTCACAAAATTTCGTTCCAAAACAACACAATCTTACTGGATAATGTGTTTTAAACACTAGCAAACAGTTCATCCATTCATAAAATGAGCAGAACTCTTGACAGCACAATCTCTCCAGCTTCTCTATATCACCATTGTCAAACAAATCACAGGTACTAGAAACTGTTTCGGGATTAATCTGTTTATTGTCAACAGAATCAATCTGCTTGTTTACACATTTCCTTCAAGGTGGGTTAGGGGGGTGGTTTGGATCATACATTGTTGAAGAGAAACCCAGACCAACGCCCCGCTGTGTGTGCGTGGTTATCCGAGCAAACTGGTACTCCTGATCTAGTCTTTGGAAAAGTTCTTGTTGTTTCTTCCGCTGTTCTACAGACAATTTTTCTAGATTTTCTTCCGTCTCGGGTTCCACCTCTCCACTCTTCATGCCCATCAGTTTCCTGAACTTTGATGTGGTGGCATTGTCGTCAGCGATGAACGCGGATTTCCACTGGGTCTCTATCTGTTCCTAAGAAATACAGGAAAAAAAATGGTTAGTTTTATTTGCAATTCAACAGTCTTGACATTTCCCTCCTGTAGGATAATATGACTTACAATCAAATTTGAAATAAGCATTTAGACAATTAAGGATAAAAAAAATCCTTCATCATATTACATTGAGTGAGCATTTTTTCATTTAGAGTTAACTCATAACAATCAATGTCTGACCAAATTCATTTGATACAGATGCTTTCAAACAAGAATGCATCAAGGGTTTAATGCAAAGCTATAATAAGTGCTTCATAAACATGAAGCTCTTACTATACTATTGCATTGAACCCTTGACAAAAGGACATCAGAATTATCTCTCGCCATTCAAATCCAATCACATCAAAATAATTGCCTTACCATCATTCCAAAATCGAAATATTATCATATGATAAATTTTAATAAAATAGTTTCCACTTGCAAAATCTGGTTAAAAAAATCCATATCTAAACTTGCCAAGCATGTCATTTGACATAATTTTTTGCATAAATTTAGAAAACTATCAATATGTCTGAACTAAAACAATTCCAATTGTTTTGAATCAGTCTTTAGTATCTGGACAATGGCCATAAGCCAACTGTGTTCAAAACTTAAGAAAAAGAATACCTAGGAATGAGAATATCATTGTCTCACATGAGAAATTTATTAGAAGGAGTATTCTTGCGTGTTATTTTTTCACATAACATATGAAACGCTTTCTATGCTTAAACCTTTGGTTACTTACTTCTTTTTCTTTCTCTTTGTCATCTCCCTTTTTGGACCAAAGCAGTTTTCTCTTTTGGACTTGTTCAGCATATTTCAATGGATTTACAGCAGCAGGATTATAATACTTTGGAACTTCTATTCCTGTGATTTCTTGAGCCTACAAGGACAAAGAATTAAGAATTATTCTACAAAACATGTTTCTTCTATCCAATCTAAAATATTTTGTACCAAACAACATTTCAATCCATAGTCTCATACTAAGCAAGGTATGTACTTCACTCTGTCAAATCCACCAGATGGCTCTTATATAGGAGTATCCACACTCTAGGATTTGAATGGACTTTTAATTCAAAAGCAGTTAGGAAAATAGAAAAAGTATGTTCATTTATGAGCCACCATAATAAAAATTTAATTTTTCCTTATCTCTTAAGAAAGATCTTCATGGACACAAGTGTCTGGCCTTCTCTATTATTGATTTATTTGTTATAACATAAAAAAAGTCACATAGAATTTTATTTTTGTGCTGTTTTTTTTTCAATCAACTGTTGGTTTTCATTTGGACCAGTCACAAGTTCCTAATAAAGATAAGTTCCTGATAAAGGTAATAAAGATTCTCCTGTGTATAGAGTCATTTTCACTGTCAACCTGTAACGTCTACATATGGAGCAATAGTGCATACGCAGTCATTTTCAATGTTAAACCTTAACTTACCTTTTGGTGCATAGCAGCCATAGTCTGCATTAGAGCCTGTTGTGGAGTGACAGAATCCCCTGGCTTGATTTTAATACCTCTCAGAAGGTCGGATGTTTTAAGGGGTTCACCAGACTTCACCAACAACTTCTCTGGCTCTGAAACAAATATTTCTTTTTCATTTGCAAATCAAGGTTTTATTCAAATGCACAAACACAAATACAATGGTAAAAAGTTTGAAAGCATAAACATTGACATTTTAAAAGAAAAAGAACCTAAAGGTAAACCTTAGGCTTCATATCACTCTCTACATGGTCTGCTGATGACAGTAAGCATATTAGGCTTGAAAGAAATAGCTTTGATACTTAAACACAAAGTTTTTAACAAATGCAAGCTCGCATGAAGCATAGACAACAACAAAAGCTCATTTATTACTTAAGCAAGAAATAAAGAGTTTATTTCCATTCTTAGCATTTATCAGCAAGTCACAATTAACGTTTTCTTCTTCATTTAAATGGATTTTATTCAGCAGCAAAAGCAAAACCTACTTAACATGCATAAAAATAGCAGTCAGGTATTTTTTCAGTTAGAAGCAGTCTTAGATATCCATGAAAGAAAAGGTTGAATGAGAAAAGTAAGTTCATACAACTCTCACCTTTGTCCTGACTCATTCTACTGGCAGTGAGAATGTTCTGGCGCATCTGTTCCTTGAAAGTCAGTTTTTTACCCAGCACTGGACTCCTGCTTCGTAATCTTTCTCTGCTTCTGCTTCGTACCCTTTCACGACTGCGGCTCCTGAATGAAAAAAAGGATATAGATCATACCATAATTAAAGTATATTCCAGATGAAATTCCTGGGACAATAGGCAAATCAACTGCAAATTCCATCTTTGAATGTTAAATGAAAAGGTAACTTTATTTGAAGAAAAGCATAATGATTAATTTCACGCTACATTAGGCACAATCTTAAGAATGTTTCATGAAAAGGTAACTTTATCTTAAGTGAAGAAAAATTATTCAGTTCTCACTAGTTTAGGCACAAGATGTCATTGCAGCAAAAGATATGATTTAAGTGTTCTTATCAGTGATAATTTTTGGCCCAAATTAAAATTTCCTCAAAACTCATTACTTTCATTATTTAAATCATTTTTCTATAGAAAAACCCATTGATTTTTAAGTTTTGGTCCAAAAAGCCCATTGATTTAATTTAGAAAAATCACTGACTTCTTTTCAAGTCATCTTTTCATTTCATACCCTTCAACAGAATGCAGTTTTGAACCCATATGGTTAAGGGCAAAGCGATGCAAGTTCTGACAAATATTTCTCTGACCAATAGGCCATAGAGGCCAATAGTTTTTCTCAAACCTTACCAATTGAATGCAGTGAAGAGGGTGACTGCTTGCACTTATTAACCTGTTTGCTTTGAAAAATATTTCCAAAAGATTGAAATGTGCAGTGAAAGATATGATTATCAAATTGTATTCGCAATGGAACATATCAAACCCTTTATGTTTAGTTTTTTGTTAAGTATATATTCAGTTATAGAAATATCAAGCAGATCTTGGGTACCTGTGTTTACTTCTACTCCTTGATTTTCTATCTTTGCTGCGATGTCTTGACCTGCCCCCGTGATCTTTCTTTCTGTCCCGACTTCTGTCCCTTCTATCTTTCTTATGCTCACTTCGACTCCCTTTCCTGTCCCTTGATCGACTTCTAGATTTCTTGTCCTTCTTTCTATCCTTGTGACTATCACGTCTGTCCGAGTGGCTTTTAGAGTCGTGCTTGTCCTTGCTCTTACTTCTTTTCCTATCTCTGCTCCGACTTCTTTTTCTGTCCTGACTCTTTTTTCTGTCTCTACTCCGCTTGCTGTCTCGACTTTTGTGATGGGATTTCTTGTCTTTATGTCTCCTCCTTTCTCTCGAGGAACGCCTGTGCTTCCGATCTCTGGACCTAGATCTACTGCGGTGCTTTCTAGACTGGAATGAGAAATATTTGAAAAGTAAGGTTTGGTTCTTATACACATTACTGAACAATAATGACATTTGACCAGTTTGTTGCAGAAGACTCTGGAAAACATGGTGGGAAAGGATAAATTGCTCTTAATGAGCAATTTCTCCTTTCCCAAAATGTTATTTGCCCTATCAGCAGATTATTTTTCAATTTCATCACATTTTGAAATGTCATCTGCAATTTCTTTCAATTTGGGAGGGTAAAAAATTTGGCGCCTGGTAAAGTGTTAAAAAAAGATCACCCCTTTCTAATACATGTATATGCATGAATTATGTAAACCTCAAGCGAGTCAAAAATATCCTTGAATCATTCAGTTAAATTTTTCTCTAGTAGCCTACCCTAGATTTAGAGCCTGATCTGTCTCGATGGGATCTTTTTCTCTCTTTATCCTTCCGTCTGTCTCCATTCTTTTCTGGTGTTTCAACCTTTTCTTCTTCTTTCTCAGGCTGCCAATTAAAACAGTTAAAAATGAATAAAAACAAAGTTATATACGCCGAATTATCACATCATGTCCAAAAAAAAGGAGAATAATTGAAAGACTTTAAACTAATATCCTTATCCTTGGTTGGACATTATTTCCCACAAAATAACCATTTTAAAAGACTCATGATTAGTAAATAACTGCAAGGAACATTTATTTGTCAGGGTGAAAAACAGCAGAGATCTCTCACATCAATCACATTATATGATGCCATTAAAAAACTTTTAATTGATTTGTTTTTCGTGATACAAGATCAAAAGATGCAAGCTTAAAATGACTTGCAACAAAATAATCATTTTACTTAACAAAAAATTAACAAAACAACAACTATGTCAAATGTCTTCCACCTTTCGTATTGGCAAGGGTCGGCTCCGAACTTAAGTTAATTTTCATAATCAGTCCAGCATCCGGACATATTTATAGACTTCATAACTTATAAGAAAGATTTCCATGATTTCTTAAGTTCAATGTTTATCAATTAATTAAGCAGGTTATCATTTTTTTTCTCTTTTATATAATGCTAAAACTTGCCCACAAAATATTCAGACCAAGAAAAACACCCAACCCTCAATATAAAGCAATTAAGCTTCATAATCCACTCCCTTACCTGTTCTTCATTGAGCACACTCTCTGAATGCAACAGTTCTGGTGGATCACTACCATGTGACTTCACACTGTTTACAGGGGATAGATGGGGCGGTGAAAGGCTGCCTCTCTTTGACACGGGAGACTGAGACGAATCGGAGCTAGAATCTGACGAATCATCGGAGGAGCTTGATCTGTCTCTTGCTTTCACTTGCTGAAAGAACCAAGGCAATTTTATATTGAGGTTTGTAATGCATATTTGGACTGAAAGACCAAGAATATGTTTTGTACATCACGATGCAATATGTGAAATTATGCATCATACAAGACTTATACAGGAAAAAAAGCATCATTTTTCAAGTAGAGCTTTCAACATGTCTTTTCTCTTTACTAGATTATACAACTTAATCTAAAGTTACTGATGGGAACTGAGAAATTGATGAAACTATGGCAGTTACATCATTCAAACATAGCAGTTTTTCTTTAATATCATACCCTCATTATGCAACCACAATATTTTGCAAGTACAATTGCGATAATACAAATGAAAAGATGTGGAACTTTTACACATGTGCACTTTTAACAACCTTGCATCACCAACTCATTATTTAGAATAATACCAAAGCCATCTTGCTTAAGTACGAGACAAATGCAAGAAAGAATGAGTCAATAATAATCTTTAATATGTACAATCAAACCCATCAAGTAAAACATGTTCTTTATGTAAAACTTAAATTCATTAAGAGGATCCATATACAGAACATTAACTGTTCTTTCAATATTCAAAATAAAAAATGTCTCATAAGAATTATCTATCAATCATAAAATCCAATTTGCGTTTGATGGTTTTAAATGGATGAATACTTTATGGAATTGTTAAATTTTGGTCGACCTATTTAAGACTTATGAAAGCTGTTTAAAGCACGAAACTCTGGCTATTCAAATGTTAAAGTTTACAAAAATGAAAACATTTATCCTTGTGTATGCGATTTTACAATGACATAATCAACACTTAAAATAAAGTATGGATAAACTGTTTTTTGATATTGCTAAGAAAAGAGCAAGAATTTGGTTATGAAGTTATAAAACATTTGACCAGTAAAACTGCTATCTAAAACATGATATCTAAAAACGACCAATTGAATAATGCATTTTTTAAAAAATCTTCAAACAATAGGAATTTGAGCAAAAGAAAACAAACAAATATCTGCTACAAACCATGCTCAATTTTTTTATACAATGATGGTTGATATGATGAGATGATTCAAGCTTATTTTGTAGGAAATGTAATTGTTTAAAATTATAAAACTCATAGCTTATTTTTGTGACTTTTTTCATTTGTTGACTTAACAAAAAAAGAAATGCAATTTCTAATTTGTTGAAATTTTCAATTACTTCTGTTGAAAACCTTTGACTGATTTTCAATGAATTTAAAAGCTTTATTAAAATTTCAACATGTTGCTTAACTTCTGTGTTCCATTTTCCTTCAGCTTATTAGATTCTTTATCTATTGTTTGTTTAACCAATGAATGCATGAGGCAACAGTTTAAGGACACCGTTCTCTCAGCCTATAGGGATGTGAAAAAAAATTATCAAACCTTTTTTAGTTAATTTACTCATGGTGTACAAAAACAAAATCTGAATGAAATAAATGTAGTAAGAATAAACTTAACCCATTCCCATTACCTATCAGTTTGCATAAGACTCACAAAAATAACAAAAATATTCAAGAAATGGTAGACAGTCATGGGAAAAAATTCAACAAAATGTTCACCGTCTTATGAGGTAAACCTCACTTATTAGAATGATCTAAAATACTTGCTGCTAACATGTTTTCAAAATTACTAAAAAGTTAACAACAACTAAATACTTATGCCTGGTACAATGTTAACTAGTTGTACATGTTTCACAACATGGTTGCTGTGAGACTGTACAGCCTCAGTCTATCCCGCTTATTAATCAGATTGAACCGAGTCTCTGTCACATCCTCTGTCCACATCATACTTACCACACTCTTCCTTGTTGTTACGTCACATTGATGACCTCTCTCGAACGAAAATAGGGAATTCTGGATACCTATGGTATTATATAAGTAACTGTGTCAGACAGTGATCTATCATTGGCCCCTTTATTCAGTAGAATTTTATAAACCATGGCAGTAGATGCCACACAACTTGTACCTCTTTGGAAATGCACTTGTCACCCATTGATCTTTAATTTTTCTATTAAAAAAGACTTGCCCCATCTTTCTATGGTTCACGCATAAGAATAGTTTGTGCTACTTTTTATGGTTTATGAATTCAAATGATGTGACTCTAGAATAAAAATTTGCCAAGCCAGGTATTCAAAACCTATCTTTTTAACAGCGACAAGAAGTGAAGAGTGAACATGGTCTTATTGTCTTAAGAATGTTAATTGAAGTGTAAACCCATTACATAAATCAGACTTTGTGACTAGTTTAAATTAAACACAACAATAAATATTAAGTTTGATCATTGATGTTCACTGTGCAATGTGTGATATATTGTACAAATATCAATAACTTTGTTTTTAACAAGACTTGACTACTTTTCTCTTCACTGTACTTTCAAAGCAGTTGGAGAATACCTAGACTCCTATTATGTCAACATTTTAATTACCGTTTAAAACAATCAGTTCTTTAGCTAAATTGTAGAGAAGTTTATCTTTTTTAAATACGTCCTTGTGACCATATATGAAATATATTCACACAAACTTTTTCCTTTGGTATGAATTACTAACAAATGAATGTCTTTTTATCAAGGGGAAAACATGTGCATTTACCAAATCAGTATTATAGAGAACAGGAAATACATAATGCTGGGAAAGAAACTCTTGGTTTCCAATGTAGAAATGACGTCAATGCTTCATGATTAGAAATAAGTAAACACATCTTTAAAGTTTCTAACAAGCAATTGAAAAAAAAAATTCTTGATCATATCAACGTGGGTTAAAAATGAATAGGACAAGGGCTTTGTCAAAATAAAATCCTAACTTTAAAGACTTTGTGTGACCACTTCAATAAAAATTCTTTTTAATTTTTACATAAACAAGCTCTCCATGTTTACTTCCGCTCTGTTTGGTCAAAACTCTCTAAAAGTATTTACTTATCTCTAAAACAGGAAGACATTGATTTAAGTATCCATTTGACAAAAAATATTGGATGTGCTTCAGGGTCCATAGGTGAAAGACAATAGAAATTCCATAAGCCAATACAACATTTTACAGTTTTCATTTAAAAGCAAGTTTATCCACAGAACAAACCCTTAGATATCTTACATACCTTTCTCAATTTCAAGAATGCATCCTCTTCTTCCCCATCTTTTCCATTCTTCTCTGTATCGTCATCATGTTTCTTTTCAGTTTCTAACAAAAATATAAAAAGGAAATAAACTTTAAAAGGTTCATCATGTCATAACCGACCATGTAACAGGTTTTCGTCAGAAATAAGTCAACAGAAGTTGATAAATATGATGAGAGGTGTTGCCTCTAACAATCTTAAAATGCGAGCTATACATCTAAAACATAAACGGTTAGAAAGATTTCCGTAGTAAAGGACTTCAGCAGGGCTTTTTGACAAATGTAGAAATGGGGCCCATTGAATATGCCTTCCCAATTGAAAATTTCTTTAAAATCATGCAGTTTTCCCACTCTTGGCTGACTTAAATCCCTGAGGTCTGACAGATCCTACTGGGTCCCAATGTATCGGGAAGTCTGAAATAAGCAGCCCTAGGAGATGAAAAAGGCCCTGCAAGTTCAACAACTACATGAAAGGAAACTTGTTACTTGTACATCACAATCAATGTACATTTCGTTTGGAAATAAATCCAAGAAATATTTTGCATTTCATTAAGTGTTTCCACTCTTATCCCAATACCTAAATAGTTATTACACTGCATCTCAATTAACAAAGAAAAAATAGGACACTGGTTAAATAACCTTCATCACTGTCACTCTCCGAGGACTGCACCTCCAACTCAACTTCCGATGTGCTTTGTTTTCTCAACATGGCCATTCCAGGGTAGGCAACCACTCCATCTACCAAATATTTACTCTTGTCAACATCACTATCCCCTTGATTACCCCCTGGAGCGATCATCTTCTCAAAAGACAACCATTCGTTCTCAAGTCCAACTCCACCTGTATTTCCTATCTTTACCTGAAACGAGAACAATTTGCCAAATGCTAGAATTAAGAAATGTTCAATCAATAGTGAACAGCTTAAAATCAAAATTCAAATTAATTGGAAAGCATGCATTTTTTCATAGAATGTTTCCATATTTTCTGTTCAAACAAAGACTTTCCTAGATATCAAAACACAACCCTAAAATGACCCCCATCACAATTGTGCACAAATACACCAATTTACACATTCAGTTTTATGTTTTTCAATTAAGCAATTTAAGCAAGAAATCTGTTTTTCCAAGACCATCCTTATAAGTCCAGTGGATGTAAAACACCATCATTGTAAAAAAGCAGCATGGAAAATGAGATTCTGGAATTTGATGTCACTTCTCCATCAAAGGAAGCAGGAAAGATGTGTTTGTTATAGAAATCATTTGCAATATGTTTAGAAAGAATGTTCAACTCCACCCTATTGTTTAATACCGGTAATACCACAGGGAGAAAAATCATAATAGACCTTTATTAACACTATATATACACAAGGGAAACAACTTCAAAGAGAAACCAGTTCTGACGTACCGCGCTTATTAGTCCGTAATTTTTTATACGAGCGCTAGTCTGTCAATTCTCTGTATGTCCCGCATAGCCAAATGATTTCTGCGTCCAACAATACCACTCTCAACAAGATCGGTCCAGTCAACTCGGAGAAATCTGCGACGACACGCGACATTTTTTTCGAATTTGGTTTATTCGGAACCGATCGTTGAGAACAGAACCAGCCGATCATTCGGCTCGTAATCACCTCGATGAACGTTATTTCAGCGATGACACTTAACCGCCACATGAAAAACAACTACTGGTAAGAACCAAACTAGAAATTATAACCTGCACACTATATACAACATGTAATCCACAATTTTCTTTCGATATTCACTGACCTCGCTAACCCGCTTCTTCTCGACTCCATCTTGTTATGCTAATTAAACTGTAGCATTCTCTACAATTGGCTGAACGATAAACGATTTACAGGTTGAAGGTCAATTGTGCTGGTTCCCCAGCTTTGTGTTTTTCAGGTGCTGGGCGTTGCGGCGTCGAGTACCAATATTGTAAACACACAGAATCTTACGCACGATCAGAAATAAGAAGTATCTAATTGAATAAGCCTCACACAAGCACTAAATAAAGTATTTTGGAATCGATGAAAATGATTGTCACTTGGTAAGATTTAATGGAGGCAATAGAAAAACAAAATAAAGTCTCGGTTTTGATAATTATTCAGTTTCTTTTATTTTTCCTTATTTGTTTTCCTTTTGAAACACTGTCACAGCCTGGACAAAACCATGTCTCTTCCTTCGGCTTACTTGATGTGTCAACACATGCCCTCAAACATGAGAAATGATATCAGTTTAATCCACCAATAAACTACTTGTGAACTTGAAATCACAAGGCCCCTCTCCGCGTGGGTTCAAATCCTGAGAGGGATATGGATTTTCATGAGAGGCAGTCTCCCGACTGACTTACGGAATTCCGATGGTTCTACCCGCCTTGACCAGCCCTTATGGGCAGTTGAGTATGGGGTCTTCCTCCATCATTAAGAGTCGGGCATCGCTACATAACTGAAATAATGTTGATGTGATGTAAAACCCATATAAAAAAATACTTACCACCTGCAGATTATAAATTTTATTTTGCAGCAGACGAAAATCTTAATTACTCTCTGAGTACTGTAGTTATAGTAAAAAATACATGGGATTGAATTTTTTTTTTCTTTGAATGCAAAATTGCTTGTATCATGCAATTTTTTCTCTTGCCACATACTCGTATGTACACAAAGCACAACATCAATAACAACACAGTATTAAAATCGCAAAAATTTAACCGCTAAAACTCAATGGGGCGACTAATTGATAGATAAATGACAGAAGTAACGCTTTGTGAACCACGCTCGACAGGCTTTATTTATGTAATAATCTGAAAAACGCGGAACCAAGCTGTGATTTGGCCTTGTAATTTTTAAACCAATGATATCACTTCTTACAAACGGCCGATGGGATCAATCAAGCCTCGTTTTGGAACTGTCAAAATGGAGTTGAGCCGATAATCAGTGAATAATTGAAAGAAAATTGTGGATTACATATTGTATATAGTGTGCAGGTTAGAATTTTTTGTTTGGATCATTACCAACAGTTGTTTTTCATATGCCGGTTAAGTGCCATCGCTGAAATAACGTTCATTGAGGTGATTACGAGCCGAATGATCGGCTGGTTCTGTTCTCAACGATCGGTTCCGAATAAACCAAATTCGAAAAAAATGTCGCGTGTCATCGCAGATTTCTCCGAGTTGACTGGACCGATCTTGTTGAGAGTGGTATTGTTGGACGCAGAAATCATTTGACTATGCGGGACATATAGAGAATTGACAGACTAGCGCTCGTATAAAAAATTACGGACTGATAAGCGCGGAACGTCAGAACTGGTTTCTCTTTGAAGTTGTTTCCCTTGTGTATATATAGTGTTAATAAAGGTCTATTATGATTTTTCTCCCTGTGGGTAATACCATTTGTTTTTATCATTCTAGAGCAGATCTTGTTCTAATAATATTTCACTTCCCCAACATTGGTTTTATTTGTATCACAACTTACTATACTTACACTTGCCAATGCCCATTTTACATACCACCAGGCAGGAACAGTAAACCACTCTCTTTTTCATCTCGGTTAGGTCTTTTAGCAACTTCAGGGACAAATGTAAGCAAAAACAGTGACCCTGTTAATTCAATGGACACAAACGCTTGTTGCATTCCTACTCATTTGGTTGTACTCTTGTTTTTCATTAGTCAAAAATACTATGTCTTTTCTTTAACATGTGGATTTAATTTCAGGGTTGGTCATTACTAACAAATGTTAACAAGTGTTAACATTCATACACATGAACGGTTTGGTGTGAAGTGATTTGTCCAAATAAAATGGCCTGACAGATGAGTTTTACACAATTAAAAAGGTTTTTTCCCTTAAAAATGTCAGATAGAGAGTAATTTTCTTGGATCACGAATAATTGTTGGCCTATGTCTAAGTATTAAGAATCCAATAACAAATAGGAAGATTATCAATGCCATGTCATGAAACTTCCTGTTCTAAAAATAGAATGATTCCAATGAAAAAGAGAGAGCTTTGAGAGAAAAGGAATAAAGTTGAAATGTAAGAGCCAAACTTAAATGGTTTCCACTATCTAAGTTAATGAAATATTAAATCAACGAAAATGGAAAATTGTGCATCAAAACGATTAAATAAGAAAGAGTCTTGTCGACGTTCTTCGACGCCATTTTATTTTCAAGTTCTGTGTTCATAAACAAAGTGACATTCTGGCTTGATATGAGTTTTTCATTCAACAATGTCTATATAACATTATGTAACATATCTTTGTCTTTCCCATATTATGTACCAACAAGTTACCTTCGAATCTTTTGGACTGTTCGTGGCCGAGTTATCGTCACCAACGTCTCCGTAGCCTGCAAGGAGATCCATTCTTGTCCAAACACGCAGACTGGTTAAACCCGGTACATGAAAAAACCCGGCCCAGTCCATTTTTTATTTAGATTCGTTCCAAAGTAAGTTCGCTATATATATGCATTTCGGATCAATGTTTCTCGCTATCCAAGCCGTTCAAAACGAATTTGCTGTCAAGATTTATGCAGGGTTTAATTCTAAGTCAACATTTTTTCCTTATTCAAAATTTACTATAGGGAGTAGGAAAAGTTGATATCATGATCAATTTCTCCTTTTCCATACATTGATTTTAGATATTGGCAGCAACAGTAACGAAAAACGAAAAGGTTATTCCGTTTTATCTGTTAGTTTTTCTTGTTCTGGAATACTACAGTACTTGGCTTATGCTCTGATTTGTCTTTCCAAAAGACACTGTTAAAAAACAAGGGATGCCTGTGGGTCTTGAACCCATGGTGCCGGGGTTACAAGTCCATCATCTTAACCCATTACCAAACAAAAACAAAATTTGACCAGTTCGTTGCAGACGACTCCGGAAAACATGGGAAAAATGATAAATTGGTCATAACGAGCAATTTCTCCTTTTCAAACAACGTTTTCTGCTCTATCAGAAGTTTGTTCTTCACTTTCATCACATTTTAAAATAATGTCTGCAACGTCTTTCAATTAGGGACAGTTAAAAATTTGGCGTTTGGTAAAGGGTTATAACAGGCATGATGGTGTTTGTAGTGTGTTTATAATTTGGTGTTGTTCAATATGAATATGTAACGATTCGCCACAATAACGACTCGCCACTAACGATTCGCCACAAGTTCATATAACGATTCACCACAGAGTGATAACGATTCGCCGCGCATTAATAACGATTCACCACAGTTTATAGATATTGTATTGTATTTTAGTATATGTTGTTGATATCAATAAACAATCATCATTCAAAGCGGACATCTTTATTTTATCCATAATATTGTCTTTCCTTATTCATACAAATAACGAATATCATTTGTATATAGTCCTTAGAAAAGTTGTCCCGTCATAGGTGTGAACAATATCAGTCATAGGTGTGAAAACTATCACAATTATCGATGGATTCGGTGTGGCTTTAATCAGTGTACATTAAAGATTAGATAATATGACAGTCATCATTTTTTATTAAGCTGTCCGGCCTATGCAAACATTCGTAATAAATATTTTGGACATTTACCATGGCCAAACACTAATACATTTGTTAATATTTTATCTTCAAAACGTCAATGTTTTCTAACTAAAACTGCATATTATCTAAAAGAGAGCTTTAAATGTCGCAATGAAATTATTTAATGTATTATTAACCTTTATTATATATTATTATGTGATAGATCAACTAAACTCGTGACTTGTATGTTTTCGTGATTTGATAATCTTTGTTATTTCTTTTTTTGTATATATTAACATGTTTACGTATATTATTTATATATGTCTGTACCATATTTGTAAATGTTGTCTTGGCCAAAGGCATTTATATGCTGGTTTTTGCCAAATAAAGAATTGAATTGAATTAAATTGTTATTCAGGTTCCTTAATTGATAAATTTATAAGTGAATGATTGAATGTTTAAAGATTGAATATTTTACCATGTTTGTTAACTAGCTGTGAATTATGAAAGAAAACGTGCCTTTATTACAACTATTACATTGACCTGGCATTCTATGAACCATTTCAATACGTTTATGTATGTAATTGTGTGAATTACCTGCTCCGCCATGTGTTTTCTGTCTTCGTCGGATTTACAGGAATGCCACTGCTGTGACGTGTGACGTCTGCGAGAGATGTCATCAAATGAATTGCGGTAACACAGGAAGGATTTTGCTGATATATAGTCGACCTACCTAAAATGGATGATTGTTTCAAAAAGGCACCATTTCATTTAAATAACTTAATTAACGTCAATACCAATTTGGCGGAAAATCTTTCTTTCGAGTTTTTTTAACATAACATAACAAAAATTTATATTATTTTCGAAATTGGACTTGAGCATGGCAATGCATATCGTCCATTAAAATGAATATGTAAAATAATTACATTTAATAACGTATTAACATATGTTTATTAACATATGTACAAAGAAAATAATAATAATTGTGCACGTGCATGTTGTGCGTGTTTTCCTTGTAGTTAAATATTTCCTCATAATAGACTGTTTAATAAGCTTAATCAGTCAAACCTGTTATTATAAAATACAACAATCAAATTCAGTTGAGCTATTATCATTAAATATTGTTGGACAATCATCGCCGTTTTCAAGTTCAACACATTTTAGTTTTATAATTAAATCAGAACTAAAGGACGACTCGTTAATTGGCCGTTAATTAGAACATTTCAAAACTGTGGCGAATCGTTATTGGTTTGTGGCGAATCGTTATTGGTTTGTGGCGAATCGTTATTGTGGCGAGTCGTTATTGTGGCAAATCGTTACATTACCATTCAATATACCAAGGTCATATTTTTCTCAATCATTGTTAGGTGGAGTTTAATCCCATGCAACCAAATGGGTACTTATTATGAACACTTTGCAGAATGAGCATAAGGCCAAAACAAATTTGTTTGATCCTTTCCCTTTTTTGTATAGGGAAATTGGTTCAGCCAGGTATTGAAAACTGTAGTGTTTGCCATTTACTTGATGGAAATGGACTTTTTTGCTGACAACACTCCTAAACCCTTAGAATGCTGATTAATTTTCTAAAAATAGATGTTTGTGTCATCTGCTTTCCAAAACCTTAAAATATTTGCTTAATTTTGTTAAGGAGAGATGATCTGAGAGGCAAACACGTTATATCACAGGCCAGCCGCCAATTTACTTGGCAGCTGGCCTGTGATCTAACCTGTTTGCCTAAGCCTGAAGTGGATTCCAATACTACAATGGGTTAACACTTTTCAATGTGTGTTAAATTGTAACACCTGCAGCAAATAGTTTCAAATCAATTTCAACAGAGGGCCTGTCATTTTTCATACTTTACATTTATCGTCTGCAACTGATTACGGTTCGTGGGAGCAGTCACAAAATCTCAAATGAGCGAATGGATTAATTCATTTTATATAGGTTTCACATGGTATCAACATTATCTTAGTTATGTTGCATTGCAAAGGTAATGATGATTGAGGAAATTCCTAAAGTTTACAGGTGGGCTGTTCAAACCAAGTAGAACCATTGGCCTTCTGCCATGTGATTTTAAGTTATGAACTCTAATAAAATGGCCAAAGAGGCCAATGCAAATGTGTTAACACATTACCAAACAATAATGACATTTGACCAGTTTGTTGCAAACGACTCTGGAAAACATTGTGGGAAAAGGAGAAGTTGCTCTTAACGAGCAATTTCTCTTTAACCAACAATGTTTTCTGCCCTATGAGAAGACTGTTTTTTTTAATATCATCACATTTTGAAATGTCATCTGCAAACTCTTTCAATTTGGGACAGTCAAAAATTTGGCGTTTGGTAATGGGTTAAAATGGTCCATATCTCAATGCAATATCAGAACCAGACGACAAATACCAATTAGACACAAGGTACGTAAACAAAAAATACAAAACCATATAGATGGCTTACATGATTTAATTACAGAGCAAAGTATAAACATATCAGCATAATTGGTAGTTTGTATTACAAAAATAGTACACAAACATTTGATATAGAGAGTGATGCGTAGCCAAAGCAGAGAAGTGTATAATGCAACATTATGAACTAATATCAATAACACAAGCACTCAGCGGGTCTTAAGGTCGAATACCCATAATCTGCCATTTTGATTGAAACTCATTCTTTCATCGGAATTACTTCGGGTGTTCTTGGTATACATCGGTCAGGCTTGGAACTATTTGGTTTAATGCAAATAGTTCCGACCAAGACCTATGTGTATAGACCAAGAATGCCCGATGTAAACAGACAATGAAATTAGTTTCAAAATGGCGGATTATGGGTATTCTACCTTAAGCCATTCCCCCTATGGGATGTTGAGTCTGAGCTAAATTCAAACCATGAACAGATGATAAAAACAAGTATGAAAAAATACCTATTCCAAATTGGGTAAAAATCACTTGGACAAAAGGAGAAATTGCTTGTACCAAGCAATTTCTCCTTTTATTCAAGTGGTTTCTCAAAACATCTGTAGCAGGTATGTCAAAATGGGATATTATTAAGTGAGGTGTCTTATGACATTTTGAAGGAAATGGTTTAGGGTGCTAAAACCTCCATTGTATAACCAGTTCTTTTCCCAAATACAGACACAAAAATCCTTTATCATATAGGTTTTCACTGTACATTTATGTTATTGAAAATGCTAAGGATGCACAGAAACAAAACTTTAATATACACTTCAATTTTTAAAGAACTTCTCAGTATGAAAGAAGCTAATGATACTAATTGCTTTTTACATTGGTTTTCAGCAAGATACTGTGTAGGCCATATTTCAATGCTTATAAACATCTGAAGGTATTATGTCAAATAGGGCAATTGCTTGTTCAAAGCAATAATGTCTTCACCTCTCACAATATCCTTCAATAACATTGTCCTCATAAAATTTTTTGCATGTTTCAGTTCAGAAAGATACATGTCTATATATAAAAATCTGCAAAAATATCAGTAAAAATTGAAATAATGACTACAGTATTCATTTTCATCAGCGTGTTAACAGATATATTATTTTTTCATGTTTCATCTCTTTTGACATATAATTCCCTTGCTTTGTTTGTTTGTATGGTGTTTAACGCCATATCAACACTTTTTCAGTTATGTAACGGCTTTCCTGGATCAACCAGTACTAGACAGGGGCTCTGAAGTGACTTGCCAACCAGAGGTGTTAGTGGGGCTCCTACCCAGAATCCCAGAGTTCAAAGTCTGCCAACTTTTAACACTGGGCCACAGACGACCCCAATTTCCATTGCAATGAATCAGCTCTTAGGCTGCGGGTAAGAAGGAAAATCAGTACTATTGTCCACCAACATTCACCTTCTGTTGACCTGCCTGATAAGCATGAATTACATGCTGTACTGAGTATCTAAAAATATCCTCGGAGCCATCTGTAATGTTCGACCATGTGCTTTATTTGATAAATGCTACTAAGCTTAACTGTTGATATATAATGCATATAGCTCTATTGTTTATCGAATGTGTTCGGAAGACTGTCAAGAATTGAATATACCATGTCATAATTATTCATGCATAGAGAGCAACAGACGGTGAATGTTGGTGGACAATACCTAAGAAAAAGCTTTCAAAAAGTTAATTAAACAAGCATATAGTCTTAAGCACACACTATTACCTTAGATGGAAAACATTAATTAAATGGCAAATTGAAAAGAAGGGTAAATGTTTCTCTCCCTTTCTTAGGAAGACTTTATCTCCATATCCATGAAACAGGATTATTCTTTTGGTACATATATATCAAAACACATATACATTTACATAGATGTACCAGTATTATGGCATATTAGTAGGTATAAAAGGTAATAGAAATACATGTACATGAAAAGTAGTATGGTACAACACATATACAGTTCTTTGATTGTTTGACATTTTCCACACCAGCAGATGAACCATTGGACAATATCAGAAACTCAACTGCCAATACAAATAGTTTCTGATATGTGGCTGTTGCTAATATTGTGACAGAAATGTCTTTTAATGAGAAACATTTTTCTTGATATATAGTGTTTTTCACTATTTTTGAGATAAAATATATAGGATAAATCTAATTTTTAGTCTGAAAAAGTAAGGTACAATCACACCTTTGTTGCATTAAATGAACATTTTCACACACAATTTAGAACATTTTTGGAACAAGATTTACAAATGGGGTAACAGACTAAAATTTAGCTTAATTCATACACTTGTCTTCCTTTTGTTAATAATGATTAAATCTTCATGCTTTTGACCACATCAAAACTTTCTGAAATTATTTTAATAATTGTCAATACTAAGAATTTTGGTGCTTAATTGACAATTCATTGTCAGCTCACTCATTTGTCGTTTGCCAAAAACTCTTAATTAAGTGTTCCAATAGAAATTTCAGTCTGCAGCTGACAACTTTTAAATGTTTTGTTGGAAAAGGAGAAAAAACTCCAATGGCACATTCCTCATTTACAACAACAATAATTTCTATCCTAACAGATGCATATCTTCCAATTTTTGTTTTGAATTTAATCGAATCCTGATTTATCTGCAAATTAATTGTCTAAAAAAAGTGGTTTATATTCTATTTAACTTCATCTTTGTATGGCAAGTAACGGTAGGATTAAGGGATTCCTATATATGGTAAAAATAAAACAATTCTGATAAATAAGCATTTTTTTTTTTTTTATCTATCATCATCATTATGCCGGTGTGACGCTTCCTTCACTCCTCTTCTCTAGCTTGACTTTTACTTCCACTATATGTACACACTGTCTCCCCATCTCTTGACCTGCAAATGAACAATAAAATCTTGGTTAGAAACTGGGTTAGAAATTAAAATAGCAATAGAATCGTCCGAGGCTTTTGTGTATAAACTGGACTTCCAATTTGTATGCAGAGTTAAAATGCAATAAAGGGGGCTCTTTTATTGTAGTTAAGAAGGTTTTATGCAAATTAAGTAGATTAATTTATTTAGAAAGAATTAGATATCAAAGGAAAAAAGATTTATCATTTCTACTGAAAGCTTCCTTTAATAAACCCAAAGAATATTTGAGAATCAATTGAGACATAAGAAGAAACTCTTTGGAGTAATATCTCCTTTTGTCACAATAGGTTTTCAATGGCACCTCTCAGAAAAAGTTAGTCTTTCTTTGTAACATTCAAGTAGGGACTGCTGAAAACAACTACTTTTGTTAATTGGAGACACCTGTTATCAAGTTTTACGTTAACATCATTATAAGCAGTTTGACAACTATATCACAGCTTAGTTCAACTATTTATCAGGGGTGATGAAATCAGTTGTGTTCCGATGCCTGACTGTTAATACTGGAAGAAAACTCCATACTCAACTGCTCATAAGGCCTGGTCAAGCTGAGTAGACCCATCGGCATTCCATAAGTCAGTCAGGAGACTACCTCTCATGAGAATCCAATTGCCATCACCGGGATTTAAACCCACACTGAGAGGGACTGTGAATTTGAGTTCTGTGCTATAGGCCATGGAGGCCCCTTAACAATGATCAGTCAAAATGAGCAACTGCTACACAGTACAAACAAAGATATCAGAGACAAATAAATGATGTTGAACTTTTAACTCCTTTTTTGTACATTAATTTGTCTACCCACCTTTTAAACATTATGAGATCGAACGCCACCATTTTGTTTACCAGGACTGTCCGACGCTTGTTTCTGTGCTGCCATTTCCGCCTGCATCTTAGCCAACATTGCCTGCATCTTTTGTAACTGTAAGAAAAAAGGCAAGACTTGCTTGAGTGTGGTTAAATGACAGTTTTTCAGTTTTATAGCAACATTCTCTGGTACCAAATAATATAAATATTTTATTCTGTTTTTCCACTTGTCACCATTTATCATCATCAACCCTTTACCAAACGCCAAGTTTTCGACTGTCCCAAATTGAAAGAGTTTCAGATGACATTTCAAAATGCGATCAAATTGAAAAATAACCTTCTGATAGCGCAGAAAAGATTGTGGGAATTCTGTTTTTCCGCTTGTCACCATTTATGAGCCATTAACCAAGACATCATAGAGGAATCACTTAAATAATTTTCTAAAGCGCAGTAGAAATTTTGAGTTTGTTTATGTTGTATAGTGTTTAATGCTGTTTCAATAATTTTTCAGTTACTGGTACGTAACAGCTTTCCTGGATCCACAAGTATCAGGCAAGGGCAGTGGGAATTCATTTATAAAGATAGTTCTTGAACTTTGATTGAATGGGTCTTAGAAATCACATATCAACATATTCTAACACACTTTGCCTATAAATGATTTGTTTTGTTTTATTAAAGTTCAAACTATTTATCTTATCTCAGAAATGTTTTGCAGGACAAGTTGCAAAGGTATGCAATTATATTTTATCCACAAAAATGGCATTTTGAAATAAATTTATTACATTTCACAACAGTATCACATAAAATTTTGTGCACATAATAACCCAATTATTCTAAGAAATGTATAACAAGTTAAAAAGAAAAAGAAAGAAGAGTGCCTTACCTCCCTTTCTTTTTCCTGGAGCGCTGTCTCTCTTTCATCAACCCCTCCTCTGGATGGTGCCGGACGACTGAAATTATAAGAGATTTATTAAAATACATCATTATCCAGTAATTCATTCATTTTTAAACATCTTTCTATCGTTATAACACAAAATTATAAAATTTAAAAAAAGAAGTGCAAAAAAGTTCTGAAAATACTTAAAATATATCATTCATTATTGAATGGGTTTTTCTCCTTCTATGATCTTTATAACAGTATTAAACAACAAACATAAAACTTCAAAAAAGAAAATGAATGAATACAAAACAGCCTTATTTTGTCATAATAGCTACACTGAATTTAAATAAAAATTCAGTTTTCATTTATTGTTGTTAATGTTATCTGCAGTAAATCTAATCAGACAAAAAAGGATAATATGACTGAATTCAGGCTATAAGAAAACTGTGGTATTTTCTGTTTGAAATGACAAAACACTTGCCATATGGATAAAAAACAAGCTTCTCTTGACAGTATTAGCAATCCTACTTAGTTATTAACATTTTCTGGGAAGAAACTGTTACTAGTAAATGAAAATATTTCTTTATTTTGTTTCAATCATATCAAAATATGTTTTCATTTCATTTTATTAAGCAAATACAAAAACTATTAACACACAAGTTTTAATTAAAATGAAAATTGTTTTAAACTTGGACATTTTGGGTTCACATGAACAAATAATCCTCCTGTTTAAAGGCTTTTCCGTGACGGCTCATAATTAAAAGCAACAGTAGATGAGATCGAATTAAAAGAAGAATCTAAGATGGTAGATTGAAACCATGGTGACTAAGAATAAATTGCTCCTAATGGGCAATTTATCCTTTTGTCACATTGGTTTCAATTCAATCTGATTTAGAAAAGATATACTGTAATTCTCTTGCTCTTTTTATTGTCCTGTGATATTGCATTGAATATGGACCTGCCACATATTCACATGTTAAGAATTGAGTAAGATTGCCTGTATAGAGAAAAAGGTTGAATATGACTGCTTAGAAGTTTCATTTTCATAAATCAAATACAAATAATACATATATGGTTTCAATATAATAATTATGTATAAATGTGAAAAGTGCTTGGATAAATATAAGTAAGGACTCAATAGCTCTGTATAATATTTTTATCAAAATATCCCTAACATGCCTGCTGTGAAATACTTTCAAAAGAACAGTTTGAAAGGGAATTCATTTTTTTGACAAGCATTTGTCTCCATTCAAAACTGCACATTTTAGCCTACCAGAAAGATATCAAATTATTGGAGAAACTATCACTGTGGGAAAGACTTAAGTTGATTTTTCCATGACATACTTTAACCCTTTACCAAACGCCAGTTTTTCGACTGTCCCAGATTGAAGGAGTTTGCAGGCGATATTTCAAATGAAATGAAATTGAAAGATAATGATCTGATAGGGCTGAAAACATTGTGGGAAAAGAAGAAATTGCTCTAAGCGAGCAATTTCTCTATTTCTCACAATGTATTTCAGAGCCGTCTGCAACAAACTCGTCAAATGTCGTCATTGTTTGGTAATGGGTTAAAGAAAGACCAAGTTCTAAAAGAAAAAAGAGATTGTTAATGTCAATTCTAGTGCCTTATAATCCAAATGGCAGGTCTTAACCCTTAGAGTGCTGGGTAAATTTCTAAAAATAGATTTATGTGTCGTCTGCTTTCCAAAACCTTAAATATCTGCTTAATTTTGATGAGGAAAGATAAATGTACTCAGAGTAGCACACAGGTTAGATCAAAGGCCAGCCGCCAATTTACTCGGCGGCTGGTCTGGATCTAACCTGTTTGCAAAATCGGTTCCAGCACTATAAGGGTTAATGGATATTAACTGGTGTTAAACTGGATGTTGTGTTTGGTATACATAGTGAGATACTCAGACCAGGGTAAGGGATAAAGTGAGGAGGAACCGTTTGTGACATATCTATTAGGAAAGAAGTTCATTAACAGCCAATCTTGAAGTGGCTGGCCAAAGGTCAATCCCACGAAACCAGAGGTGTTGTTAGGACTCGAACCCAAGACTGACGATTTCTAAGTCTGCCACCGTAACCACTTGGCCTGTGACGCAGGGCCCAAAATAAAAACTGGATACCAGACAGGAAAAAAGCTCTGAAAGCTTTCTACATAACTTTCATCCTATACTTTAGCCAAATACAAAAAACTGTCTCGGATAATGAGTGAGAGGGCTGGCTCTCTTAACCCTTTCCCAAACAACAAATTTACAACTGTCCCAAACTGAAAGAGTTTTCAGACGACATTTCATAATGTGATGAATTTGAACAATATTCTTCAGAAAGAGCAGAAAACCTTGTGGGAAAAGAAGAAATTGCTTGTTACGAGCAATTTCTCCATTTCCCGTAATGTTTTCTTAAGTCGTCTGCAACAAAGTTGTCAAATGTCATTATTATCTGGGAAAGGGTTAATTCAAGTTTGAGTGTACATCACTTTTCTTAGATTATCTGGATTACAAGTCTTTCTTAATCTGTTTATTGTAAAATGTTTTTACACACATTTTACCAGGCTCAATGCATCAACCATACTTAAATATGCATTTCCTAATTGGAAAATAATTGTAGTTGGAACAAGACTTAAAATCAATCAGAGACTCTTACAAGTCTGAAGATCGATCAATATATAATGGTTGAAGTGATGAATCTGGTAATTTATATCAAAGAGCCACACTCAGAAGGCCAACTTTACTGAGATGCTCAGAAAGGAGCTAAAATCTTTTATTCCTTCCCTAAAACCTGTATTGTGGGTATTCATTAGAAATGTCTTGAAGAGACTATTCTAATGAGCAACCACAAAATAGGATTAGTTTGTAGGTTTTGAAATTTTGTGTGAAGAAGACCCGATAATACCTGGCCCATATCTGGTTCTCTTCTTACATCAGCATAAATTGTTCCTCTGGACCTGGTATTGCAACTCTACTCTTCTCACAATGGTTTCTACCAATTTTTTGACAATACCACAAAATATAAATGTTACTTTCCATACAGTATGATTGTTATCTGGAGTAATGGATTAACCCTTTCCCAAACAACAAATTTTCAACTGTCCCAAATTGAAAGAGTTTGCAGACGACATTTCAAAATATGTTGGAATTGAAAACTATTCTTTAGATAGAGCATAAAACCTTGTTGAAAAAGGAAAAATTGCTTGTTACAAGCAATTTCTCTTTTTCCCACAATGTTTTCTAAAGTCGTCTGCAACAAAATGGTCAAATGTCGTTATTGTTTGGGAAAGAGTTAACTAAGTGGAAACAGAGAGGTAAATACACAGCACAACAACACAGGTGTGGGCCTTACCGGATATCAAGTTTGTGTTGCATCACCATGCACATGATTGGACATTCACAATAGCATGTGAGAGAGAAGAGAAAAAAAAACAACAATTGTATAAGATATTTTCTTAACCTCCTACTTCAATATCAATAGAACTAATCTTTATCGCACCTGCTGTATAACATCTTAGAAACAGCTGTGACAAAAGCATAAATTGTTCCTTTTCCCACAATAGTTCTCAACCAGAATAATAAAGAAAATCACGGGTTCAACGCAATTCTATAGCAAGTGCTTCACAAACATGAAGCACTTGCTATAGAATTGCGTTGAACCCTCAAAATGTATTTCTTCTCCGCTTTTTTTGCAGTCTGCTGCTATTGTTTTCAATTTGGACCGAGCAGAAATTCTCATATGTCAAACAGGTTAAAGTAATAAAACTTCTGCTGTCAATAGTTTAATCATTTTTGTCTCTCTTGTGCTCCCTGTTGCTAGAAAGAGAGCAGACAACTTTTTGAACTAGATTCAAATGACATCATAACTGTCCCAAAGTGTCTTGGCCTGTTACAAATATCTTTAAATATCCTTGAAACAGACAATACATGTACACATTAAGAATAAAGGGAAACTTGCTCATCATGAGCAGCATTTCCATTTGATTGTGTCACTGTAATTTGAATATTGTTTCTCAGCTATGGAGCTATTCATAAACATTTCTAGTCAGTCTCAAAAACAAAATCAAAAACTTGTCTGCCTCAAATTATCTAAAACAAGAAGAGTTTAGACATTGGAATTGTTTTTAGGCTACTAATATAATCTATTAAATGCAACCTATGTGACTACCTCAAATATTTCTAAGAAATGCAAAAACAATGATAACAAGTTAAAACAAATCATCCTAACCTTTTCACTAATAATAAATCAATTAAAAACTTTACAGCATACATCTTAAAGACATTGTGACCAAAGAAGAATTTGCAAAGGAAGAATTTGCTCAATAATGAGCAAATTCTTCTTTTGTCACAATGGTTTTAACAATAATTATCGGCCATACTTCTTTTTTAAAACTCCTTTTTTAAGGATATTCTTTTTTGCTAACTTCACTGATGTCTACAACAAGCTACTAAAAATAAGTAAACTGTTAAACTATGTTTGGATTACCAAGCCTATCTCTATCTTAGAAACTATGATTTGATTAATATAGACATCATGCAATCATAATCAATCAAATTTAAGTTATTTTCAATATGAGTTACTTTGCATGACCCTAAAACTTCTTGCAAAGTTTTGTATCGACTTCTTAATTGAATTCAATTAAGAGACTGAGATGATCTCTTCCATTCTATGTCTGTTTACTTTTAAAGCATTAAAGTATTTTTCTTTTTTCTGGTTCACCTATTCCCATATGTAAATGTATAAATAAACCCCATTATACTGCAAATTAGAAGCCCAAAGCAGATGAAACCCTTTATCCAGTTTCAAAGTCTGATACACCTGATGTTGATAGTTATTATATGAAAAGGAGAAATTGCTCATAAATGCGATTTTTCTTTGCTCAATATGATTTTCTACTCTATGAGAGACTCATTTCCACTCTTGATCACTATTCACTTTGGTTTCTGATTTTTTTTTGGAATAGGTATGACTTAAGATTGTTCATATGCAGAGTTCAGAAACCATCTTCATAAGAAATGCTCAGAATGAGATAAAACTATTTTCATCACAATTTCTACTTTCAAATTAAACAAAAGAAAATATATGCCTCAGGTATTACATATTAAGTGCAGATACTGATGCTCCCAATTTGAATCAACAACAAAGCACCCCATGAGAATGGAATGTAAACAATGTCATTTTATGTGATATTGTTAAATTAAGCTAGTCATTAGAGAAAAGTTTAAAGCATTTTCCCAATAAGCTTTTCCCTTATTTTAGATCTTAATAATAAAACATGTTTTAAAGAAACATCTTTGCCACAAAAGGAGACTATGCCTATCATAAGCAAATCAACTTTTGTGAAAGAGAATTTAAAAGCTAAATAGCAATTATACATATGCAAGATTTTGTTTATTTTGCATTGGGAAATAATTTTGATATAATCTACTGGAATTTACTCAAAACAGAGACAGAATTAAGCAAGCTAATAAAATTGTGTTTCCTAGATAAGCAGGCCCAAGGCAGTGTGTTTTATATATTTTCTTAGAAATTGCATTAATCTACTTTTTACTAAACAATCAAGAACATGTACATGTAGAGACTCTTTAAACCAACTTCTGATACGAATGGCACCATGGTAATAAAAATAAAGCTTTTATTATAAATACTCAAATCTCATCATGGAAAAATGTTTTTATCATTTCTAAACAATACGGATCGCATCATGGAACGCATCATGGAATTAAAGCTTTTGCCATTTCTAAACGAATTCATTGTGAACTTTAAAAGTGTGTGGATGTTTTTAACAGTCAAATACAGTAGAACTTGTGTTAAGAGGCAAGTCTATGGGACAGAGTTAATTGGCTGTTTAAGACAAGTTGACTGCTTAACACAAATTGATGTACACTACAAATCTAACAATGGAACTTTCAGTAGTGGTTGTATAAGGCAGGTTGGCTGCTTAAAAGGTTGGTTGCTTAACACAAGTTAGACTGTATTCCAAATCATAATGGAAAGGGAGATAATTCCCTTATGAATAATTCTTTCCTTTTCCAACAATAGAATTCGATCTTACACATTGGTTAAACAAATAATCTTTAGATTATTGTCTTTATTTTTAGAAACTTGTTGATGGTATGTTTGTGAATGCTTTGAGTCATGTACATGTTCAAGCTGTTTCCCTCTGATCTGTTATATTAAAATAATGCAAAAACAATTTATATACTCAGATTGAATATCCCCATTCCCTTGTCTTTGACGTGAACTGTAGAAACAAAACAGGCTTTATTATAGAAATATTCAATGAGGACTTTATGAAAGAATTGTCCAAAAAATCAGAATAAAGTTTATATCGATTTGTTATTAAACATGCCTTCTTCAAAATGCTCCATTCTAACTTTTTGCAATTATTCTAACTTGAAAGCAATGGCTACAATCCCTTAAAAACAATTCAACTTTTACATTTTGTAAATCAGACATCATTGACGTCAGACCACGTATCAATAGTACTCCATGCATTTACACAACAGATTGAAGTAAATACCAAATGGAAAGAATAGTGTGAAGTACTGATAAAGAAATAACAGGAGCTGACAGTCACAATATGACTGAAATATTGTTAAAAATGGCGTAAAATCCAAACCCAACAAACATACTGATAGACTAACAGACTGCGGTATTTAAATGAGTCACAAAGTAACATGTACAAAGTTCTTTTAGTCAATAGTCTCAAAACCAAATCAACTTTTCATACTTTATTCTTATGTTTCCCTATGCTGCATTTTATGCCTCGTCTTTTAACTAGGAACTTTTATTATGCAACACATCTATTTTCATCAATAAACACTAATGGCTGATGCAGTCTTTATGCTTTTTCCATCCTGTAAAAAACGGGAGGTTTAAATTTCGACCAATCAAATACTGACCTTGGTTTCTTGGCAGGAAGCTCTCCATTTTTGAGTTTTTCTGCTCGGAAATTCTCATAGTGGACTTCTTGTGTCACTTCTTGTAAATCTTGCATATGTGTTCTGCAAAATCAAGTAAACAATATACAATTATTATCATTTTCATGTTTAAATGTTATCAAAAGTACGGAAGCAGTTTTTAATCTAAACTTATTCATTTTACGTAAATTGTGACTGAAGCTTGACGCTTATTCAATTCCCTCTTAATGAGTGCTTCCTGGATAAATGACCTGTACTTACATCGATTTGTGGGCGAGTCCCGACATTTTCACCTACATGGAGAGGGGCCATGTGATTCACAGTTCTGGGTACCGTTTTACTAAACAGTTTACGCTTAAGATTTGTGTAAGTCTAAAACAACAATTCCGCTTTTATCCATATTGGGCAAAGCAATATTGCAAAGTAACACATCATTGGAATCGTCTCTCTGAGACGCTTCCAATGACGTGTCACATTGCCATATTGTTCTTTCATTGAAGATACTATCCATGTTTATCAATTATGACTTACGCAAATATTTTCCGTAAGTTGTTTAATGTTTAGTAAAACGGTACCCTGTACTCTAACCACTAGGCCATAGTACTCATAAGAAACGTACCATGGACATCCTCTAGGGAAAACTCTAAAGAGTACCACCAGTTCTGGGTTCAGAGAAGCAATGAAGTATTTAGGTAGAAGATTATGCCTCTTTTATCTTGTCACAAGATCATATGATCGCTGCGTGCACCTGTCAATAATGTTTTTCAATTTGTTTCACTTTTTTATGTGTCTTACTTTTTGAACCCATATAGGTAACAGGATAAATATAAAATATGGTTGGTGTCTTTGAACAGGAAGGTTAGTGGGCTCAGCTTCGGATTACTATCTGATTTCCCTCACCAAATAATGTTTCTACGCAATGCCCGATAACATTTCTGGTTCACGGCACCAACCATCTAGTCTGTATGCATGGGTAACAGTTGAAAATTTAAAAAATCTCAAATCTTTAGTTCTTTATCCTAAAAAAAGGCATTTTTGCTATAGCATTATATAGGGACAAAAATTCTCAAAAACCTGAAATTCAGGAGTAATCCTGAACACTTTCACCCATGTGTATGTCTGAACCTGCATACTCACATCAGCATGGTTCTCAGCTTGATGAAATCACAATGTTCTGGGTTCTCCACCTCAACCACACCCCAGGGGTACATACGACCTCTGACCTTTTTACCTTTCACCTCGATTATTGTGTTGGAGCCAACAACGGCAAATGGCACAGCTTCCTACAACAGGCAAGAGTTAAAGATACATTATAATGCATCATCCCTGAAGACTCTTTTGACATTCTGATTAATTTAACCCTTTATCAAACGCCACATTTTCGACTGTCACAAATTGAAAGAGCTTGCAGACGACATTTCAAAATGTGATGAAATTGAAAAATAAGCTTCTAGGGTACAAAACATTGCGGGAAAAGGAGAAATTGTTTGTTAAGAGCAATTTCTCCATTTCCCACAATGTTTTCCAGAATTGTCTGCGACAAACTGGTCAAATTTCGTTATTGTTTGGTAAATGGTCAAACTTATTTATTTTACATTGATTGTGAAAACAGTTTCTCAAAACTTTTATTAATTCCCCTTGAGTTTAACATGGTAATTCAGTGCATAGGGTTTAATGCTGTGTCAACAATTTTTGAGATAAACTACAGCTCTCCTGGGAATTCACCAGTTCTAGGCTAGGGCCCTTAACTGTCTTGCAAATGGACATTCCCAAAAAATCAGTGGTGCCGGTGGTGGACTTCCAACAAGACCTGCTAGGTTTAATTCACCTTAACCGATAAGCCACACAGGGCAAACAATCTGGGAAACTGTATGACGACTTCCTCTCAATACTATTGCCCCTCATGTAGTAATGAGAAAATCATTGATGTCAAATGGTCAGATGGACAAAAGGAAATGAATTCATGTCTTACCTTCAACTGTTTACACTGTTCCCTGTAATCATGGTCCTCATCCTCATCACAGTCTGGCAGGGGATATAGACTGATTCCATATTGCTCTATCTGGTTCATTATCTATAAAACAAAATATTGAGTCACAGTCTGGCGCAAAATTTAGGGTCAGAGACCACTTCAATCGGAACTACTCGGGTATTTCCGTGAGCTGTGAAATACACCTCGGATATAAGTGTAGGGTTACAATTTTACGGGTAAATCGGCATCCGGCAATTCTCACATTTTCTAAGCGTTCACGTCAAGTAGTTCAATGTGTATGGAAGTGTTGGACATCCTTTTTAATCATTTTTTTATCAGTAACTCATACTAAAGTGCGAAATTGTTGTTGTGACATGTATAGTTGTTTCCTCAATCAAATTTAACGACTTTTTAGATTTCACATTTAAGATCTATTTTATAAACAAAAGTAAAGTGACGTCATTCTCGCGGGAAACAATATGGCGTCATCCCTATTATTTTAGAGGTGTGTTCATTGGATAAACCCGATGTGTTCAGATTGAGACCACCCAGGAATTACTTTAGGAGGTTGTTGTGAGTAAAAAGTAGTTCATGAAAATTTAGAATGTTACTTTGTGAGTTAATTATATGCTATAAGGACAAAAGAGGGGTCCTTTTTGACGATTTTTTATCTTTTATGGGTGTTGCCATGTTTTAAACTTTTGGTTTGTTGCTTTTTTCCAGAACTTCTTTTGCGGAAGGCGAATCGATAAGGAAGATGCCCTACACTGACCCCAGCATTTTTCAATACAATTCTTGAGGGTGGTAAAACGAGATGGCCGGTAGCAAAAAAAGTAGCTGATCTTCGGCACTTTTGTTTGTGAAATTCTGATTGGGTTCAGAGTTTGGAATAAAGAAACAACAAGGATTAAACTCTGAATCTTGTCATGGAATGTACTGTGAAGGGGCCAAAATTGCTGTTTTGATATAGAATTAAGAAGGGCTGAAAGTTAGCGGTATACCAACATAGACAGGTTCCACATCACTCTGTCTATGTCATGATCTATAAAACAAAGCATTTACCCTGGGTAATGCTGATAGCTTTTCAACAAAATAGTAAGTTTTGATTGTTTGTTAACATATAGGATTTAAACAATGTCAACATTTATTTCAGTTATTTTACGTTTTATTTTGGATTTCACTAGAACAAGACAAGGCTCAATGACGTTTTGCCCAACAACACTCCCATGAAATACCCCCAGTGAAGCTGATGAGGGTTTAACCTGTGATTCCCTAATCAAGACCTTTACCCTAACCACTAGGCCATGCAGGACCCTGAGAAAGTTAGTTTAACCCATAAATAAACAATAACGATATTTGACCAGTTTGTTGCAGACGACTTTGGAAAACATTGTGGGAAAAGGAGAAATTGTTCTTAACAAGCAATTTTTCCTTTTTCCTCAATGCTTTCTGCCCTATCAGAAGATTAATTCCCAATTTCATCACATTTTGAAATGTTGTCTACAAATTCTTTTAATTTGGGACAGTAAAAAATTTAATGTTTGTTAACGGGTTAAATCCTGGATGCATTGTAATATAAAATGATGTCACACTGTAAATAAAGAATCATTGAAAATAGCCTTAAATCTAAAACAAAAAAACAACTAACCTTTCTTTTTAAGTTCAGCACCTCTTTCTTTGTGAGTGTATCTGCCTTGGCAATGACTGGTACAATGTTGACTTTATGGTGAACAGCACGCATGAATGAAATATCTAATGGACGTAATCTGCAAAGTAAGTCACAATGATTTATAAACAAACAGTATCCTCTTTCAGTAGAGAACTTTCATCAACATGGAAATAGCAAATAATTTTGCTCGATGGATACTGATTACTTTGGGGGAAAATAAGAAATTGCTTAAATGAGCAAATTTCTGTTTTTATCAATAATGTGCTTTTTTTTAGTCATCTTTAGCAACTCATAGAACAAGAAGATTGATTGATAAAGTGGTAAATATATCATTTCGGTGACTTTAAAGTCAAAGTGCTTAATAATCTCAGCCATGTTGAGGGCTTCCAGACATATTTTATAAAAATATATATTCAGAACACATATTCATACATCCTTATACCTGCTTACTAATACACCATTCTCTTTTGCAACAACATTGTTTTCTCACAAACACCAGCTCATTCATTAACAAGTCCCCAGCATAGGGTCTTAAGTTTGAACCCCTGCTCTCCCAACATTTACTCCAAGCCACGGACAGGTTCACTACATGATTATATTGATGATTGTTGAAAGAAAGAATAAACCACCTTCCATTGATATCAACAAAACTGCCAATAGATTGTTTGCCATACTTTAACTCCTTCGAGCTATAGAGATCCTTGTTATGAATGAAATTTATTTTTACACGTCACCAACTTTTCAAGGACGGCTTTCCTGGATTAACCAGTACTAGGCAAAGCTCTTAAGTCTCTTGCCAAAGGATATTCTCATAAAACGAGATCATCTTTTAGTAGGGATCAAACTTGGTAGGCCTTAAAACAGTTATAATAAAAGAACCAATACATTACCCATGTCCTGATGGATTTATGAAGTAAAAGCAGCAGTGGACCCGATTGTCGATAATATGTCGTCTGTTTAACCCGCTCTCATCACTAAGGTACCGTTCAAATTGGTCATCAATGTACTGTATAATGGGTTTGAAGCTGGAAGAACATCATGTTTAGGTTAATGATGCACAGTACAAACATTTCTTTCACACCATTCTCTTAAATAGTTTACATTTAATACAGACAGATGACTTGAAACACTTTTGCAGGCAGGTGGAGATCCATTTCTAATTCATAAGCATAATGGTCACAATTCTTCAAAAGACGTTGTCAGTCTTTAAGGTGAATATGAGATACACTGCAGACTCATTATACCGCAGTCGTCGGGAGCCATGATGCTCGATCTGCGTTAATGGTGGGGTTGACAAGTATAACGCGGGGTCCCTTTACGCGTTATATACTTAACGATAACCATATTCAATCCTTTAATAGTCTATTCATATCGATTAAGGACTAATCACCGTATATATTGTAAATAAAAGGATGAATTAAAAACCAGAACACTTACATTACAACTTGCAAACATACACGCCAATGAAATACACATATGAAAACCGTGACAAACAATGGGGATCACCCAGCGAGATTATCGATTTTCACACCTTTGAAGTGCACAGGTATTTTGACATTATGCTGTCTATTTGGGATATCGACTGTGTTGTATGTTCAGTGTCCGGAGGAAAAGGAGGGGTTTAGACTATTTTTTAAGCCTAAATGTGCTTGAAATTTTGGGAGCCATAGGTGAGCCATGTTATAATGAATATCGCGATTTAATGAGTCTGCAGTGTAGTTGCGAGCGTTTTGATTTGGCTTCTTAGTTATGATTGTTTTTTTTCTCTTGTGATTGTTTGATAAAACACACATAGGAACCGTCCGAAGTGTGATTTTTATTGCTCTTAGCTAAGTTTAGTTTAAACTAAACTATTATCTGACAAGAAAAAACATACTTACCAGTCTACAGAGTTGAGTGAGTCTCCGAACCCTGGTGTGTCAACGACTGTCAGTCTCAGCTTGACTCCCCTCTCTTCTATCTCCACAGTGGACGCATCAATCTTTACCGTCTGCTGGACCTTCTCTGCAAAAACCAAGGTAAGAAAACCATAGTCTAAGTTGTTTAATCATTACCAAACAGTAACGACATTTGACCACTTTATTGTAGACAACTCTGGAAAACATTGTGGGAAAAGGAGAAATTCCTTCTTTTCACACAATGTTTTATGCCACATCAGAAGATTATTTTCCAATTTCATCACATTTTAAAATGTCGTCTGCAAGTTCTTTTAATTTGGGGCAGTCGAAAGTTTTGGTGTTTGGTAAAGGATTAAAGGCACATAAAAGGAGATTAATGTTATATAAAACTATATTAATTGGTAAACTTTTGGTCAGATTCAAATAGTTATCACCAAAAAAACTTATCAGCACAACTTAAACATGAAAGCCAACAAGAATTAACCCAGATTAACCAGTTTTATTGTGTGATTCTTTACCCCTGACATTGACAGTTGATACACAAATGTTTGAACCGACCAATCAGAATTCGTTATTTTGAATATGTAAACAAACATGTTGTTGATAAACATGATTGAATTGGAGACTACTATATTTCAAGCACAACATAACTTATGTGAAAGGAGTTTATTCAATAGGGTCCCAATGCATTCGTAAATTAATTGTCATGACTTTTATGAAAATAATAAAAGAACTCCATATACTTTTTTAGAAATTTATTTCTACTTATCTCCTTTTATGTGCCTTTAAGGTGCTTGGTAACAAAGGAGAAAAATTTGGTGTGTTTCGAACCCAGGACCCCAAAAGTAAATCTGAATTTGATTTACTTGTCTGTTAATGCAAAAGCTTTTTTGCACTTGTCTATAAAATTACATCAACATTATTTCAGTTTTAGCGATGCCCGACTATTAATGATGGAGGAAGACCCCATACTCAACTGCCCATAAGGGCTGGTCAAGGCGGGTAGGACCATCGGCATTCCGTAAGTCAGTCGGGAGACTGCCTCTCATGAAAATCCATATCCCTCTCAGGATTTAAACCCAGGCGAAGAGGGGCCATGTGATTTCAAGTTCTGTACTCTAACCA
Source organism: Cerastoderma edule (assembly GCA_947846245.1). Lineage (NCBI taxonomy): Eukaryota > Metazoa > Mollusca > Bivalvia > Cardiida > Cardiidae > Cerastoderma > Cerastoderma edule. The sequence continues at coordinate 23,222,248 of OX401411.1, forward strand.
CTAGGCCACGGAGGCCCCCTAGAGCTTTGCTGGATCCATCAGTACAGTGTACTGGGCTGGGGCTCTGAGGTGACTTGCCAAAGGACACGGCCACAAAACTAGAGGTGTGTATGGTGTTTAACGCCTACTCAACAATTCTTTAATTATGTTACGACTTTCTGGATCCACCAGTACAGTGTACTAGGCTAGGGCTCTGAAAAGACTTGCCAAGGGACACAGCCACAAAACAAGAGGTGTGTATGGTGTTTAATGCCTACTCAACAATTCTTCAATTATGTTACGGCTTTCTGGATCCACCAGTTAGTACAGCGAACTAGGCCATGGCTTTGAAAATACTTACCAAAGGACACGGCCACAAAACCAGAGGTGTCCGTGGCAGTGTAGCTATACATGCCACCAGTACAGTGTACTAGGCTAGGGCTCTGAAAAGACTTGCCAAGGGACACAGCCACAAAACAAGAGGTGTGTATGGTGTTTAAACCTACTCAACAATTCTTCAATTATGTTACGGCTTTCTGGATCCACCAGTTAGTACAGCGAACTAGGCCATGGCTTTGAAAAGACTTACCAAAGGACACGGCCACAAAACCAGAGGTGTCCGTGGCAGTGTAGCTATACATGCTCCACAGTTATAACAACTTTTTCAAGATCCCATCTTGATTTACAATTTGAAGCAATTAACATGCTCATTTTTCTACTCATGTTTCTCTGATGCCAGTATAATTGACAAACTGACCTTTTCAGAGGGAGATGTATAAAAAAACTTTCTTACCCTGTGCTGTAGGTATGTGCCGTTCTGGATACAAATCTGTGAGGAAAAGGCTGTTAACTAAGGTGGATTTACCAAGGCCAGATTCACCTGAAATACACAAAGATAATAGGCAATGAAACTTCCATTATAGACCCATTCACCTGAAAACTCATATAACGAGATACATCCTTTCCTAACATAGACAACTTTTAAAATAACCATTGTAGCTGAAGGCATTTGTATACATTATTACATGTGATGAGTTTTAACTCATCAGTTTTCATTTTAAGTACATGAGCCTGTCTCACAATGGTTGGAACCATAGATTTCCTCATTAACATGAATAAAAGGAGCGATTTATGTCATTATGGTTTCCAAAGACGTCTGCAGTGTAAGCTTCGAAACAAGGAATATTATGGAGTAAGGGGTTAAAATGGACTTTCCAAACCTATCAAAATAAAAGTTCATAGCAAACTACTGAGTTGAAAGAGAGTTTACTGCCAAGCATACCTCATTCATCATTAACTCTTTAGCCTTTGAACCCGTTTCTGTTACTTACTTAACTCTCAGATAAATGTCGAATATTAACTTGGCTTCAAAATTTAGATGTAATAGTTTAAATGCAACCAGAAACATTTTGACAAAGGAGAAAATTGGAAACCAAAAGGCATTATGGAGTGGCTTTATATTAAGACAGCACAACAAATTATTAGACGAAACTGTTTTTCAGTGGTTGGATGTGAATGGGTCTTTGAGAGGTTTGTGCTTGGTTTCTTATATTGATGAGCAATGTCTCCTTTTATTTCTCTGGGCTTTATCTGATATCACTAAGAAATCATTTTTTGTCTTACTTAATAAATGCCGTCTGCTGTTGCTTTCAATTTAGACCAATCATAAATCCTATATGGGTGAATGGGTTCAGACCTATCCTACAGTGCTATATGGGTGTAGCAGCCACACAACGGGAATGGTATGTACAACTGAGTCATATATTACCATCTACTGTTTTCTTAAAGGTGTTTGTTCACAGAAGAGAAAAATTGCAAGTTAAAATAAAATGTCATTGAAACAATACAGTTTTTGTATTTTTGGCTGATTTTTAATCAAAAGTAGCTATTGAAAGCATAATTAATTCAGGAAGCGTCAATTGATCTAAGTTTGCACAGTTTGTATGTGGTAATCTCAAAAGTGATGTCACGTTTTTGGAACAAAATACATGGGAATTCACTGAATACATACTTAAAAGAATAAAAACCGATCTAACTTTGCTTCCAATGACTATTCTATAGTGCATATCAAATAACAGTACAGCTGTTGTGCAGATTTAAAGAAATGAACTTTCAAATTCAGAATTTCCACACATCTATGAACAAGTACCTTCAACCCATTACCAAACAATAACGGCATTTAACCAATTTGTTGCAGACAACTCTGGAATACACTGTGGGAAAAGTAGAAATCGCTCTAACTATTAATTCTAAATTTTCCTACAATGTTTTCTGCCTTATCAGAAGATTATTTTTCCATTTCATCACATTTTGAAATGTCGTCTGCAAACTCTTTCAATTTTGGACAGTCGAAAATTTGGCTTTTGGTAATGGCTAAGCAACATTTTCATAACATAACAAATCAAAGTGATAAATGGAGAAATTGCTCATCATGTGATCAACCCAATAACACATTGAAATTGCTGAGTTTCATAGTATTGTCGTCTGTTCTTTAAGTGAGTAATGCGTTTATCAGCTGCCATGGTATGTGGAATAGACCAATCTCTATGACAACAGCTGAGTCATATATTACCACTAACTGGTTCATTAACTGGCAGTAAACCTGTCATCAAGGACACATTCTTATCAGGGGTCACCATTGGGTTTTACCATACAGAAGTATCCCACAAGCTTCATGATAAATAGAAATATTTTGGCTTTCTAACCCATTCTCTTTTACTTTTAACTTTTTCTGTTGCCTTTTTTGTGATTTTGTTACTGTCTAAATAGAAAGAAACAGTAGATGACAATTATTAATTAATAAATAGGGAAATAGTCATTTCCCATATAGAAATATCCCAAAAGCTTCATGATAAATAGAAATGTGTAGGCTGTCTCACACAGTCTTCGTTACTTTCAACTTTTTTCCTGTAGGCTCGCTCTTTAGTGATTTTGTTAATGTCCAAATAGAAATTTTAAGAAACAGTAGATGACAGATTATTAATTTAATAAATAGTGACATAGTTATCAAGGAACCAATGTTATCGGGGGTCAAACATTAGTTGGTTTTACCATACAGAAATATACCTAGTGCTTCAAGATAAATAAAAAATATTTTGGCTTTCTAACCATTCTCTTTAACTTTCAACTTTTTTTCTGTTCCTGTATAATTTATTTTTTGACTAGTCTAAATAGAAAGAAGCAGTAGATGACAATTATTAATTAATAGACAGTGACATTGTCACCAAAGACACAATGTTCTCAGGGGTCACACGTCACAAGGTTCTCTCATACAGAAATATCATACATCACAGGTTCAATGCAAGACTATAGTAAGTGCTTCATGTTCATGAAGCACTTACTATAGTCTTGCACTGAACCCTAGATATGCTTCATGATAAATGGAAATCTCATGGTTTTTCAACACACTGTTTTTCACTCTCACTTTTTCCCAGTCCCACATTCACAATTGTCCATGGGATGACAATCAGTAAGCAGAGCAGTAAAGACATCAAACACAATGTTATGAGGGGGTCACACTCCATCAGGTTCTCTCATACAGAAATATCCTATAGGCTTCATGATAAATGGAAATATTTTGACTTTCTAACCCATTCTCGATATAACTTTCCTCTTTTATCCTGTCACTAGTGTCATTTTGGGACCGATAACTAGGTGCCATATAACATTTGTGATATCCGGCACTAACAATATAACAAATGCACGTGACAAATCATGACGTCATAAGAACGCAATGACGTCATGTTTACATTATTCTCTACTTATTTTTTCCTTTTTCTGGTGTTTTATTTACTTATTTTTTGTTTGAAAGAATACATTAAGGTAACAGGATAAAAAGAATAGATGGTTGGTGTCTTTGAATGGGAAAAGTTATCGGGCTCGGCTTCGGATTATTATCCGTTTCGCCTTCGGCTCACCGGATGATATTCCTAAGCCTTGCCCGATAACATCTATTCTCTATTTACGGCAAAAGAGGATAGTTCCCTCTTTTAAAATTTTGTGACCAGTCCAAATAGAACGAAACAGCAGAGGACCATCAATAGGCAAGGCACTTAACCTGTCATCAAGGACACAATGTTATGAGGGGTCACACATCATTAGGTTCTCTCACATCAGGAGTATCTTATAGTGCTTCATGATCAATGGAATTACTTTGGCTTCTAACCCACTGTCTTTCACATTCAACTTTTCCTGTATCAGCATTTGTCTATCTATTTTGAATGTGTTTTACATAGCATCAACATTAACTCAGTTGTGTTGCGAAAACAACTAACGGAAAATGTTTGTGTAAGTCATAATTGATAAACATGGATGGTATCTTCAATGAAAGTACAATGTTGCAATGTGGCACATCATTGGAAGCGTCTCGGAGAGACGATTCCAATGATGCGTCACTTTGCAATATTGCTTTGTCCAATATTGAGATAAGAGGAATTGTTGTTTTAGACTTATGCAAATCCTAAGCGTAATCTGTTTAGTAAAACGGGCCCCTGGTTCATAATGATGGTGGAAGACCAACAAACTTAATTGCCCATAAGGGCTGGTCATGACCTGGTCTAACCATCGACATTCCATAAGTCAAATAGGAAACTAGGAAAATTAAGATGCTTTCACCGGAAATTGAAGCCAAGGGAGGGTCCACCATTGTAACTCAGGTTAAAAAATAAAGCAGACAGTGAACAACAATCAATAGGCAAGGCAATAAACCTGTCATCAAGGACAAACCTGTCATCAAGGACACAATCTTATGAGGGGTCACACATCATTAGTTTCACCCATAAAGGAATATCCTATGGAGGTTTATGATATAAGGAAAATATTTTGCATGCTAACCTGCTCTGTTTCTTTTCCAACTTCCCCTAGCTTCCATCACATTGCAACATGTCAAAATTGCAAGGGACAATCATTAACCCTTATAGTACTGGAACCAACTTTATGCTTAAGCAAACAGGTAAAATCCAGGCAGATATTTAAGGTTTTGGAAAGAGGATGTACAACACAAAATATGTTTTTTGAAAATTACCCAGCATTCTAAGGGTAAAAGTACAGAAACCTTGTCACCAACGAAACAATGTTATAAGGGGTCAAAGGTTATAAGCTTGTCCCAGAAATTTCCTACATGCTTTATGATAAAAAGAAATATCTTGGCTTTTTAATCTCCATAATTTTTCCTTAACTTATTCCCTTATTCATGGCTTGTCAAAAACGAAAGCAGCAGCATGAGCAGCAGCAGATGGGGATCATTAACTGGGGCAGAAGACTTTGATCAAGGATGCAAAGCAATACAAGGTCACACAACAGTATTACTTCTCTCATAGCCATAACTATGCTGGAGCTTAATGGGGAACTGACAAATGGTATGAAGATTCTTTTCCGCATTTTCGATATTACTTCATGTTATAATACTCATAATGAGTTACAAACACTAATTCATTTTGGCAATTTTGGGTTTGAACAAACATCAAAATTCTAACCCAGCAATGAGTTCATTAAAACCAAGAGTGTTTGCACACAACCATTGAAAGTGAAAATTTCTTTCGTATGATACCTCTTACTGCTGTTTCTCCTTTTTCCAACAATGCCTTCACAGGTAATCTACAACATCTAAAAAAAACCTCACATCATTTGGCAAAAGGGTTTTCCTTAAACAGCTTTCTCGGAGCCTATTATATTGTTGAAATAATATTCACAAGTTCAACCTACATGTCTATTGGTGTTGGTTGAGGGTTCAATACAAGACTATAGCAACTCTTTCACAAAAGTGAAGGACTTGCCATAGCCTTGCATTGAACCCTTGAACCCTTGAAGTGCAGCTGTGTGAAATAATGGGCTGTCAGACCAGAGAGTCTGTATTTATCATCAGCACCTTACTTGGTATCACTAATCCATTCATTAACCCTTAGAATGCTGGGTAATTTTCCAAAAGTAGATTTTTGTGTCCTCTGCTTCACAAAACCTTAAATATCTTCTTAATTTTGATGGGGAAAGATACTCAGAGTTGCAAGCAGGTTAGATCACAGGCCAGCCGCCAATTTAATTGGCGGCTGGCCTGGATCTAACCTGTTTGCATAAGCATGACGTCGGTTCCAGCACTGTAAGGGTTAACATTCCTCCACGGAGCTTAGAAATAATAGACATATTTCTCGTGCCAATTACCTTATTTCTTGTCTTTACTTTTTCTAATGGGTAACCATGATACACAATCAATTATTTTTTGTTTGCTTCAATAAAGTTAAATGCTGTGTCAACAATTTTTCAGATATATTAAGGTTTTATTGGATCCACCAGTACAAGGCTAGGGCTCTGAAGTGATTTACCAAAGGACACTCCTTAGAAACTAAAAATGTCGGTAGGGCTCGAACACGGGACCATGAGTTCAGTCTGCCACCTTCACCACTGGGCCACTTGTCCTTTTTGTGTATCAACCTTATTTTGATGAGTAACCTTGTAACCTTGATACACAATTTGATGTTAGTTTGTTTCAATAGGGTTAAACTCTGTGTCATTAATTTTTCAGTTATGTTACAGCTTTACTGGATTAACCAGTACTAGGCTAGGCTCTGAAATGTCTTGCCCAAAGACAACTCACTGGAGGTACCAATGGGCTCAAATCCGGGACACCGGCCACAAAAAAAATATCTCTATGTTGGTTGAATGCCTTTTGTCTGAAACCTTCACTATTGACTAATAAGACAGATTGCCCCAAAATAAATAATCATATAAGTTCAATCATTGATAAGTCGTGCAAAGCTCCAACAAACAAAATCAAAGCATGTGTGCACACATAATTTGAATAGCTTCTAGAGTGAAAATGTCTTTGACTAGCACTTTATTTACTGGAAGGGGGTTTATTGACTGGTCTATAGGTAGAAAAATGCTTCTATGACCTTTGTACTTTGCCCATTCCCTAAATGATCAGTCCCTATTGGCACATGTTACTAGCTCTCTCAACCAAATTCATAAATATATTTCCGTTTTCCTAATACAGAAAATAATTAACCTCCCAACAGCAGATTTTTAAAAGTACAAAAGCAAAAAAAAATAACGTCTGCACATTAATAAGTTCTTCGGTTTGTTACAATTGCATTGCTTTTTTGTTTAATATTCAATGATGTAGAGGTAAAAATCATTTCATGTCATATTGGTATTTGCCAACTTTGTGTCTTGCTCGTAAAGGGAAATGCTAAAGAATGCACAAATATTAAGATTTCAATAGGTTAAAGCAAGGCTTTTAATAAGTCATATACAAAAGTGAATGACTTACTGAAGTCATGCATCAAACACTCGTCTTGCTTTAGGCAACATACATCCGATGGAAGGAAAAATACCACTTCCGTAATGATTTGAGTCGAACTGCCTAATTAGAATCAATCTTAGTTGGACATGAGAAAACTGGTTGAACTGCCACCTACATTCATGTGGAATGTCATGCAGTGAGGCTATTATGATTTAACCATGTACCCCCATATGAGACTTTTTGACTGGTCCAAATTGAAAGCAACTGCAGACAACAATACTAATATTTAAAAGATAACGTTAATAAAACCCAAAACATGTTTCTTACCATACTAGTTAGAATGTATTTTGATAGAAGGATAAATTACTCATTGGAAGCAATTCATCCTTTTGCCATAGTGATATGCAGCAGACGGACAAAACTAATGAGATTTTAACGAGTAAGGATTTAACCCTTTACCAAACGCCAAGTTTATGACTCTCATACATTGTAAGATTTTGCAGATGACACTTCAAAATGTGATGAAATTCAAAATCAATCTTCTGATAAAACAAACATTGTGGAAAAAGGAGGAAGTGCTTGTTAAAAGTAATTTCTCCTTATTCCACAATGTTTTCCAGAGTCGTCTGCAACAAACTGGTGAAATGTCTTTATTGTTTGAGAACGGGTTAAATCAAGGGACCTATGTCTCTCTTCACCTCCACACCTGGAAACTTGGCAAAGTAATTATGGTTCATAATGAGACCTATCATGTACAAACAAATTTCCACAGAGTAATTATCTCTTCGGAATTTATACTGGTTGTAAAAATTCAGTGTGCTAGAGAGGAGGTGTATTTCCCAAGTTAACTTCTTCATTTAGTCTCTGAACCCTGAAGTGTTAGAATTTGTTATGGTAGAATACCCATTTTTTCCTCCATCAGATTTCGTTCATGGTATACCTTGGTCTGGGCCCGAACTGTTGTGTTTAGACCGAATAGTTCAGGCCCTGACCGATGTATACAGTCTAACTTGTGTTAAGCAGCCACCCTTTTAAGCAGCCAACCTGCCTTAAACAGCCACTACAGAAAGTCCCATTGTTAGATTTAAAGTGTAAATCAATTTGTGTTAAGCAGCCAACCTGTCTTAAACAGCCAATTTACTCTGTCCCATAGGCTGGCCTCTTAACACAAGTTTGACTGTACTAGGAAAGCAGTAATCATATGAAAAAATGAGTTTTAAAATGGCAGATTATTGGTATTCTACCATAACTTATCAACAATCCAACAATATATTTGCTCTCCCTTGGGTGCTTATCTATTTCTTTCATGAATCCTATATTGTTTGTACTTATTAAAATCATCTTAAAAATTCTCATGAGATTTTTTTTTAATGAGAAACCAAAATTGCAGGGTTCATCAGAAACTGATCACAACTTGCAAATATGCTTAATACAAGTCTTATAAAAAGAAAAAAAAACCTTGATACGTAACATGCAAAAGTCTACGAATTATGCCTCTTTATCTAAACATCTGTATACTTACACCTATCAAATGTAGAAATTAAACTGTAGAGAAGTGATAAGCCAGAGATGGCTAACAGACGTGACCTTTGTAACCAGTCTTGATATGAATGTTTGCAGTGAGTGTCTGGCTACATACAACAGCTTGATTGTGGCAGACATTCTGTGTCTGTGATGTAATTTGCAGACATATATCATAATAAACTGAGTCACCAAAAATGTTCTCATCATCATTGTTTTTATCATCCAATTTATATCATACAGGATGTAAATTAGTCCTTTAGTATGTTGAGGACAGTGGTACAGGGGTAGAGCATCGTCCTCAGGACACAAGGGTCATGGGTATGAACTATGTGATTAGCGGGATTTTCTTAGCATCCTTTCAATAAATAGCATACGGCTAGGACTTGATATCTAACCAGTATGCTGAATCGAGAGTAATTAATCTCAGTTGAACTTGTTTCACAATCAGTGTTAAATAAATGATTTTAAACTTATAATAAGTCTTTAGGTGAGGGTTGGCCTTGTGTGATGTCCAAAGGAAAGCCTTCCTTTCCATGACTGGTGATCCCTATATAAGTGGCATAACCCTCTTATATGCATTATTTAAAAAACATCACAAAATATTTAATAAATAATTCAGTTCATGCCTGGTTTGTTTGTTAAGGCTTTACATTGCTTCAATAGTACCAGTATATCAGTTTTCTTGTGATGTCAGGCTCATTATAGTTTGAAGCCTGGCCATAAAGGTTGGGCAAACTGGGAAGAACCATCCGCATTCCGAGTCCTATGGGAGACTACCTTTCATGAAAACCCTAATCTACCGCTAAAATGATTTGAATACACATTTCAGATTTGTTTACTTATATAGGTTTAACATTATGGTCAACATTATCTTAGTTATGGTGTGTAGCCCGTCTTTAAATGAAGGAGGAAGACCCCCATACTCAACTGCCCATAAGGGCTGGTCAAGCGAAGTCGAGCCATTGGCATTCCAAAAGTCAGTCAATTTGAACCCATATTGAGAGTATCCACATGATTCTAAGTACAATACTCTAACCATTAGGCCATGGAGGCCAAAAATGACTGGTTAAAATGCACACTCCACACTTACCAACCACCATGAGAGTAAACTCAAAGCCCTTTTTGACAGATTTTCTGTGGACCTGGTTTGGAAGGTTGGCAAACCCAACATAGCCTGACTGCTCTGGGCTGATAAACTGAAAATAGAAAAATACAAAATAATGTTTATTCTTTCTCTAAATGCTTAACTCTTTACCAAATGCCAAATTTTCGACTGTCCTAAATTGTAAGAATTTATAAACGACATTTCAAAATGTGATGAAATTTGAAAATAATCTTTTGAAAGCGGTGAAAACATTGTGGAAAAGGACAAATTGCTCATTACGAGCATTTTTTCCTTTTCCCACAATGTTTTCCAGAGTCGTCTGCAACAAATTGATTAAATGTCGTTATTGTTTGGTAATGGATTAACATTGCTTTCAACAGTTTTGAGTTATCTTGCAATATCCCATGGATTCCCAACTACCACTTTCCCTTCTTAGACTTTCAGCTGTTTTTTATGAAAATTTATACTTTCCTTACAACCACAAATGCCAAACATGAAAAGAAGCTTAGGACTGCTATTAAATTTTGGTCTTTGTCAAGATCCGGCTTTGAAATCAAACCTACAACCATCCTTGTACCAGGCAGACACTCCACCTTGAGAGTTCAGTGCAATACTATAGTAAGTGCTTCACGTTTGTTGCCTTAAAATAGTTTTTCATCCAACCCTCTACATTTCTTTATTTATTTCATTCATTATTATGTTTTTTGTTTCATCTCTCCTTGAAACATTTGGACAAAATGGTCCTGTTCTGGTGAAACTTATCTTCATAGAATCCAGCGGTGGCAAAGTCAACTGACTGTATTGCCCAGCAGCTTGCCCGAAAAAACTTATTGGACGATTTTTACAACCATTACACAAACAAGTGCAGAAAAAGATTTGGTATTTGCGGACAAGTAAATCAAAATCCGATTTCGCCACCACCCCTGGATTCGCCACCACCCCTGGATTCGCCACCACCCCTGAATTCGCCACCACCCCTGGATTCGCCACCACCCCTGGATTTGAATGACAAGTTTATCAAGCTCTTATCTGAATGATGCAGATGCATTCAATTTGGACCTACATGTATTTAGATAAACATTCCCACAAATGAAAGGGTTATTAAGAACTTAAGAAAAGCTAGCTAGGTCAAGTGATCATTGAATTGTCTGCTTATAAACATACATATTCTTCCTGTTCTGTCAGGAAAAGGAGCAATTACCAGACACACCGCCTCCTCCTTATCCCTATACACAGCTGCTTTACAATAGGGCACATAATCAAGGTTGGGGAAATTTGATTTTGATTCACTTGTCCATAAATCTAAAATATATATTTTTTTTATATGGGTTTTACATCACATCAACATTATTTCAGTTATGTAGAGATGCCTGACTCTTAATGATGGAGGAAGACCCCATACTCAACTGCCCATAAGGGCTGATCAAGGCGGGTAGAACCATCGGCATTCCGTAAGTCAGTCGGGAGACTGCCTCTCATGAAAATCCATATCCCTCTCAGGATTTGAACCCGTGCAGAGAGGGGCCATGTGATTTCTAGTTCTGTACTCTAACCACTAAGCCACGGAGGCAAATCTGAAATATGCTTTTGCACTTGTCCAGTATACTGGTTATCAAATTGCAGTCGAAATTCACTTATCCATTAAGGATTTTGGACAAGCTTGGCAATATGGACAATAAATTTTGCCATCCGTGACATAATGCTGCTGCAGACGACAATTGAAATCATTGTGGGAAAATAATTTGAAAGAAAAATAATTTTATTTATTTATATTAAGCCCAGAGTGTGAATCCAACAAACATAAAGAATTATGGTGATCATGGACCATTATGTGAAGTCATATCCACCAGAAAATATCTCTTTGGCGAATGAGATTGTTTTCTCATTCCTGATTTTAAATCTGATCCAAATTGATATAGGCAGCAGATGATAAATATCAAATATAAACAAATACATTTTCTTTGTGATATTAGGTTACTAAGAAGCCATTGTGACAAAAGGAGAAATGGCTCAGCATGAGTGGTTTCTCTTTTTGTCACAGTGGTTTCTTAAGTAATTTGCTGAAGGTGGTCAAAATAAAGTAAAGGGTTAACCCATCACCAAACGATATCGACATTTGACCAGTTTGTTGAAGATGACTCTGGAAAACATTGTGGGAAAAGGAGAAATTGCTGTTAAACAGCAATTTCTCCTTTTCCCACAACGTTTTCTGTCCTATCAAAAGATTACTTTTCAATTTCATCACATTTTGAAATGTAGTCTGAAAACTCTTCCAATTTGGGACAGTCGAAAACATGGTATTTGGTAAAGGGTTAACAGAATATAACCCCCCACTACCCTGTGGATGGGTTTGCCTGCCTCCCTGCTCCATTTCACCCATATTTTCAGGTTGAATGTAAACAATTCCTTGACATGCAATACCCCGTCTTTCTGGTAATTAGACCACTCTTTATCTCACACAAAACTTTCCCCAACCTTTTCTCAAACTTATGTTGTATGCATATGTAGGTAATTAAAACATAATTAACATCTTTATCTCACACAAAACTTTCCCAAACCTTTTCTCAAACTTACGTTGTATGCATATGTAGGTAATTAAAACATAATTAACATCTTTATCTCACACAAAACTTTCCCAAACCTTTTCTCAAACTTACGTTGTATGCATATGTAGGTAATTAAAACATAATTAACATCTTTATCTCACACAAAACTTTCCCAAACCTTTTCCCAAACTTATGTTGTATTCATATGTAGGTAATTAAAACATAATTAACATCTTTATCTCACACAAAACTTTCCCAAACCTTTTCTCAAATTTACGTTGTATGCATATTAAAGCAGGCAACTGAAATATAATTCACATCTTTTCCTTCAATACTGACTTCTTAATACTATGCATGTATCAATCAAAACAAATGGATCACTGAAGATATTTTGTGAATCATTTCATATTACTGTCAGTTATGTAAAAATTTAAGGTCAATGACATTCTTAGATTTGGTGATAATATGGGTAAATCTTCAAGTGGGATAAGCGTTATTCCTTTACTTAGACAATAATGAACTACATGTATAGTTTTTCACCGAAAGGTGAAATAGATTTCAGTAGCTTTTAATTAATTTATTTATCATCCATTTTGTGACGAAAACTTTAAGCTAGTTAAATTCACCCTTTATGACTGATAATTTGTTAAGTAGGCATAATCCCTTCCATAACAGCATTTTCTGCATTTCTTTGACAATATTGAAAGTAATAATTAACAGATTGACATTCTCAATGCCTTTTGCAGAAATGTACTCAACAAAGAACATTGAAAGGGTTTTAACTCAAGCTAATACAAAATCTTATGCAGCAAACAGTTTTGAACTTCCATGTGACGAAGAAAATTTACTCACTTGAGAAAATTCTCCTTTTGTATCATTACTGTCAATATTTAGAAATAGTTTCTACAGTTTCTGGAGGCCATTTCCTGTTTTTATGTTTTCTGCTACCAATTACTTAAGAAAATGGTTAAGTTGGTAAATGTTCAAAATACATATACCAGGTGTTGAATTATTTGCCTCAACCTGTGTCCTTCATAAGAATATAACATTAAAGTATATTTGTAGACATAAAGATCATATTTTCACTGGACCAAATTGAAAGCAAAAGGAGGCGACATATTAAGTTTAAAAACTGCTCAAAGAAAAAATTCATCTTTTGTCTCAATTGTTTCTTGAGTATTCTGCATCAGGCACAAAAATGCATATACATGAGGAAAAAAGGGTCAACTTGTTTATACCTCTTACCAGTAACCAAATGATATTGTATCCTATTCAAATCTGAAGCAATACCCCTATTTGGGAAATATTAAGAAATATTATCCGAAGAGTGGCATGCTTGAACAATCTGTTGTAACCTTTTTCATAAAATCTCATGGATTTAGCTCATACTCAAACATACCTTACTTTGATCATAAGTAATATCTTTTCAGCTCAACTAGAAGTTTCTACCCATAATGTTGATTTTTTTTTCATGCCAGATTTTGTCGTCTGCTGTTGGAGTCAGGGGCCCGTTTTACTAAACAGTTTACGCTTAAGATTTGCGTAAGTCTAAAACAACAAGTCCTTTTATTTCAATATTTGGCAAAGCAATATTGCAAAGTAACACATCATTGGAATCGTCTCTCCGAGACGCTTCCAATGACGTGTCACATTGCAATATTGTACTTTCATTGAAGATATTATCCATGTAAATCAATTATGACTTACGCAAACATTTTCCGTAAGTTGTTTAGTAAAACGGGCCCCAGACCTGTAACAAACTCATCTATAAATTGCTTTTAAGACCATGCAAAACAAATTATCCTCAACGACACTATTTGCTGGCTTATAAATATCTTCCAAACGTTTAGAAATTTAAATTCAAATGTTGAATTGGGTAATTTAAATGAGGTTGACAACGCGAAAGGGAAGTTGAAAGAGTGCATCGTTTGGATAGGGGATTGGTATCAAATGTACAAAATTAACCCCAGACTTCAATATACCCATTTAAATTACACCTCACAATTTCTTTTGGTTCTTTTCCTTCATATGAAGACCAAAAAAATCATTGTTTTTCGATGATGCTTTCAGTTTGAGACAGTCATTAAATTCACAATGTGATGAGGAATTTTTACTTTTTTCACCTACTTTTGCCAATGATAATAAGCCACATTGTGCAATGCACCACGCATGAGATGAACATCAACTTTCTGGTTCTGGTGGTATATGCTAACCGATGCTTTATAACGGCGTAACCTTACGTCTAACACTTGGCAGAGAAATCGCGGTCAAGATCGACTGTTTTGGACATGTGCACCAGTCAACTGCGATTTCTCTGCCAAGTAATAGACGTAAACACTATTTTAAAGCATGGGTTATCATATACCACCACAACCGGAATGTTGATGGTCAACTTATGCAGGGTACACAATGTTGCTTTCATTGGCAAAAGGTGAACAAAGCAAAAATACCTGGGCGCAGCCATCTTCTTCATAAATAAGATCGTAAATATTGGTCACATAATTTCCCTGTCTGAATAGGGAAAAGACCAAAGTTTAACTGAGTAATTTATATGGGGAAATCGGTTACTTCTCTTAGGTGGATATATGATACTGAAGTATTTTAATCCACCTCATTCTTCAGGCATTTACAAGTATTTTTCATTCACCAAGTAAAACTGTTTACACTTGGTTTTAAATGCTGTGTCAGCATAAATACTTTTAATGATCTTATTATATTTGCAACATTGAGCATCATTTCTTTATATCAACATGTTTCAGCACAACTTCAGCAGATGAATTCAAGTAAACGAGCTGTGCCTGAGGGAAAAATACTCTATATGTTATTGTATTGACCATTTTGACAAAGGGAGAAATTGCTGTATATGTTATTTTATAAACACTTGTGACAAAGGGAGAAATTGCTTGCCACAAGCAATTTCTCCCTTTGTCTCAATTATCTATGAAATAACATAGAATATATTATTAACCAATATTGAAAATAACTATTTCAATCTTTAATTTGCATTAATTGACAAGAAGAGGAAGTTTGAAAAGACAAGTACTGAAATATTAGTCATTGCCTATCCAATAAACATTTGAAGGACAGCTTCCTCTAATCAATTGAGGTGATCCTTCATGAACCTTCCTGCATGGCCCTGTGGTTAAGGTGGCGGTCCTAAAACTCAGTGGTCCAGGGTTAGAACCCCAACAGTACCACTGGTTTTGTTGGGAGTTTCCTTTGCCAAATCCTTTAGGGTCCTATAGACTAATTGCCAAATCCTTTAGGGTCCTATAGACTAATTGCCAAATCCTTAGGGTCCTATAGACTAATTGCCAAATCCTTTAGGGTCCTATAGACTAATTGCCAAATCCTTAAGGGTCCTATAGACTAATTGCAAAATCCTTTAGGGTCCTATAGACTAATTGCCAAATCCTTTAGGGTCCTATAGACTAATTGCCAAATCCTTAGGATCCTATAGACTAATTGCCAAATCCTTTAGGGTCCTATAGACTAATTGCCAAATCCTTAGGGTCCTATAGACTAATTGCCAAATCCTTTAGGGTCCTATAGACTAATTGCCAAATCCTTTAGGGTCCTATAGACTAATTGCCAAATCCTTTAGGGTCCTATAGACTAATTGCCAAATCCTTTAGGGTCCTATAGACTTATTGCCAAATCCTTTAGGGTCCTATCGACTAATTGCCAAATCTTTAGGGTCCTATAGACTAATTGCCAAATCCTTTAGGGTCCTATAGACTAATTGCCAAATCCTTTAGGGTCCTATAGACTAATTGCCAAATCCTTTAGGATCCTATAGACTAATTGCCAAATCCTTGAGGGTCCTATAGACTAATTGCCAAATCCTTGAGGGTCCTTTAGACTAATTGCCAAATCCTTAGGGTCCTATAGACTAATTGCCAAATCCTTTAGGGTCCTATAGACTAATTGCCAAATCCTTAAGGGTCCTATAGACTAATTGCAAAATCCTTTAGGGTCCTATAGACTAATTGCCAAATCCTTTAGGGTCCTATAGACTAATTGCCAAATCCTTAGGTCCTATAGACTAATTGCCAAATCCTTTAGGGTCCTATAGACTAATTGCCAAATCCTTAGGGTCCTATAGACTAATTGCCAAATCCTTTAGGGTCCTATAGACTAATTGCCAAATTCTTTAGGGTCCTATAGACTAATTGCCAAATCCTTTAGGGTCCTATAGACTAATTGCCAAATCCTTTAGGGTCCTATAGACTTATTGCCAAATCCTTTAGGGTCCTATCGACTAATTGCCAAATCATTTAGGGTCCTATAGACTAATTGCCAAATCCTTTAGGGTCCTATAGACTAATTGCCAAATCCTTTAGGGTCCTATAGACTAATTGCCAAATCCTTTAGGGTCCTATAGACTAATTGCCAAATCCTTTAGGGTCCTATAGACTAATTGCCAAATCCTTTAGGGTCCTATAGACTAATTGCCAAATCCTTTAGGGTCCTATAGACTAATTGCCAAATCCTTTAGGGTCCTATAGACTAATTGCCAAATCCTTAGGGTCCTATAGACTAATTGCCAAATCCTTTAGGGTCCTATAGACTAATTGCCAAATCCTTTAGGGTCCTATAGACTAATTGCCAAATCCTTTAGGGTCCTATAGACTAATTGCCAAATCCTTAGGGTCCTATAGACTAATTGCCAAATCCTTTAGGGTCCTATAGACTAATTGCCAAATCCTTTAGGGTCCTATAGACTAATTGCCAAATCCTTTAGGGTCCTATATACTTATTGCCAAATCCTTTAGGGTCATATAGACTAATTGCCAAATCCTTTAGGGTCTTATAGACTAATACTTGTTCCTAAGATGTCCTTTGTGCAAATTTTTATGGTCTTATAAGTTACAATGGTAAAATTTAGCTTTTAATGTTGTCTGCTGGATATAATTCTTCAGAAGGTAGAAGGGATTGTATCAAAGAACGACTGATTCGGGAGATACTCATAACAAAGAACATATGGTACAGTTATTGTAAAGTAGATCTTCTAACCACTGACCAGGTATCTGACCATTGGATATTCATAACTAACAGGGTGGTCCATGTGAATCATTATTTTCAATATGTCCCATTCACTTACATGGGATCTTGTGAAATGTCAAATCTGAAATCAACCACAGAGAACACCTATAAAGAATGAAATGTTCTGCTAACACTTAGGAAAAAAAGAAGTAATGACAATACTGGCATTTACTGACATGAAAATCAAAGGCATATTTCACCAACCCTGCAGAGAAGTTGCTCAATGGAGAAATTTCTCATTTTCTTGCAGTGGTTACTTGGAATAATCTGCTACAGATACATTAAAACACAATACAAACAGGCCAAAGCCTTGTCCCAATTAAAGCATAAAAAAGTCTTTGCATAAGGGCGTAAGGGATTGTAGCTGTAAAAATTCCAACTAGATCTCTATCCCTGATAAGAGGGTGCTTTAGATTTTCCAGATTTTCTACGAACTGTTTACCCAGAGAGAGGGCTGCTTATCATTTATTCATAAACATGATCTTGGAATATTTCCTGGTACTACTGATAAATTAAATAAAGAACTCAGCTGGGTAGGTTTTACAGTATTTACTGGCAACATAAAGCCATAGTGACCTTGGTTTAGCTTGAGTTGTATGCCATTTTCAACAGTTTTTTCTCTAATATTGGGGCAGTCTGTGCTATTTTCCAATTTCTTCACAAATAGTGTGCATTATTCCTTTCTAGGCACTGACTGCCTATTAACATAAATGCATGGGTGAAAGTTGAAGAATTTCAAAAACCTAAAATCTATTGTTCATTATCCTGAAAAGGCAAGTTTGCTAGAGCATTTAATAGGGGAAAAAAGTATCAAAAAGCTGAAATTCAGGAACAATCCTGAACACTTTCACCCATGCAAATAGAATTGTAAAGGTATGAGACCCAAGCTATTCTTTTGTCACGACAATCATATTGCGACAATCATATTGCGGGCCAAGGGCTAATGATGAGTCACTCTGTGGCCTAACCAAATTGCAAATATTTGTTTTATGTTCATATGTTATTCTTTATACACATGTTCATCTGCTCTTGTAAATGTGTAACATACCTCATGTTAAATGGATGTGATAAAACACCATTAAACTTCATTATGTAACATGTCATAATTATGATATTATTTATCCTTTTCAATTGTTGTCTACCGTTACTTTTAATTTGAATCAGTCACAAAAACCTCATGTTGGCTAATAGGTTATGTAATTCATAATAAATAGTTTGATATTAGCCGGTTTTAAAATTTAGTTTTGAAACAAAATGCATTAGCCATGTATATATACATCAGTTTGTAAACAAAAATTGTACAAATTAAAATCAATATCTCTAGTACAACAATGAAGCAGAAGTAAAACAGAACTTATCTTAACCCATTAACAAACACCACATTTTCAACCGCCCGAATTGAAAGAGTTTGCAGAATGCATTTCAAAATGTGATGAAATTGAAAAATAATCCTCTGAGAGGGCAGAAAACATTGTGGGAAAAGGGGAAATTGCTTGTGAAGAGCAATTTCTCCTTTTCCCACAATGTTTTCCAGAGTCGTCTGCAATAAAGCGGTTAAACATTGTTATTGATTGGTAATGAGTTAAAATGATTCAAAAAGAATGCTCATTCTTTCATCACTTCTTTCCAAGCAACAAGCCCCTTTTCCCCATCCCCCTTAGTACAGAAGGACTAAATGTCCATTCCATTTGCTTGCATTAATGTGTCACAGCAATGTATATATGTATACATTGTATATGGGTTTTACATCACATCAACATTATTTCAGTTATGTAGCCATGGCCACTCTTAATGATGGAGGAAGACCCCATACTCTACTACCCATAGGGGCTGGTCAAGCCAGATAGAACCATCTGCATTCTGTAAGTCGGTCGGGAGACCACCTCTCGTGAAAATCCATATCCCTATCAGGATTTGAACCCACATGGAGAGGGGCCATGTGATTTTAAGTTCTGTAATCTAACCGCTAGGCCACGGAGGCATCACAGCTATAATTGTCTTGGTAAAAACCATTAACACAGACTATAATGACCCTCATATACAGTCATCACTCATTAGTGTCCCGTTGTCAGATATAATTTGTTGCTTTTAGGTGTCCGAACCATACATGGGTCCATTACTCTGCAGATTAATGTGCTCAAAATGATGGTAGCTAAAGAATATCACAAAGGTTCAGAGCAATACTATAGTAAGTTGTTCACATTTTGTGAACATCTGGACCTCTAGGTAGAGGCTTTAACCCTTTACCAAATGCCAAATTTTCGACTGTCCCAAATTGAAAGAGTTTGCAGAAGACATTTCAAAGACATATGATAAAATTGGAAAATAATACTTATAGGGCTGAAACATTAAGGGAAAAGGAAAAATTGGTTCGATACAAGCAATTTCTCCTTTTCCCACAATGTTTTCCAAAGTCGTCTGCAACAGAGTGGTTAAACGTCGTTATTGTTTTGTAATGGGTAAATGAAACTGTAAATTTTCATGTGGGCAGGGCATAATTCTTGAAAACCATTCAATGAAAAACATTAATGCACAATAACCAATTTGCTTTAGGAGCTAAACCCAATTTGGAAACAATTGCAGTGACAAGAAGCAAACTTTTAACAAAGACACCATAGGAGAACCTGTATCTCATGCCAATTTAATCAAGTTAATATATAAAATAATATATTCAGCACATAAACAAAATCATCTGCCTACTAAAGTCTTTTTCTGGCTATCAGACAGTTTCTCCCACACAGTGCGATGAAATCAAATCTGTTATGTTTCAAAATGCAAAGATTACCAAGACATGAACATGTGATAGCGAATACAAGTTATCAACACATTAATCTTCCTATTACCCAACACAGACTTTTATATCCAGTCAAAAATGAAAGCACAAATCCCCTCACATGAAATCTTGATACTTCACTAAATTGGAAGGGAAAGCAGAAGTCAACTATGAAATATGTTAAAAGTAATTTCTCCTTTTGTCATGAAGGCTTCTTTCCTATGCTACGAAGAAAATGTTAATACATGATGATGCTTTGCAGTCTATTTTTGTCTATTTTGAAAAACACTCTAATAAAACTTTCGGCATTATTACTGACCAAACCAGGGACCAACGAAATAAAAGTCTACCGTCGTATTGATTTAGCCATGTAAATCCCCACTGTTGCTTTCAAACAGGTCATTCATTTCAAATTGGAACAGTCTCAAATATCATTTTAGCATTAGTGTTCTACAAAAGGTGTGATAGGTAAGATTCCTAAAAGAAAAAAGTTTAATCTAAAAACAAAAAAAGTTCCGAGATATAAATCAGCAGCAGATCAGATAAGCTTTCAAAACCCATTCCCTTCTGTAGTATTAAGTTACTGCTCCAAATTGATGGAAGTAACAGCAGACGGCAATAACCAGGTATCAAACTCAACATCTTCTTGATTCGGGAGAGACACTATTGTCACAAAAGTAGAAATTAATTAATTTCTTCATTTGGCAAGATAGTTTCTTGAGTCATCTGCCAAGTTTACATGAAAATGGATATTTTTGAGAGAAAGAATGAAGATCTATGGGTGAAATTACCTTAAGTGCAGAGATACAGCTTATCAGCAGATATGTTTATCCATTTCTCCATGTTGGAACTTTTGCCCAGTCCAAATTGAAAGCAACAGCAGACGACAAAGAACACCATGAGAAAAGAAAGATTTGTCTTATGATATTGCATAGAAACCATGGAGACCAAAGAACAAATTGCTCATCCTTTTGCCATAGTGGTTCTTGAAGATTTCTGCAGCCAATACATTAACATTTATAGTGTTGGAACCAACTTCAAATTTATGCAAACATCTTAGATCCAGGCCAGCCGCCAATGAATTGGCGACTGGCCTGTGATCTAACCTGTTTGCAACTCGGAGTATCTTTCCTATTCAAAATTAAGCAGATATTTAAGGTTTTGGAAAGCAGACGACACAAAAACATATTTTTAGAAAAATATCCAGCTTTCTTAGGGTTAAAGTTAGGCATCATAGTGCAAGGGGTTACATGTAAGTTATCTTAAGTTCCAACAGTGCAGAATCTCTGGAGCAATAAACTGCTTATCTTTGTACCTGCAAAACATTCTACCACCTCTATGGGAAAACACGTTAAGAATGCCAGGTTTCCAGACTGCCTTTTATAAGTTTACCATTATCCTTTATACTCTTGTAATGCATATATATATCAAGTATACTGTAATAAACAAATGCATTCTCAGAATATTCACACTAAAATCAAGGGTTCAGTACAAGACTTTAGTAAGTGCTTCATATTTCTTTTTAGGGCAGCCATCTCTATTTTGAGGGTGCATTGAACCCTCAAAATAGAGATGGCTGCCCCCCCAAACAATAATTTTTATTTCATATGATGAATAATTGTTTTCATACTTTATAAATGTCTTCTGCTGTCTCTTTAAAGTTGGAACAGGTGTGAAACCAATACGAGGAAATCAGTGACAGAAGTTCAATGAAAAGAATAAAACATGAAAGTCTGAATTGACTGTCTTTTGTGGAGGTCACAAAAGCTGGTAAGTTACCATCAACTGTCAGCAAATGCATCCAAAGAACCATATTAACCCTTTACCAAACACCAACTTTTGATTGTCCCAAATTGAAAGAGTGTGCGGATGAAATTTCAAAATGTGATGAAATTGAAAAAAAATCTTCTGATAGGGCAGGAAACATTGTGGGAAAAGGAAAATTGCTTGTTAAGAGCAATTTCTCCTTTTCCCACAATGTTTTCCAATGTCGTCTGCAACAAACTGGTCAAATGCCGTTTTTGTTTGGTAATGGGTTAACCATGTCCCCCCTGTAAGGGTATTCATGACTTAATTGTCCGAATTGAAATCAACAGCAGACCACAACAGAAACAGTAGGTTAATTTTATTTATTTATTTTTGTCATTTCATATGTATTTTACATGCAATAGTATTTCAGTTATGTTTGCTATCCAGCTCATAATGATGTGATGGGAGAAGAACTCAAATTTGACAGCCCATGATGGCTGATCAAGTCTGGTGGAACCATCTGTATTTGGTAAGCCAACCCGGAGATTGCCTCTTAAGTATATTCAAATGCCATCACTGGGATTTGAACCCATGGGGAGAGGGAACCCATGGGGAGAGGGAACCCATGGGGAGAGGGAACCCATGCGGAGAGGGAACCCATGCGGAGAGGGATTAAGTGAAATCAGGTTCCGTACTCTTACCACTAGGCTTTCAAGGTCGTAAAACCCTCCCCCCCCCCGCCCTCTTTATTATACTGGGTAAAAACCACTGCAAAAGGATAAAGGGCGTATGATAAACTTGAATTTTATCCATTTGTCACAGTGGTTTCAAAATCTTCTGCAGAAAATAAGAGACTAAGGAGTAAAGGGTTTACAAGTGAGGAAAGTTTTCAGATCCTTAAGTGCTTTAACATTTTCCTTAGATTTACCCCATCACTAATTAAGGTGCTTTGTCCAAATTAAAGGATCTGCAGATGGCAATAATAAGATTGCAAGTTTTGGTAGGACCTAAGAATCTCTGATACAGAGGATTGGCTTGTTATGAGCAATTACCTCTTCAAAACCATTGTAGCAAACAGAAATAACTCATTAGAATTTTCCTTTGGCCACCCTGGCTTTTCTGCGGGTGCATGGGTCTATTATCACCATGCATGGAGAAAACAGATAAGGACTTTTCCTTAATAGAGGAGAAAACGGATTAGGATTTTTCTTTATAGAAATGTGTATGCACAAAACGCTGAAAGAGGAAATAACCCTAAACCCAGAATGCATCATTTCGAAACTAGCCACTGAAGTATCACCAAACTTTTGGAGAAGATTTGGCCATGCACAAGTGCAGGGCAACAGCACGAAAAAGTGTTGAAAAACTCTTTACCAGACGCCTTATTATCGACTGTCCCAAATTGAAAGAGTTTGCAAAAGACATTCCAATTGCTGGTGACGAGCAATTTTTCCTTTTCCCACAACGTTTTTCCAGAATCATCTGCAACAAACTGGTAAAACGTCGTTGTTGTTGTTTGGTACTAAATGGGTAAAGTCCATGCACAAGTGCAGGGCAACAGCTGGGAAAAGTGTTAATTGATATCTGCAGCCAAGCCTCCTAGGGTTTCATTGTCAATGCTCTGATTTCAAGTTCATCAAGAGTAACTAATTGACAGATGGTGACAAATCCCATTTAACCCTGGCTGGATTGACAATGTGAGTCCAAAGTTATAGCATGTATTTGGGGTGTCAGATACAATTGCGTATCAAGAGGTTTAAAATCACAACCACATCTCTTAACACTTTACCAGACGCCGAAATTTTGACTGTCCCAAATTGGAAAGGTTAACTTTGCGAGCAACATTTCAAAAAATGTGATGAAATTGAAAAATAGACCTCTGATAGGGCAAAAAACATTGTGGGAAGAGGAGATATTGCTCAATAAGTTTTCCAGAGTCGTCTGCAACAAAGAGATAAATTGTTATTATTCTTTGGTAATAGGTTAACCCATTATCAAACAATGACATTTGATCAGTATGATGCAGACGAGTCGGGATAACATTGTGGGAAAAATTGCCTGTAAAGAACAATTACTCCTTTTCTTTATGAGCAATTCCTTTTCCAACAATGTTTTCTGCCCATTTCCGATGATTATTTTCAAATTTCATCATATTTTGAAAAGTCATCTGCAAATTCTTTCACTTTGGGACAGTCGAAAATTGAAGGTTTGGTAAAGGGTTAAACAATTGAATTAACCTTTTAGCATCCTTACAGTGCATTGGATCCATCCATACTGTATTTTGAGGTCTACTTAAGCTTATCGATAAAACTTTGCACGATGTGATCGAGCAAAAAAATAGAAAATGACATTGTATCCCCGGCATTATGGACAACTAGGAATAATAGAGGCAATAGAAGCAGATGCCTTCCTCAAGTTTGTTTCCCAACACACTTTGCAAATGGATTCTCCATTTACCTTGCTTAACCCTTTACCAAACGCCAAATTTTGGACTGTCCCAAATTGAAAGAGTTTGCAGACGACATATTAAATGTGATAAAATTGAAAATGATCTTCTGACAGGGCAAAAAACAATGTGGGAAAAGGTATGCTGTCTTTTGAAAGAATTTGTGCATTGACCGATTTATAAAATAAAGTCTTGAGAAGAACAAGAAAACTGTTGATCAGCTTAAACCAGTAAGCCATAAAAATCAATATGCAAATTCAATTCCACTGAAATATTATCAATCGGTGCAGCAATTTAATTGATTGCACAAGTTGCAATGCTATCTTTTTATAGACCCTCCTGTTACTAACTGCCATGAAAAAGAGTCAATGCATTATCGTATCTCTTCATCCAAAGCTTGATGTTTGATTAGCATTTTGAATGCTAGTCACTTGCTATGATCAATGGGCATAAGCAATGTCCATTTAATGTCTGCTTGTTTATTTGTTTGTTTTACCATTAATGTACAGAACTCAGTCCTGAGTGTTTTTAGTACATGTTCCCTGGATAATCTACCATTACTAGACCAGGAAATGTGTCTTGCCCAAGGACACTCCACAGTGAAATAGATGGCCACCTTATGGGATTGAACCTTGGTTCACCAGTCTCTTGTCCCAGAAGCTAACCATTTCACCATGGAAGATTCTTTTGTTTTGTTTATTTGTTTGTTTTTCCATTAATGAACAAGACTCAGTCCTGATTGTTTTTAGTACCTGTTCCCTGGATAATCTACCATTACTAGACCAGGAAATGTGTCTTGCCCAAGGACAGTCCACAGTGAAATAGATGGCCACCTTATGGGATTGAACCTTGGTTGACCAGTCTCTTGTCCCAGAAGCTAACCATTTCACCATGGAAGATTCTTTTGTTTTGTTTATTTTTCCATAAATGAACAAGACTCAATCCTGATTGTTTTTAGTACATGTTCCCTGGATAATCTACCAGTACTAGACCACAAAATGTGTCTTGCCCAAGGACACTCCACAGTGAAATAAATGGCCGCCTTTTGGGATTTAACCTTGGTTTACTAGTCTCTTGTCCCTGATGCAAACCATTTAACCACTGCAGATTCTTTTGCAAACAAGGTAGTACTTAAACTCTTTAATAAATCACCAGAAATCGTTTCAGGAATAAGGAGATTGCTCCACAAAAGCCATGTGTGCACTTGTGGCATGGTGTCTATCCAGTATACCAAAGAAATTATTTCTCTACTTTTTATTTGTCGCCTGCTTTTACTTTAGACCAAATACAAACTTTCTATAGGAGGAAATGGATTAAATCAATACATCATGTTATTGGTAAAACATTTAAATAACACATTAAAATAAACGGACCCCTAGACACAACAGGTTTCGGGTTTCAATTGCACTGTGGCTGAATCAGATCATGTGATACAAACATGAGTTCTCATTGGTCCCCGAGGCATCATACATCTGTCATGAGAATGGCTACAAGGAAAATTCAATTGACAAAAAATAAGTTTGATATTTCATGATAGATCACTCATGTCAAATAACTGGTGTACTTGAAATTCTTAACCCTTTGTCCAATGATAAAAAGTTGACATTCCTAAATTCAACTAATTATTGCCCAAGTAAAGTTGCGAGAGATGAAACAACACAATCATGCTCCATTTAGAAAACATTGAGACAAAAGAAGAAATTGCATGAAGTCTAACATCATTACTTCTGTTTTGAATTATGGTCTTTGAAGAGATCCAGTATCGATACATAAAAGAATAACAGAGAAGTCTTAAATGAGATTAAAAGGAAATTTTGAACCTATTGAGCAAACTTTCCTTTAAATAGTCACAAGTTTGAATCATGTCTACATACAACAAATGTGTTTAACGAAAAGTGTTACCTGGAAAGAGTAACATTGTTATCATTTTTATAATTATAACAATCATTATTATTATCGTTATTTTATCATTTAACCCTTTACCAAACGCCAACTTTCGGCTATCCCAAATTGAAAGAGTTTGCAGACGACATTTCAAAATGTGATGAAATTGTGAAAATATTCTTCTGATAGCGCAGAAAACATTGTGGGAAAAGGAGAAATTGCTTGTTTAGAGTAATTTCTCCTTTTATTTAAGAACATGTTCATGAACATCAAGAGCGGGTGCATGAATGAATTAACCCGTACTTAATGTTCAGGAACATCTTGAATATCATGAAAAAGTAAATTTTCATGAATGGCCATTAATTCTTAACATTCATGAACATTTATGAAGTTCATGAATAATTTCTTGAACCTTTCGCTGAAAACATTATTTTCATGTTTGTGAAAGAACTTACAATAGTCTTGAATTGAACCTTAGAATTAATAAACTGCCATTTTGCAGGTGAAGTAGTTCTATGCTTGGACAGACTATTGTGCATTACAGATGAGAACATACCAGAGGCATGGATAGGTGTACTGGTGCTGTTATATAACTAAAGGACTTAAAACTCCAATCCTCCTCATAAGTTACTCAACAAAACAATGTCTTGGAAAAAGTCTGAAACATCGATATCAAATTATTTGGAGGTGAGTCATATAACCTTATGCCACAATGCTTTCTTAACCAATAACCAAGCAATAACAACATTTGGCCAGTTTATCATAGACGACTCTAGAAAAAATTGTGGGAAAAGGAAAAAAATTGCACATTACGAACAATTTTTCCCTTTCTGACAATGTTTTCTGCCTTGTCAGAAGATTTTTTTTCGAATGTCATCACATTTTGAAATATCGTCTGCAACGTCTTTCAATTTGGGACAGTTGAAAATTTGGCGTTTGGTAAACGGTTAAAAGAAGTCTGAAATGATATTGACTTTTTTACTCTCAATCCCATTTCCAAAGTTAGACAGTATGCAAAATGACAAAGAAAGTGAACAAGATATAGGAATTCAATTATATCAGCTGAATACACAAAACTCACCGTATCTTCACTGTTACCCGTTGGGAGCATATTTATTTGTTATTATCAATATCCTTTATAACAAAAATTGTTGAATAATTATTCCAATCCAACACGGCTTATCAATCAGATAACAATACAAAAAAATACAGGATAAATAAAGCACTTCTCAGACGAAAATAACACACTCCTGTCTCGTCCTATTGTAAATATCCCTGGATGTAGTAATATTGTTTTTTTTGTCATACACTACAACACAATGTTACTATTATGAATGGATGAGCGAATAACGGGGGAGACTTCAATACTTCACACTGCCAGTAACCTCTCAATCATAACACACCACATACATGAATCTGCCTGCGAGTTATAATGATTGCTCCCCTGTGGTCGGACACTGTAAGCCTAACACATACAACTGTCTGAGAAACCTGTGCAGACAAAGTATGAAGAATTTATTTTTCCCTATCAATGAACACTCTGCATGAGTCATGTGATCTTGCTGGCTCTGAAACTTAACTCACTCAGGCAGGGGTGATTTCAGCTGCTAATTTGAAGCATTCATCTTTTAAGGGGGTATCTCAAACTACTCATGATGTTTTGCTTTACCCTTTCCTTCAAAATAAATCTTCAATTTTTGGTATTTTTTGTTTCCATTAATCAAAAAAAGAAACATATTGAAAACAAAGTATGCTTAAATGGATTGGGAATATTTTCAGTTAACAGCATTATGTGAAGGGAGAATAAATTGCACGAAATCATATCCTCATTTTCCAAAATGTGTAAACTAATTTCTTGTAAAGGGAAAAGGATTGACATAATGAATATCTTAACCCTTCTCAGTAAAAAATATCATCTAAAAATATATTTGCTACAAACAACATTAAAAAAAGAGTAAGGTAAAACAATTTTTCTCATATTGAGCAATTTCCTCTTCAGTTGGTAATACATCAATCATTTTCAGTCATCTAAACAGATTTTCATTATTTTGAGCATTTGATAATTGGTTTAAATACCTTCTGCTGCAAATAACAAGAAAGGGTAAATAAATATCTATAGCCATCTGCTGTAACTTTGTATGAGTGTTTTATCTCTTGATGTGATCTTATATTTGACAGATAGGACAAATTAGCTGTGTGCATAAGTGGTCATAATTTATTAACCCTTTGTTCAATAATTACGGGTATTTCTTTTCTAAATCTTGACTCTTTCACCCCTGTTTGTATGGTGTTTAACCCTGTGTCAACAATTTTTCTGTTATGTTACAGCTTTCCTAGATCCACCAGTTCTAGGCTAGGGCTCTGCACTGACTTGCTAAAGGACACTCCCACAAAACCAGAGGAGTTGTGGGGACCAAACTAAAAGTCTCCTGTAGATGGGAAAACAAAGTCTAATGGAGTAATGGGTTAAACTATTATATGTGCTCCATAGTACTTTTCTTTAACATATCTGAACTTAAAATCACATGGCACCAGTCCAAATGGCTTCAAATCCTGGTGATAGTATTTGGATTTTTATGAGAGGCAGGAATGACTTCCCAGCTGGACTCTCCATTATAGACAATTAGGTAAGGGGGTCTTCCTCCACCATAATGAGTCGGGTATCGAAACATAACTGATATAATATTGAGGCAATGTAAAAGCCATATGAATAGGAATTAAACATGTCTACAGTAGTAGATGAACAAAAACATTATTAATATGAGAACTACTTAATAGCATATGAAATCTTCTGTTGCTGTCGATTCAGACCAATGATGGAAATTTTATGACATAGAGAATAGGTGGTTTGGAAAATCGTTCAGTTGAACAACATTGCAATAGAAATTCAAATTATGTTCAAAACTTATCATCACAAGTCTCTAGAATTTTGCTCTGTATCATACAAAATTCAAAGGAAATGAAGAATGAGGATATTGAGAGCTCCCACATAGAGGGAGACAACTTTTGCATTTTCAATAAAAAGAACTTGAGGTTGTTTCCCTTTGTGTAAAGCCAAGGATGGACATGTTACCTCCCTTTAATAACACTACATTTAGTCAAGATGATAATACAAGAAAATATAGAACAAGAAACTACCAGCTTAAAGATTTCTCCTTTTCTCAAGAACAATAACAAATGTCATCCTCAAAAGACATATTAAATGCACATGTTGTAAAGTAAAAAATACAGACACTATCGTGATGGAACAGAAAATCACTCCGTGGCCTAGTGGTTAGAGTACAGAACTTGAAATCACATGGCCCCTCTCCGCGTGGGTTCAAATCCTGAGAGGGATATGGATTTTCATGAGAGGCAGTCTCCCGACTGACTTACGGAATGCCGATGGTTCTACCCACCTTGACCAGCCCTTATGGGCAGTTGAGTATGGGGTCTTCCTCCATCATTAAGAGTCGGGCATCGCTACATAACTGAAATAATGTTGATGTGATGTAAAACCCATATAAACAGAAAATCAATTCTATGACAAGCAAAGCTTTCTTTTGCAATGGAGATTACACTAAACTTCAAGGAAGCAAAACTACTTTGTCTCTTAAAATGTGAATGTTTTATGCTTTTAATTATATGATAAACAAAAGTGAAAAGTGTGATGAATGAACAAGACAGAACATTCCAAATTTTTCCCATTTTTCATATAAATTTCTAAATTTCGTCTTTCTATTCTAAATTCCACGTACTGGTATGATTCAATATCACAAGATGAATAAAAGTATATAGTTATGTCTTTACATAATATCTGCTAAAATGTAAATCTTATATCTTTAACAGATCTAAAGAAGTCTTTAAATTGTTATATCATGGCCTTTTAGTACTTTATTATTGCTGCATATAGAATTTTTACTACCCTCGGTAAGTCATGTGAGTCTGATTTATACAACACACAGAAAGATGGAAGAACGGGAAAAAATATTTTTTAAAATTTTTCTGTGCAAATCATATGTGAAGGAAGAGCTTCAAGTAGAAGACCATTAAACTGATTCTATCGTCAAATTACTTCAATTGTCCTGGGTATACATGTGTTCCTGCCGAAACTATTCACATCAAATTAAATAGTACTGGCCACGACCGATGTATACCTAGAAAACCAAAGGAATCCACCGTCAGAATGAGTTTCAATATGGCAGATGATGGGTATTCTACCTTAAAACAAGTTTATTTCCCCATTCTCTGTACAATTCATTACACTGCACCCGTAGCAGGAAAAATAACTGTGAGAGAATGAACAGTTTCTTTTTTTGCAGCTGTGGCTTCAGCATAATCCACTTTTCTGCATATTTTCCATATTCATAAAACTTCATCTTATTCAGCATCTGAATGATAGTAATGTTCTGGATACTCATTGATTGTTAATTTCTTACAGCTTTCATCCCATATCAAGGATTCAATGTAATACTAAGATCTCCCATGTTTAAAGCACTTACAAAATTGTCGTAAACCCTAGATATATAAAATCTATATGAGGTTTATCGCTGTCTCAACAGCATTTCAGTTATTTAACCCTTTACCAAATGCTAAGTTTTCAACTGTCCCATATTGAAAGGATTTGCAGACGACATTTCAAAATGTGATGAAATTGAAAATTAATCTACTGATAGGGCAGAAAACATTGTGGGAAAAGGAAAAATTGCTCATTAAAAGAAATTTTGTCTTTTCCCACAATGTTTTTCAAGAGTCGAGTCATCTGCACCAAACTGGTAAAATGTCCTTATCATTTGGTAATGGGTTGTCCTAGATTGCAAAATCTAACAAGAGGGAATCGGCCAATTGCTCCATATTCATTCATTATGGACCACCTACCACATAAGACTTATCAAAGGTTGATCTATTGTATTGATATGGATTTTACGTCGCATCAACATTATTTCAGTTATGTTGGGATGCCAGACTTAATTATAGAGGATGACCCCATACGATCAAAAGAGCATTCTGATGCCAAAAAATGAATAAAATAACTTGAAACAATATACAGTCTAACTTGTGTTAAGCAGCCACCCTTTTAAGCAGCCAACCTGCCTTAAACAGCCACTACAGAAAGTCCCATTGTTAGATTTATAGTGTACATCAATTTGTGTTAAGCAGCCAACCTGTCTTAAACAGCCAATTTACTCTGTCCCATAGGCTGGCCTCTTAACACAAGTTTGACTATACATCTTACTCGCAGTGTTCCTCTGCGAAAGATTCAAGAACTTGTTCATGAACTTAATAAACATTAAATGGCCATTCATGAACACAAACCTGTTCTTAACTTGTTCATGAGTTTAAAGAACATGTTTATGAACATCAAGAACATGTTCATCCTGTACTTGATGTTCATGAACCTATTCTTGAATTTCATGAAAAAGTTCTGTGTTCTTGAACAACCATTTAATGTTCATGAACGTTCAGTCATGAAAAAGTTCTTGAATCTCGGGCAAGGGTTGTGCTATTTGTGCCAGTGTGTTACTTGTAAATGTAAACAGCCACAATTAGTCCTCAACAAAAAACACCCAACATTGCAAACCAAAACATGTTTTTTGAATACATAAATGAAATCGTAATCTACTCAAAAAACTTTGGCAAATCGGAGCTGCTCAACCTCTTCCCCCTTATTGGATGTTTGTGAGTGGTCCAAATCTAAAGCATATATCAAGCAGACAACACAAAAAAGCATGAAAACATGTTTCTATATAACATTGGGTAGATACTGATGTTGCGTTAGGAACCATTGTGATAGAAGAATAAACTGCTCATTATGAGCAATGTATTCTTTTGACACAATGGTTCTTCATTACATTGTGTAAATACTGATGTTGGAGAAGACACCATTGTGACAAAAGAATAAATGGCTCATTATGGTTTGTTCATGTCATTGTGTATATATAGATACTGAAGTTGGATTGAAACCATTGCGGCAAAAAGAAAAATTGCTCATTATGAGCAATTAATTCTTTAGACACAATGGTTTCTAAAGACATCTACGACAGATGCACTTAAGTAAGATATTAGATATATTATGGGGTAAGGGGCTAAAAGGTGTTAGATTTCATCTTAATGGGTTAAAAATGGTTATCAGTTTGTTACCACCGTTCTATGAAGTGGGCAGCCATAAAAACAAGTAATGTAACATGTTTACGACAAAAAAGGTGAGTTATTCAGGTGAGTTAATTGCTCCAAAGACATCTGATGACTACTTAAATCTTTTTTCCGGGGCAACGCAGATAACTTTTTTCAATGCCTCTGTTTGGAGCATTTTTTTTTTACATGATTACCTTTGCTTTCCTAATTGTAGCAGCCTTGCCTAGAAATAAATGTGACAAAAAGAGGAATTGCTCAAAATCTGCAATTTCTCCACTTGTCACAGTGTTTGTTTACTATTTATATGGGTATTTACACTGCCACAACATTATCTAAGTTATGTTGGGATGACAACTTCATGATGATGGAGGAAGACCCAATACTTAACTAAGAGCCAATCAAGTCCGGTTGAACTATTCGCACTCGGTAAGTCAGTTTGACAGGAGACAGCCTCTCATGAAAATTCAAATTCTGTTTCCAGGATTTGAACCCACACAATGAAGGGCCATCTGATTCCAAGTTCTGTACTGTAACCACTGAAGCCATGGAAAAATCATATTTCAGTCACCAGCATTCTAACCAAAGGGGAAATAGGTCATGTGATTTCAAATTTTGCAATCTAACCACTAGGCCATGGAGGCCTTAGGTATATAAAGAGAAAGATTTGGCTCACAGTAAGATAATCTAAATACATGAAAACTTCACATAAGAAGAAATGGGTCAATTCACCCTTTCCCAAAAAACAAAATTTCAACTGTCCCAAATTGAAAGAGTTTGCAGACGACATTTTAAAATGTGATGAAATTGAAAAATAATCTTCTGATAGGGCAGAAAACATTGTGGGAAAAGGAAAAATTGCTCCTTATGAGCAATTTGTCCTTTTTCCAAAGTGTTTTCAAAAGTCATCTGCAACAAAGTGGTCAAATGTCGTTATTGTTTTGGAAAGGGTTAAGCTGGTTGAAGTTTTCATTTTGTAGTTCATTTTGATTTCTTCTATCTCAACCATTTTAGTCAATCCATCCAAATCTTGGGTCAACTATTCAAGGTTGTCTGATATAAATGCAATGACAAGAAAAAAAGTTGTCTTTTTTTCCCCCGATTTTATAACTGCAAAGATGCCCTCTACTCAGATTTCTAAACGATTTTCATTATCTTAACTTCCCATCATATTATTTTAGCTATGCTTGGCTTGATTTGCCCCTTCAAAAATAACAATGGGTTTTCATGAAACCTAAAAGAGAGAGGGTTAATGCTCATGAAAAAGATAAATTATGCTGAAAGGAAAGAAATTATTCTCAGAAAAAAAGAGAACTTCCTGCAACACTTGCGTCTTCAAAACACTGAAATGTTTTCTCCAGTAATTAAAAAGATTTGTTCAAACAGTATCATAAATCAATCAAATCTAAAATCTAAATAATAAGAGGCAAATCTACCTTTGGAGAAGAAATATTTGGGTTGACATTAACTTGACTTGAGGTGGTCGATTCACTATCCACACTGCTAACTGAACTGGTGGTACTTTCTCTCCTGGGAACCGGCTGTGGTACCATTGAGTGAGTACCATTATGATGGCTGGCTGGTTCCCCAGACTTGCTGCCATTGGTTGAGGCAGAAGATGAGCTGTCTTTTGATTTGGTTGAGTTTGAGGATTCTTGTCGACTCACTGGTTCCCTACCAGATCGGGAGCTTATAGGTTCTTTTGAACTAAATGATGGTCCCCGATTTACTCTGGATTGACCATACGTATCTTTCGAATTAAAACTTGCTTCCCGGCTCACACGGGATGGAACATGGTCCTTTTTTTCCGCGGCCTCTCGCGACTTTTTGGTAAAACTTGAAACTACAGAGGACACTGTTGATCCTGAACCGACTCTGTCTTTTCTGAACATAGCTACTGCTGTTGTTTAACTAGTTAGTAGTGAATATCAAATGTCCAGGTTTGTTGGATGATATTCCCAACAACGAGTGTCGTTCCCAATTATGAGTGTTT
This sequence comes from Cerastoderma edule, assembly GCA_947846245.1. Taxonomy (NCBI): domain Eukaryota; kingdom Metazoa; phylum Mollusca; class Bivalvia; order Cardiida; family Cardiidae; genus Cerastoderma; species Cerastoderma edule. Next base: position 23,256,641 of record OX401411.1, read on the forward strand.
CTATATCAAAATTCAAGCTGAACTCTTCACAAGCTAGGATTGTTTGTTGACGATATTCATTTATTGTCCATTTTCAATTTAGGCATGATCATCTTTCATCTTGATTTTAAATAAGATAACATTTATGAGACTATTTAGATATTTATATACGGTAATTACAAGCTCATAACTTGATACTTTTCCTTCAGTTACTTGAAGCTTTTTCATAAACATTTGCAGCAAAAATAAATATTTGAAAAACTTGTGACAGAACAAAATTATTTGTGACAATCACTCATTTTTAAAGGATATAATTTAAGAATTCATCATATTGATCAAATTTGTAAATGAAGGAAAAGAATCAACTTATTATGCTGTAAATATAGTTTTTAATTCTCTCATACTGCCAACAGGAATTTGTAATAAATCTTTACCAATGAAGTATTTCCCAAAACTGAAGTATTTCTCAAAAATGAAGTAATGGGAGGACAGTCAAAATCAATGAGCATTCCAACTTTTCTCATAAGTTTCTGGTGAGCAATTTATCCCTCTGTTACATTGGTTTTAGTCATTACCATAAAGAAACAGATCCATGTTCTACTATTTTATTAAGTCGTCTGTTGCGGCCAATTTGAACCAGACACAAAATTCCCATAAGGAGGAATGGATTAAGGTATGGCATACCCGTAATCCACCATTTTGAAACTTATCTTTTCATCTGATAACTTTGGTCATTCCCGGAATACATCGGCCTAGGCCGTAACTATTCGCTATACACCAAATAGTTACGGCCCCAACCAAGGTATGCCAAGAACGACTGAAGTAATCGAACGAAAGAATAAGTTTCAAAATGGCTGATTATGGGTATTCTACCTTAACCCAAATCTTCATTTGTTGTCTGATCCCTCTCGCAATTTGGTAGAGTAAACAAATGTTGACTGGTAGAACAGTTAGTAGGTGATGTTTTGTAACACTAAGCATGTATATCACGTAACATTGTACCTTGCACAGAGTAACATTAAACATTATCCAATTAATTTTCAGATTGCTTCCCGTGAATTTAAAAAACAATTTTGGATTTCCATTTCACATTTCACGACAATGTCACATAGATATTTCATACACAAAGATACCTATCCACCACCGCAAAAGTGAATGTCAGCTTTCTTACAAAAAAATATTTAATTTATCATTCCAAATTAAAAGAGTTTGCAAATGACTATTAAAATAACATAAGATATAAATCTAGTATCAATGGCAAAGGTGAAATTTGCTGCGAATGACTGTGAAAAATGTAATAAAGTTCCTACATTCTGAATGTCATTGTTATAGATGTAAAGCTTAATAAATTTTAAACAATCATCAATCATCACAAATATTTTCAAAAACAGTTGATTGATATTCCACCTGTATAAACCTTTACCAAATGGTAAATTTTCGACTGTATCAAATTGAAAGAGTTTGCAGACGACATTTCAAAATATGATCTAATTGAAAAATAATCTTCTGATAGGGCAGAAAACATTGTGGGAAAAGGAAAAACTGATGGTTATGAGCAATTTCTCCTTTCCCACAATGTTTTCCAGAGTAATCTGCAAATAACGGGTCAAATGTCGTTATAGTTTGGTAATGGGATAAACCTTTCCCTAACCTGTATAATTCTAACTCTAAATCAATTCTAGTATGTAACTACAAGATTGTTTTATGGCCCCAAAAAAGTATCAATTTGGGTCAATTGCCTGCTATAAAGGTAATGAGGTAATTCTAATGCAAATTAAAGCCTGAAAGAAAACTAAACCATAACTGTTAACATTCTTGTCAATTGTAACAGTTTTATGGTTCAAAGCCAATTTGAGTATCCAAATTTTACTGTATCGTAGCAGGAAATTGCTTGAAAGCAATTCGAGGGTTCAACGCAAGACTATAGAAAGTGCTTCACAAACGTGAAGCACTTGCTATAGTATTGCGCTGAACCCTTGAATTTATCTTGTTATTAATCATTGTCACAGTGGTTTCAATACAATACCACAAGGGTGAATTTCTTTTTTTGTATGGTGTTTAACCCCGTATCAACAATCTTTTAGTTATGTAAGAGCTTTCCTGGATCCACCAGTACTAAGTTAGGACTCTGAAGTGACTTATCAAAGGCGGTTCCCATGAAACCATTCTTTTTAGACATTGTCTGCAGCTGCTGCTGCTGCTTTCTATTTGGACTTGCTTCAATATTCAACATGAAATGAGTGAACTAAATTTCACAATTGCATAGTGGTTGACTCAATAACGATAAATTTATAGAAGACTGCATTCCAATAATCATTCAAAACCAAGAAAGTGTTGGGTTTCGAAATTGACATGTTTCAAGCTGTGAAAAGCCTGTATGTTAAACCCCTTCTTCCATAACACCTGACTTTGCCATAACCTATTAACAAAAGCCTTCAGAAACTATGGCGAAAAAAAGAAAATTGCTTGCAACAAGTAATTTTGTCCTTCAGTCATAATGGTTTCTACTTAAAGGCGCAGAGAAAAGTGTTCTTTCTCATACATCAAACAACATTCTGTCTGCTGCTCTTTTCTTAGTAATATATTTACCAGTCAAAAATACCCATATGGGCGAATGGATTGAATACAAAAAAGTTGACCCTTTACCAAGTGCAAAATTTCGGACTGTCCCAAATTGAAAGAGTTTGCAGACAACATTTGGAAATGTGATGAAAATGAAAAATAATCTTCTGATAGGGCAGAAAGCATTGTGGGAAAAGGAAAAAGTGCCCAATAAGAGCAATTTCTCCTTTTCCCACTATGTTTTCCAAAGTCGCCTGCAACAAAGTGGTCATATGTCGTTATTGTTTGGTAATGGGTATTAAATTCTGTTTTGCATGTAAATGTGCATGTGTTGATGCATTGCACAAAGTGGTCGGGTTTCACTAAGTGGTGGTTCTCAAGATGCAGATGTAGCATAAATAATGTTTTAAACTGTCACTGATATTACATCAAAAAGCCTAACAACTTGTCATAGTTGACCCATAAGGGATTTATTTTCTTTCTTTTTTTTGAAAACATTAATATTGACAAAACAATATACCATGGCTAAACACATTTTCATGAAGATGGATTGGATAAAAAAGTATTTTTTTTTTTTTTAATTAGATTTTCTTTTCTTTCGTACAGAAGGGTAGACTAGCCCAAAACCTCGATTTTTTATCATTCAAGGGACATAACTCAAACATTCCTGGGGCAATCTTGCCAAATATTGAACTTGAGCTAGATGTCATGGCAACAAAATCATTTATCATGCTTGGTTCAGATTGATTGAGAACTTTTCAAATAAGAGAGCTGACTAAAATTGTTTTGACAGACTGGAGAAAATCAAAATAACTCCTGACCACTATAGTGAGAGACAACTAATTATAGCTTTATTTTTAAGGCAATGAGGCGACTAACAGGTTACTCAACAATATCTCAATTAGCCACATATGCATTTGCAGCAAAATACTTGAAGAAACCCCCCATCAGGGTTTTTAGTTTTTTTTTTAAAAATTTTTTAAACAAAGTATCAACAGTAAATCAGTTATATTCTGATGCGTAGCTTGAAGTGTTGGAAAACCTAAGCCTTACCCGTACTATCAAAAAAGGGGTTGGTTAAGCCTTAGAATGCTGAGTAATTTTCTGAAATAAAAATTTTGTGTCGTCTGCTTTCCAAAACCTTAAATACCTGCTTAATTTGGATGAGGAAAGATACTCAGAGTAGCTAACAGGTTAAAACACTGTCAGCTGCCAATATACTTGGTGGCTGGCCTGGATCTAACCAGTTTGCATAAGCATGAAGTCAGTTCCAGCACTTTAAGGGTTAAACTGGGATAAACCATCAGCATTCTGTTTGTTAGTCAGCTTACATGGGGGTGGGCAGGCCTTTGTTAAAGGCAAGACTAAAGATATTGACATGTTAACTCTTCTTTGTGGAAGCTCATTCAAACACCTTTTATCAGAAAAATCTCAAATCGCTGAACCTTAATATTGTGGCAAAGTTTGTACGATTATTGTTGACAAGATTGTTAATTGAGACCGAGAGACATCAAAATCTTTTATACAGTACCAATATACCACAACACTTAATTCAGGTTTTATAAGTGCTTACCCGAACTAAACTAAATTAACAGTAACTGTTGTTGTACTCACAAACAAATTATATATTCAAAGTTTCCATTAGAAAAACCATTAATGGTGATCATTAAACTTTTTAGTATATAATGTTGACCTTTATGAAAATAAGCTTATACTGAGCAACATGATCTAAATTTCTGTCAATGTCAAGTTCTACTTTAAAGTGCACAAAAACTTTTGGCTAAATGTTAACCGTTTCCTTGCTATTTACCCACCTCAATGTGTATGTAGAAGAAACTATTGGAAACCATGACTAAAATCATGATTAATGCTCTTTTGAGAATTTGCTATGAGAAGCAATTCTTTATTCGTAAAAATGATTTCTACCCAATGACAAAAAAGTGAAAATTATCTTAATTGATACCGTGTGAATTGCTGTCTCAGGTTTTGCGTTAAATTTGGAAAAGTAACATTTTTCTGATAAGAAGGAATTCTTTAACCCATTATCGAACAATAACGACATTTGACCAGTTTGTTGCAGACTACTCTGAAAAAAATTGTGGGAAAAGGCACAATGTTTTCTGCCCTATCAGAAGATTATTTTTCAATTTCATCACACTTTGAAATGTGGTCTGCAAACTCGTTTCAATTTGGGACAGTCAAAAATTTGGCTTTGGTAATGGGTTAAAGGTTCAACTTTCAATTGTTCACCGCTGTTTTGAATGAATGAATGAATGAATGGATGAACACCCTGTGTATGGTTAAAAAAATCACTTTTTAATATCCAATTTTGTTCAAGTGTTTACATGCAAGATTAATCATTTCCTCCCACCCCCCCAGCAGGTCAGAAATCTTACTCATTGCCCTCATTCTTTATTCTACAGGCGAGGGAATCACATGACCAATGTGTACGATCTTATGTCCAAAACAAGACGCGCCACAGGTATTTTATTCTTTAACCAACTTTTGTCGGCAGAGAAACCACAGTTGATGGGCGTCTATGTCTGAAACAGTCGGCTTTGACTGCGGTTCCTCTGTCATTGGCACAGCCATCTTGTTTAGATGTAAGATCGTAAATATTGGTATTTATTCCCTGCCTGTTCTACAAATGATCCAAATTGAAAATGTAAGTGAAGACATCTATCTCAAGTAAAATGAAATGACATTGTGCAAGTGAATGTTAGATTGTGACCAAAGAAAAAAGTTGCTCTTAATTTTCATTTTTTTTTTTCGATTCTCATCTTTTCTGAAAAATGAAAATGTTATTAAATTGAAAAACAATCTTTTGATAGGGCAGAAAGCGTTGTGGGAAAAGGAGAATTACTTGTTAATGTTTTCCAGAGTCGTCTGCAACAAACTGGTCGAATATCCTTATTGTGTGGTAATGGGTTAAAGAAAAGTTTTGAATACCTTTGCATTAGCCCACATTTGAAAACATTACTACACGGATTTCACAAACATCATCTGCTTTAAAAGTGTGTAAAGACATTTGTATCAGCGGAAAGGTTTCAACAGTAAAGATATCATGTCTTTAGTTTGACGACCATGGAATGATTTGGTAACCACCCTCAATCATGTCCCACCTAATTGTTCAATTGCTACTTAAAGTGATGCATAAGTCTCAGCATGAAACACCTCAAACATAGCTTTTTTGAGAAGTCTAAATAACATCTGACATCAATAATACCTGTCACCTTGCTATCTTCCTGCAGAAATCATTACCTACCACTGTGACAAAAGCATGATTCTTCAGTGCTTTATCATATAACAGTACAGCTGTTTTGCAGTTTGGTAGAAATTTCTAAATTTCCTTACACTTATGAACAATCTCCTTTAAAATCATTAATTTTTTATAGTTAATAATTTTAGGGTTCAATGCAAGACTTTAGCAAGTACTTCCCTCCCTTTTGTGAAGAAACTACTTTAGTGCTTTGAGCCCTCAACTTTAGAAAACAAGATAGAGATTCCAACCAGAACATTCCTAAAGTAAGAACATGTAGCCTACACAACAGAAAAATGTTTGATCAAACACTGGCATACAAACAGGATTATATAGACATTATGAAGTATCTTTGGTTTTACTTTCATAAAGAAATATTGAACTATGCTATATTATGAAGAATCAGAAGTGACTAATGTCCACCTAGATTAAACCCCATTCCCCCATGTTGAAATCTGGGTCAACAATTTTCAGTTAGGTTACGCCTTTCCTAGATTCACCCATACTATACATGCAAGGCCTCTAAAGTGTCTTGCCAAAGGACACCCCGACAAAACAAGAGGTACTAGTGGGGCTTGAAACAAGGACCTCCAAGTTCAATGACCGCCATATTAATCACTAGGCCGCGCAGGACCCTGAAATCACTTTGAATTTAAAGCCGTCACAGAATTCATGATGAAAAAATTCCTAGATTCTCCCATACTATATATGAGTCTTGCCCAAGGACACTCTGACAAAACAAGAGGTACTTGTGGGGTTCAAAACTAGGACCCCAAAGATCTAAGACCGCCACCTTAATTACTAGGCCACATAGGACTCTGAAATCACTTTGAATTTGGAGTAGTCACAGAATTCTATATAGAGCAATGGGTGCCACAGCCTTATAAACTACGTGTCTAGTTAAACTCATATCCAAACCTAGCAGTGCATTTCCAAAACCCTATAGCTTCATGATGAAAAAATTCTTGGAAAAACTTGGAACATCTGTTCTTTTCTATTTATCAATCTTCTTATAGTTATAAAACTCTTAGTTCATACATGCATGAAAACATAATTATGGTACAACTTCCTGCATTTTGAGGGTTCAATGAAAGACTATAATGAATCCTCTTCCACTTTGTGGAGGAGTTGCAACAGTCTTGCAACGAGCCTTAATGGTAAGCTGGCAATATGTTAACCAATTAGTTCATTAACTGATGAATCAATCCTCATGTAGTATATTTAAAAGGTATTTTCACCAGCGGGAATTTAGAACATACAGAATGGCTTTTAACTTCAATATTTCACCTTGTAATGAGAAAACTTGTCCTTAACCCTCATAGTGCTGAAGGTAAACGTAAACCCTTATAGTGCTGGAATCTGAACTTCATGCTTATGCAATCAGGTTGGGTCCAGCTGGCCAAACACCAATTGGCGGCTGGCCTGTCATCTAGCCTGTTTGCTACTCTGAGTATCTTTCCTTATCAAAATTAAGTAGATATTCAAGGTTTTGGCAAGCAGACGACACAAAATCTTTAGAAAATTACCCAAAATTCTAAGGTAGTGTTAATTTTAGAAATGAAAGTTATCGTGTCCTTTTGGACACACATCTTTTGAAACTATGTGTCCAAGGGTAAAACTATGCGTCCGAGTACCAATGATCCAAGCTATAAGATCATGTCAAATAGTACAACACTTGTTATTAATGATAATCTTACCTTAAATGATTCAAAACAATACAGATTTGATAGAAAGAAAGCATGAAACAGCATTGTACTACATTGTAAACCTTACTTGTGCTGATGAGAATGCTTTTGAAATGATGTGTCCCCAGCAATTTCTATGTGTATATGACGCGGGACGCAGAGGTAAAATTATCACTGCTAAGGGTTTAGATTTGGCTTTATCAACTACATGTACTCCAATGTCTTTAAACAATGCCACACCTGCAGTATTAAGCAGCTATTCAAGAAACCATTGTAACAAAAAAATTGCTTCCAAATTCTCTAATGAAAGTTCTAAGCACAAGTTAGCATGTAAATTACTCTCCATCCCTCTTCTTGGATTGTATACAATTTCAAAATCTAACTGAATATGAATATATGTATTTATAAAGATACCAGGTTGGCCAGAACTTCCCAAAGGTTCAAACCTTTGACCAATGTATAATGAGGCCTTAATATGGCTGACCAGGCAAATATGCCATTGTAGCTTGTAAGGTTGTTTTTCCATTCAGAAATCATGGCCTGAATACCTCATCATTAAATGCACAATCTGGAAAACTCATTTATGAACGCCTTACAGTTAAAGACCTGCATGTTTTACTCATTATTTCACCAATACCTATTCTCACACACCTGAATCAGCAGATTACAAGTACACATGGACATTAACCTTTTAACAAACACCTTATTTTTGACTGTCCCAAATTGAAAGAGTTTGCAGGTGACATTTCAAAATGTGATGAAATTGCAAAATAATCATCTGATGGGATAGAAATACCTGTGGGAAAAGGGAAAATTGCTCATCACAAGCAATTTCTCCTTTACCCACAATGTTTTCTAGAGGCGTCTGCAACACAGTGGTTAAAATTTCGTTATTGTTTGGTATTGGGTTATAGAAGATATTATTTAATACCGTCACAGACTCTTCTAATCTTTTCTATAAAACCTTTCATTTGTTTTCTCTTTTAAGATTAAACACATTATCAACATTTCTTCACTTACAGGAAAAGACCACAATGTCGAGAATCCTGTGTAAATTAACCGGTTTTACAGTTAGCCTTTAAATGGACTATCTGACAGATTTCCTATACAAGCGCCGACAGGTGCAATGGCTGACTAAACATTATTTAACAAAATCACAGGATTTCAGCAACTTAGAAGTAAAGAAATTGAAAAAGGTATTTGGTTTAGTGACACTGATTGTTAATATCAAACTTTTAACATTAATTTCTCCCACAGCACAAATCTCTGAGTAAGTCCCTTTAAGCCCTGGCCTTAAGTGATCTGTAAATATCCTGGTAATCAAAGTGAGCGAGGAAATGCCCAGATTTTTCTTTCGTTCATTGTGTTTGTTCTATTTCCGCAACTCAAAGCAAACTAAATCATAACTAAACAATTTATTGGTCGAAAATAAATATGCATTTTGCCATGGGTCAGTTATAATGATACAGTTGACTTGGAAACAGGGAGCAATCGGTTCCCCAGTTTTAATCCATTTAAACACTTTTTGTCAGTTTCAGATTTAATTTCAAATAAGAGGTAACAGCAGACTGTAAGTGTTAACACTTAGAATGCTTGGTAAATTTTCTAAAATTAGATTTTTGTGTTGTCTGCCTTTCAAAATCTTAAACACCTGCTTAAGTTTGATGAGGAAAGATACTTAGAGTAGCAAATAGGTTTGATCACAGGCAAGTAAAATGGCGGCTGGCCTGGATCTTACCTGTTTGGATAAGCATGAAGTTGGTTCCAGCACTGTAAGGGTTAATAAGCAAGGGGTTTAATGTAATATATCCTTATTTTCAAGTGTCGTCTGCTATCAGTTACACTTTCAGTTTCTGGCCAATCAGAAAAGGTTTAATCCGATAAAGAAGAAAGATTATTTAAGTCATCAACTTGAATGCAGATTTGAATTTAATGTAATTGGATTACAAAATTAAGCCAGATTAAGCCCATGTCCTACATTCTTACATTGTTCAGTGTAAGACTATAGAAAGTGCTTCTAATTTTGTAAAGAACTTGTAAAGGTCTCGAATAGAACCATTGGCATGTACTTACTCACTTGCAACTTATGATTTAAGAATCCATTCAGAAAAAATGAGAAATTGCTCATCATGAGTAATTTCTCCTTTAATCACAATGGTTTCCGGTCAATACCCACAAATGTAACACTATTATTCATATTTTATGATTGTTGTCTGCCAATGCTTTCAATTTAGATCATTAAGTCCCCAAATCCCATTGGCAAAAGGTTATATCAAATTAAAATCTTTATAAGCAGTTGCTTAGAAAACTTTTGGTATGATGTTAAATGCCATGTCAACAATTTTTCCACCAGTACTAAGCTAGGGTTCTGAAGGGACTTGCCAAAGGTCACTCCCCGAGGTGTCTGTGGGGCTCGAACCCGGGTACCCCAAATTCTAAGTCCACCACCTTAACCACTGTAAGGCAATTGTTGATGAATGGATATGAAAACAAGTTTAAGAAAACATTGTGATTGATAATGACAAAAGAGCCTGTATGCTATTGTAATCAAACTATTTCTTTATACATGTACTAGCCAGTCCATACAAAGATATCTTTCAGCATCATGTACCTTTGCTATTTTCATTCCATATTGTTTAGATACTAAACATTTATCTAACCTATTAGAAAGTAACCCTTTCCATTTTTGTCAAAATACCACTGCCATTAAATTCCCATTATAAGCAATAGTAGACAATGAATAATGTGATTTGAAATTATCATTTCCTTTTGTTTATTGACAAAGTAGATACCTGCAGCAGATGATTTCAGAAGCAAAAACAAGAATTTGCTAATGATGAGCAATATCATTTTACACACTTTTTTTTGCTTGCATTTTCATCATCATATGATATTGCTTTCAATTTGGACAAGTCCCCAAAATCCCATATCTGAGAGTGGGTTAACCCATAACCAAACAATAACACCATCTAACCAGTTTGTGGCAGATGGCTGAGGATATCATTGTGGGAAAAGGAGAAATAGCTCTTAACCAATTTGGGACAGTCCAAAACTTGACGTTGGGTAAAGGGTTAATAAGTATTTCTACATATCAAGATGTAACAAAAACCTTATGAAATGATAAATAGGGTCAATTAATTTGTTGGTTTGATAGATTTGGGTTTAATCCCTTTTTCATTCCAGTTTGTCAGGTCATATATGGCCGTCAGTGAACATTTCCATGCTCCTGGAATAACCTCACCAGTACTGCACAATTTATAATATTTCAAAGGCTTTTTAACACATTACCACTCAACGCCTCATTTTTGCATCTTGCAACAGACGACTTTACAAAAGCATTGTGGCAAAAGGAGAAATTGCTTGTTACAAGCAATTTCTCCTTTTGCCACAATGCTCTTTCAATCTATTCACACAATCACAACAGCAGAACTGTATTTCACATGTTAACATAGCTTTTCTAAAGTCTTCTGCTTCAAGTGAAAATATGTCATATACAGATGGTAAAGAGTTAATCCATTGACTGCTTTCCCACATGAACAAATTGAGTGATGAGAGTTAAAATAATCATGGCCCATTGACTTATTTAAACACAAGTTTTGGTCAAGCTAGGTTTCAAACCCAGGACCAAGCCAGCCATGCTTCCAACTCAACTAATGAGATACTGCCACTTCATATAAATCAATCCTGCGCTACAAATTTATTAGGTATATTCCAAAATAAAACTTTCACCGTCACACTTCACACATCTATGTTTCGTAAACATTACACTTATTTTATAAATAAATATTTTTCACTAAAACACAAAATTCTCGAATCCAATTACCACCATAGTTCCGCCTTCATTTAAATATAAATCCTCAAATAGTATTTCAAATTCAATTTTTTTCCTCCCGAAGTAGAGTAAAGTGTTAATCCAAATGTGCTGGAGGGTGGCTTACAGACTGATACCCTGTCCTTATGTCAACTGGGGGAATCACAGTTCATAAATACAACCCCTGATAGTCATCAAGTGTGAACAATATCCCCTTTCTCCATACATACTACAGACTGATCGCAGGGGTGGTAAAAAAATCTGATTTAGATTCACTTGTCCATGAATGCCAAATAGTTTTCTGCACTTCTATGTAAAATAGCTATATAGCAAGTTAAAGTTAAACTTATGGTTATAGAGCAAGTTAAAGTAAAACTTATGGTTATAGAGCAAGTTAAAGTAAAACTTATGATTATAGGGCAAGTTAAAGTAAAACTTATGATTATAGAGCAAGTTAAAGTAAAACTTATGATTATAGTTAAAGTAAAACTTATGATTATAGAGCAAGTTAAAGTAAAACTTATGATTATAGAGCAAGTTAAAGTAAAACTTATGATTATAGGGCAAGTTAAAGTAAAACTTATGGTTATTATAGAGCAAGTTAAAGTAAAACTTATGATTATAGGGCAAGTTAAAGTAAAACTTATGATTATAGGGCAAGTTAAAGTAAAACTTATGGTTATAGAGCAAGTTAAAGTAAAACTTATGATTATAGAGCAAGTTAAAGTAAAACTTATGATTATAGAGCAAGTTAAAGTAAAACTTATGATTATAGAGCAAGTTAAAGTAAAACTTATGGTTTATAGCAACTTAAAGTAAAACTTATGATTATAGGGCAAGTTAAAGTAAAACTTATGATTATAGAGCAAGTTAAAGTAAAACTTATGGTTATATAGCAACTTAAAGTAAAACTTATGATTATAGAGCAAGTTAAAGTAAAACTTATGATTATAGAGCAAGTTAAAGTAAAACTTAACTTGTCCATTGATGCTTTTGGACAAGCTGGGCAATACGGACAATTTATTTTGCCACCCCTGGGTCGTCATCAAGTATCCTCACATCTAGAACTCATTCGAATCTAAACATGGTATTGAAGGTTCAGTGCAATACTATAGTAAGTGCTTCACATATGGAAGTCATTCTCACAAAAGAAGACATTTAACGTCATAATTAACAGCTTACACATTTTAACATCTTCAGGGTTTAACAGGTGTGTGACAAACACATTTTTACATATTTCGTTGGAAAAAATGAAATTGCTTCTCCTTTTCCAACAACTGTTACTGTTCATAAATTCATAACTAAGAGAGAACTTTGAGGGGCAATTCCATTTCTTAGCAATTTTCTTCTTGCCATCCTAGTTTCAGGTGACTTGAATTTGACATAAAATTCAAACATTCAAAACCAGGGTATTATAAAGTAAGTTATCTTTGTTACAACATGTCCAAATTAAAAGTTTTGCCTGACAACAAAAATCTCAGGCAAAACCATTTACACCATGATAACGGGTAGAAACCAATGCAGTGAAAGGAGAAATTGCTCATCATAAGCAATTTATCATTTGGTCACAGTCATTTTTCAAAAGTCCTCGTTTGTAATTGTGACTAACTGATGCATCATGTGTCATCTGCTTTCCAAAACCTTAAATTTCTGCTCAATTTTAATGAGGAAAGATACCAAGATAGGCAAAAAGGTTAGATCACAGGCCAGTCGCATATTTACTTGGCGGCTGGACTGGATCTAACCTTTTTGCATAAGCATGAAGTCTGTTGCAGCACTATAAGGGTTTAAAGTTTCCATGAGAAACATCCACATTCCAGAACAAAGGATTTTATTATTCCAAATCACACACATTCACAAAACAAACTTCAAATTCACAAAGACATCTTTCTTGTATTCACCACTCTCCACAAAAAAATAATCAACTCAAAACACAAACAAACCGGTATAACACATCCAACAAACTTTGATAAAAGAGCATCCTAAATAATCATCCCATATATCTTTTTCGAAGTATTTACTAAAGTCAGTTTAATCATTATTCAAACACGTAACCCATTATAATGCTTTATCATATGCCCCTACTTTCATACAAATACGGTCTAACAGTCCAATATAGCTATAGCCCAGGTGAGCCTTTTACTTCATGCATGTAAACTTACGAAAGTGTCAAACTCGCGCGAATTAAGCAGACAAGTTATCGCATATGAATATTTGTATTCTAGATTAACCCATTACCAAACAATAACATTTAACTACTTTGTTGCAGACGACTTTGGAAAACACTTTTGGAAAAGGAGAAATTGCTTGTAACAAGCAATTTCTCCTTTTCCCACAACGTTTTCTTCTCTTTCAGAAGATAATTTTCCAATTTCATCACTTTTTAAAAAGTTGTCTGCAAACTCTTTCAATTTGGGACAGTTGAAAATTCTGCATTTGGTAAAGGGTTAAATAGACAACATGGTGACTGAAGAAGGAGTTGCTTGTTTAACACATTACCATGTAAACAATTTTTATTCGCGTGATTTCTCCTGTGAGGTAATTAAAACAATGACTGTATAAGGGAAAGGATATAGCCATTTTAACAAGTTTAATTTTGACAATGTAAGGATCCTGTTTGTCATAATGAATTAAATAAAGATGAATTGAAGAAAAATTAAGGTAACACATTTATATCTATGCTAACGTAAGGAAACTCTTCTAAATGAAAAATTCCCATTTTGTTTAATTCTTTGTTTATTCTATTATACATATACATTCTCTTCGCTCAAATTTTAACGTCTTTATTATACGGCCGTATCAGGTAAAGATTAAACACTTCATCCATCTGTATACAAGTGTAAAAATCCTTATGTGCGCATTTAACTTTCTAAACCAGTTATAAGCCAATGACTAAGTTATGACACATAATGTAATAAAATATTTTTCTTTCATACACTCAATTTGCTTTTTTGTTCCCAAAAAACAATCTATGTACACGCTTATTTTAGATGAATAAGATTTCAAAACATATCACATATGGGTGTAACCTTTCTCTAACGTTTTCCCGCCAATTTTCTATAACACTTGCAGATGACATCATGAATAATCATGTAATGTTATGCTGACACTATTCTCACTTAACCCTTAGAATGCTGGGTAATTTTCTAAATATAGATTTTTTGTTGTCTGCTTTCAAATACCTTAAATATCTGCTTAATTTTGCTGAGGAAAGATACTCAGAGTAGCAAATAGGTTAGATCACAGGCCAGCTGCCAATTTATTTGGCGGCTTGCCTGGATTTAACCTGTTTGCATAAGCATGAAGTTGACTCAAACATTAAATTAAGGGATAAATACTTGAAATGTTGATGACAAATTTCTCCTTTACATCTGATTGGTCCTGAGACATCCAAAATGTGAAGCTACAAAAGGCTTGGCCCATTCCCCACTAAGAATTTCGGAACTAATCCAAATTGCTGGTAAATGCAGACAACTACTAATAAAAAAACAACATTTTCTTAATCATATGAGATAGAAATCATTGTGAAATAACCAAAAGAGTACTTAGAAAGGAACAGGGCAAAGTCCACAGGCATGATGAAATCTTGCAAATAAATAGCAGTTGCTTATAAAAACTTCTAAATCAAAATATTTGCTTATATAAAAGTTTTTAAAACAATAGAATTTGCTCAAAAGAGAAAGAAAATAAAATCACCATTTATCCCATCCGTAATGGAAAGAGACAAACGGACACACACCAAGACATCATACATTTTTGACATATAACTAATGAGAAATGGACGAGAAATATTGTATAAGGTTAAAGCGCCATAACACTTATGTAAAGTATGTTACATTTAACAATCAACCCCATTCCCTTATAATAATGGCTATTTTAGTATGTGGCTCTGTTTAGAATTTGAATTTGGGTTTTACGACATCTTCAACAGTACTTTGTTTATCTTGCAGCAGTCAGTCAACCTGTCCATGCTGCTGGGGCCCGTTTTACTAAACAGTTTACGCTTAAGATTTGCGTAAGTCTAAAACAACAAGTCCTTTTATTTCAATATTTGGCAAAGCAATATTGCAAAGTAACACATCATTGGAATCGTCTCTCCGAGACGCTTCCAATGATGTGTCACATTGCAATATTGTACGTTCTTTGAAGATATTATCCATGTTAATCAATTTTGACTTACGCAAACATTTTCCGTAAGTTGTTTAGTAAAACGGTACCCTGGTACTTCCTCACCAGTGCTATGCAACAGCCTATTCAAGCTTCTGACTACTTTCTTCGATGTACATGATTTATCAGTAGTGAAAGATGTAGAAATAATGTTGTATTAACCTTATTGAACATTTGGATTGATGGTAGCTGAGCTAAATCTTGAGTTCAGAACTTTTAAGTCAGCCATGCTACCAATTGAGCCAATCAGATTGCAGGTTCATTTTTGTTGTTTGTTAATTGTGGGAGTTTTGTTTTCCCAAAGAAACTTTCACAACAAAAGAGAGAATTGCTCAATTTGAGCAAGTTCTCCTTGTCATCACAGTGGTTTCTTTTAACTTCAAATGCAGGAGCATTTTGATATGTATTTATGGAAATGGTCAAATGTTGTCTGATGTGGAATTAAGTGTTGACTTGACAAAGCATTCACACAGACATGTTATATGTAGTCAGGATATGACTCACACTTTTCTAATTAATTCAACCTTTTTTGATATATTACATGTCATGAAATGTTCATCACACCAAATCTACATAACTATGACACACTTTCTGTACAAACTATCAACATTTTAACACATAATGCTGTAGCTACTTGCCTAAATTATAACCCCACATTGAATAATGAATATTGAAAATATCAACAGACAACAATTACCAATGATTGAAAAACGATTCATCTCTGTTTTCCCTCAAATAAAATTATGAACCGAACATTTAAAAACGGTTTTCGAAAGATTTTTTTAAAGCTTAAGACTCTCCTAAAATTCATACTCCCAATTAGAATAAAATGACAATCTGCAGTAGACATAAAGTCAATCTAGTTTACCCATTACCAAACAATAACAACATTTAACAACTTTGTTGCAGACGACTCTGGAAAACATTGTGAGAAAAGGAGAGATTGTTCGTGACGAGCAACTTTTCCTTTTCCCACAATGTTTTCTGCCCTATCAGAAGATTATTTTTCAATTTCATCACATTTTGAAATGTGGTTTGCAAACTCTGTTAATGTGGAACAGTAAAAAATTTGGCAGTTGGTAAAGGGTTAAGCGAACACAGTTAAGAGCAATTTCTTCTTTTCCCGCATTGTTTTCAAGAGTCGTTTGCAACAAACTGGTCATATGTCGATATTGTTTGATAATGGATTAACATCATTACTTGTAACTTATGATTTGAATCAGTCACAAAGTCTCATATTTTTAATCTTTTAAAGGACAGATGAGGGAACTGAAGTTTAAACTTTGAATTTACAGGTTTAACAAGAGAATACAATACTCTCAAATTAAAACTCAATTTGTTATTTGAACAATGGAAACATTTTTCTCGAGTGCAGCCAAGCATCGCAACGGACAAATGATTTCTCACAGCATACGACATGAAGACATAGCGTCCAGTGTTACAATTTTGACCCCCAAAGTAAGATCCATTCCTTTGTAATTTGTTGAATACAAAACCAAGAACATTTTGTTTGTTTTTGGAATAAACACCATTTTCAGCTAAATTTCAGCTCTATTTTTTGCTGTGTTAGTCACATTCTAAATCAAAGAGGCTTGTTTTACTTAAAATAGATTACTGCAATCATAGTGTAAAATGATGAAAGAAGCTTAGATTGTATATAGTTTTTTGACATAACGAAACTTGATCATTGAGAACTAAACAATTTTAATGGCACCACCATAAAAATTTACAACTGCCGTAAAAAGGACATGTTTCGGTTGGTCTTTTTGTGAAGTGTTAGGATTTTATGGTTTAAAAACAATTTCCTTCAATAATAAACAGAGGCAAACTGTACAAGGTGATTTGACCATAACAGACTTATCATCCAAATTAAAAACAAGAAAACAGTTAATTTCAAATCTTTATTTACTCTTTTACCACTTTCTTTGTTATGTACAATTTGCAGCAGAAAAATTTCCAACCAATTTTCAGAGCGACGAAAAGGATCCATTGAAAAATTGAATTTGTACTTTATAAAAATGAAATTATTGAAACAAAAGTAGAATTGGTTAGTAATGACAATGCTTTAAGATGCCATCTGCTCCAAAAGCATCAACACTTGCAGGACCCCAGAAAAACAAAAGTAGAATTGGTTAGTAATAGCAATGCTTTAAGATGCCATCTGCTTCAAAAGCATCAACACTTGCAGGACCCCAGAAAAACAAAAGTAGAATTGGTTAGTTATAGCAATGCTTTAAGATGCCATCTGCTCCAAAAGCATCAACACTTGCAGGACCCCAGAATTTATAAAGAGAAAGGGATGCATTTAATGTGTTTTCTCCTTTCTCTACTAAACTTTCATAAGAGATAATTAGATAGGGGATTAAAGAAACATGTTATACAACACTTAAACTTTAGCTAAACAAATTTTAGAATGAAGAACCATATGTGCTTGCTGAATTTTGTTGTTACTCATTTTCAGTTGAATGGCAATACTCAGCTCATCATTGTTGGAGGGAGACCCAAAACTTCACTTCCCATGAGGAATGGTCAAACTTGAGTGCCAAGAACCATTCCCTTTCCAACGATTCAAGAATTTATTCATGAACTTCATGAACATTAATGAACATTAAATGGTAATTCTTGGACACAAAGCTGTTCTTAACCTGTTCGTGAATTTCAAGGATATGTTCATGAGCACCAAGAACAGGTACTCAATAAGCTTATAACTTCCATCCCAATCCAATTGTAAAAAAATGTTTTACAATAAAATATGTTTAAACTCAGAACAGGTTCATGAATGTATTCATTTACATGTACATGTACTTGACATTCATGAACCTATTCTTGAATTTCATGAAAAAGTTCTTTGTTAATGAATGACCATTTTAGAACTTTCATGAATAAGTTCTTTGATCTTTTGCAGGGGTTAGCATTAAGCAATTAATGTCTGAGACTACCAGATGGAAAATAAAGACCACTTCAGGCTACTTAGCCATGAGCATAATCTGAAGTTGATCCTTTTAAATTCTTCCTGACCTTTTCTGTAGTCACAGTTCATAAAACACCCCCATAATGTGCCTGAAACATAATCTGTTCATAAATCTGATCACTGGTTATCTGGCGGTCACAATGGTGGGTTTTATGTGTTATAATTTAATGTGAGGTCGTTAAAGATTCACAATTACTGTTATCAACTACATTTAGGGATGATTTTTGTCACACCTGTGACCTCATGCCTGTGTCATCCTGATAGAATCAAGATAATAAAATGAAAGAGAGAAAAAAAATAGGGAAAATGAAGACAAAATAGTTCATAACTAGTGTGTTCAATATGATAAAAAAAAAAGCAGTCATAACTAAAGCTTCCCTTCCTTGAATGTTTTCGTCTATCCTTTTCTCAACCCATTCTCCCATCTGAGATTTTGGCACTTTTTGCCGGGTTGATTCAAATAAGTACCCACACTATAATGGTCCAAAAAAGGTATACAGAAGTCAACATATAGAAAATTTGGATGATATAATGTAACTAATTATACATTTAGAGGTTTCTTCCATGCATTTTATGCAGAAATACAATCTGGAATTGTGAAACACAACACGTTTTGGCTTCCAGTCACCGCAGTGCAGACAAATGACCTTTGACCTTTACATGCAACCTTGACTGACTTACAGATGGGGACCTGATGTATGTTTTGACGATTTTTGTCTCTGATTTCTACACTATTTTAATAGTCGTTCAAGTCCTGTAGTGATGAAATAACACATGAATTTTCTCATCAGTACTGGGTTTTCAGCTTCAGGATTTGGGACTACCAGGTTACTTATGAAAACTGTACAACAGATGTACTCTTGTAGGATACCCATATGAGAATAGCTATGGGATTGCAAATAATGTTGTGTAAATATTTTAAGAGCCTGGACACAGTGAAATTCATGAACAAGTTAAGAACAGCTTTGTGTTCATGAATGGCAATTCAACATTCATGAATGTTCTTGAAGTTCATGAATAATTTCTTAGATCTTTCGCAGGGGACATTTATTGAAATAGTATTGAACTAGGAAAATATTTCTAGGATAGGACTGAATTCATCTCAAGATAACGAGTTCCCCCACATGGATTGTTGGGACTAACCTGAATTGAAAGCAACAACAATGGGGGCCAAGGTTAGCTTCAAACAACATTTACAAGAGACCTGTTAATTTCTGGACTGTCTAACCCATTATGAAACAATAACAACATTTTACCACATTGTTGCAGACGACTCTGGAAAACATTGTGGAAAAAGCAAAAATTGCTGGTAATGAGCAATTTCTCCTTTTCCCACAATGTTTTCTGCCCTACCAGAAGATTATATTTCAATTTCATCACATTTTGAAAAGTCATCTGCAAACTCTCTCAATTTGGGACAGTCAAAAATTTGGTATTTGGTAAAGGGTTAACAAAGGATCTTACAATGAAAAGAAACAAATCTATTACTTATATTCTTTCTATTTTTACCTCAAAAGAGGTCCACACCAAAACAGCACCAGTTCCAATTCAACATAAAACATATCTAGCGCCAAATGCAATACTTCAGTGAAGCAAGTCCTTCAACTTGGTATTAAGACTTGCTATAGTCTTGCACTGAACCCTTGGTATAGTAATTAGTTTCTGTGGTGACATAGTACAGCTGCTGACATAATCCCTACAATTATCTCTATTTCGATCTTGACAGATGACATCAAAAGAAAGTATCTTAGTCTCTTTTTCCATTTAATGCTAAAGTATCAAGTTAAACATTTCTTTTTCAGTGCAAATGAATTTTGTTCATTGTAACTGTAAACAATGACAACTTTTAAAATGTGAATACGCTTTTTCATTTGATATGTGTTTTTTCTGATGAAAATGATGTATTAAATTATCTTCCCCATGTTCCTACATTTAGGATTTTATGACTGCTACAATTTTAAAGCAATATCAGGCAGTAATTTATAAGTGTTGTTTCAAAGTGCTATTTTCACAAATTGTGTAGCACACAATTTGACTGCATTGTTTACATTTGAGTTGTCTTAAATTAGCCATGAGCAATCCGATAAACAAGTAGGGGCACCTGGTTAGAAAAGTGATGTGATACACATAAATATTCTGTCATTTATCACACAACAACATCAAAGGGAATATTCGAAACAGAGAATTTCTCTGATTTCATTGATCCCCAAGGTTTTACAAAATTCAACCTGCAATTCTAGGCTGACTTTGTTTTATCCCTAACTGTAAACAAACATTATTTGCTTAACCCTTTTAAAAGCATCATTATGAACATGTTACTGTCTCAGTTACTCTTTAATAGGGAATTAAAAGTATTGTTGTTATTTGTCAATTATTCTAAACTTAAACAATTTTGCTGAAAATGAGCGCTACTCTGGCTTTAAACACTGTCGTCTGCTAAGACTTCCAATTTGATCCAGTCAAAATTGTTGATACTATATGAAGCAATGGGTTGAATACAGCATTCTCTTGAGTAATGGGTTTAGTCAAACAAATTAGGACAATGTTACAGCAAAATATTCTGCAAGTTGTGACATCTGACATAACGTGTTCTCTGATGTCATTTAGATACAGAAAACATATATATATTACTTGACAGTCATTGGATATCAAACTCGTTGCGGGTTTCATAATGACACATGTTAATGCTGCTTTAGTAGAGGAGCTTGACCCTTAGAATGCTGGGTAATTTTCTAAAAATAGATTTTTGTGTTGTCTGCTTTCCAAAATCTGAAATATTTGCTTAATTTTGATGAGGAACGACACTCAGAGTAGAAAACAGGTTTGGATCAATTTACTAGGCAGCTGGCCTATGATATAACCTGTTTGCATAAGCATGAAATTGGTTAAGAAAACCACAGTGACAAAAGATGATTTTGCTTGTGTCAAGCACTTTCTCCTTTTGTAACTCTTGTTCTTATCCAAAATGTCATGGATACAATTGTTATTCTTTGTGTAATTGTTTATCCTTTATAGCTTATCTTAGGCTCTTTCTTACACTTTTGTAGAATCACAAAATCTGATATAAGGAATCACGTTAACATTAACTGTATAGCATTTGACTTAAAATACCTTTGTAGCAAGGGAATTTGATAACACTGTGGCAGAAGGCGAAGTAACCCATGAGAAAATTATGATCATGTTGCAATCTGAGACTTCAAAACTTATGACATATTAAAAGGACTCCATTCATCTTAATTTTCAAAATGATTTCAACTTAGTTCACACAACATAAAGTAACATTCATTATAAAAGCTTTCTTATAATCAGGCGGCAGGCGGGGGAATCACGTCACCATTGTTTACAATCTTATGTCCCAACAAGATGGAGGTACCACGCTATTTTCGTTTTTTCACCTACTTTTGCCAATCATAGCCACATTGTGTACCCCACATGAGTTGACCATCAACTTTCTGGTTCTCGTGGTATATGATAACCTATGCTTTTTTATGGCGTTAAATCTAACATTCCAGAGAGAAATCCCAGTTGACGGGTGCCCATGTCAAAAACAGTTGGGTCTTTGACTGCGATTTCTCTGCCAAGTGTTATACAAGTGAGTTTAGTGAGCGACCATCTTGCTGAGACATAAGATCGTTAACATTGGTCACATGATTCCCGCCCCTGATAATTGTGCTTTCAATATGAACAAGTAAAAAAAACATGGAGGTAAAAATGAATAAATCGGTCAGAATACTAAAAGTAAATTGCACGATGAAATTCTATATGATGAACAAAGTGGTAAAATGGCTACTTTACGAGCCATCTCTGCATAACACTGATCATGTTTCTAAATCACATACCACCTGATGCAGCCCAAATCCCACATTTGCGAAACAGAGCTTCTCTTGAAAACACTGTGACAAAGGGAGAAATTGTTCTATCTTGAGACGTTTCTCCATCATTTGGTCAAAGTCCTTCTTCATCTAAATCTAGATGAAGTGAAATGATTAAAAGGTCTTTTTTTATCATGTATACTTTGGCATCTACACAATTGCTAGGTTTCTTTGCATCGACATTATTAGGGAAAAGGGCTCAGAAATGACAAGATACCTGTTGTATTACAAGTATATTATTCAACCCAAGGAAACCCCAGGTGCTCTTTACCCTTTACCAAACAATAACAACATTTGTCCATTTCGTTGCAGATGACTTTGGAAAACATTGAGGGAAAAAGAGAAATTGCTCTTAACAAGCAATTTCTCCTTTTCCCACCATGTATTCTGCCCTAGCAGAAGATTAGTTTTCAATTTGATCACATTTTCAAATGTCGTCTGCAAACTCTTTCAATTTGGGACAGTCGAAGATTTGGCTTTTGGTAAAGAGTTAA
Organism: Cerastoderma edule; assembly: GCA_947846245.1. Taxonomy (NCBI): domain Eukaryota; kingdom Metazoa; phylum Mollusca; class Bivalvia; order Cardiida; family Cardiidae; genus Cerastoderma; species Cerastoderma edule. The sequence goes on from OX401411.1 coordinate 23,279,441, forward strand.
ACATGAACCCATGGAAACCCCAGGTGCTCTTAAACATGATCTTGTACAGTAACAACTATAACGACAAGGCCACCCATTTCATCCATGATACCTCACATACTTTCTTTCTTCTACGCTTTACTAAACAATTTCTGTATTGTCTATTCATATGAAATTTTGGTTGGAAGAGCGATACAAGCAATATGTCATCTTCCAAACCAGACATATATTTTCAATGGGTTCACTTTTTTTACATAAAATTTTCATTAAATGGATTTTACATTAAGTCAACATTATTTCAGTTATGTTGTGATGCCCAACTCATGATGATTAAGGAAGACCCCATACCCAACTGCCCATTAGGGCCGGTCAAATCAGGTACAATCATCAGCATTCCATAAGCCAGTCTGGAGACTGCTTCCCATGAAAGTCAAAATACTGTCACTGGAATTTCTGCACAAGTGGCGAGGGGTCATGTGAATTCAAGTTTTGTACTCGAACCACTAGGCCACCGAGGCCCCTTCTATAGGTCTAAATCTCAAGAGATAATAATGTCTGGACGAAGCAGGGTGCTAAATCATCCAATTTTTAACTGTGTGAAAATTCCAAACAAAATAGGTTACAAATCATGAAAACTTTTTGGCTTTTGATTAAGGTCTTTGTACAAAATTCTGTAGTCAAGCATTAAGTATCAAATGACTTCACCATTTTGGCAAAATATGCTTATAAATATTTCATAGTATCACATCTATTTAATAACGAATAAAATACGAACTTCAATCCCTTTACTCCATAACAGCTTACTTTGTAGTGGACTTAAAAAAAAAATCAAAATTAATCATGTAATGAATTGCTTCTAATTAGTTGTTTACCATTTTGTCACAAATATTTCAATCAAATTAGCCGGTAATTGCAGAAATGTTTGTTTGCAAGCTATTTCTTATTGTTTGCTGTTGTTTTCAATTTGAATATGAGGAATGGGTAAAAAATGCTCTTTCTTTCTAATGGTCATATTTTGAAGAATCCCATTTAAAGATCCTGGACGTCATACACTAAATATATATAGGTAAAAAGTAGAATTTGCGTATGGTATTCAGCTATGCTTCTAACAGATATTCATCAAAAAAAAAAATCGCCAAAATCACGGTATAAATGAAGATATTGACGGAAAAAAACCCACGGCCTTGACTTTTGTATGTTACTACAGCTACAGTCAAACTTGTGTTGAGAGGCCAGCTATGGGACAGAGTAAATTGGCTGTTTAAGACAGGTTGGCTGCTAATCACGAATTGATGTACACTATAAATCTAACAATAGGACTTTCTGTAGTGGCTGTTTAAGGCAGTTTGGCTGCTTAAAAGGGTGGCTGCTTAACACAAGTTAGACTGTATATGGTAATTAGTAACGCCACGTGGGCTGTCAAGTGCCTGTCACGTGATGATGTTCACCTAACTTAGAAGATACTAGCGTCAGCGTCCATTTTTGTTTTCAGCGTGTAGTCTTAGTATCATGTGAGTGTCATGTGACCAGTTGTTCATAGCTTGACGCTATATTTAGATTATGTCAGATTGCCATCGGATTTTTATAAAATGAAAAATGTCAAAATTCATCTTATATGCTATTGGTTTCACTGTTGAAATGTTAAATTAATCTTTATCCTTTTTTTTCGAAAATTTCAAAAAATAAACTTTAAAGGTATGTTGCCAAAGCGAACAATAGACCTCTGAATCTAACGGCGTTAACATTAATTTAACCTTTTACCAAACGCAAAATTTTCAACAGACCCAAATTGAAAGAGTTTGCGGACAACATTTCAAATGTGATGAAATTGAAAAAAAATCTTCTAATAGGGCAGAAAACACTGTGGGAAAAGGAGAACCTACTCGTTAAGAGCAATTTTCCCTTTTTCCACAATGTTTTCCAGAGTAATCTGCAATAAACTGGTAAAATGTCATCATTGTTTGGTAGTGAGTTATAATGCTATAGAAACATCCATTTGACCTCACATATAGGTTGGAAAAGAAGATATTCAGTTCCTGCATGATACTGACAAAAGTTCAGTCACCCAATATCTGGATAAGCCAAGTCTTTTTCTTGACAACTTCGTGTTTTCCCTCTGAACCCTATATTATGGAAGACTTCGGTCCAGGAAATGAGCGTCGTCCTCTGATCATAAGTGTCTAGGGGTTAGAATCAAGTGTGAAGTGGGGATCCACTTTGCAAGCTTTCATTAATATACATCTGGTTAAAGTACATGTGATGTATGCAGGAAGCAGAATCAAGAATAATGGACATAAGCTGTAAGATCTTGTTTCATAATCATGTAAAAAACAATCTTAAAAATCCAATTGAACCACCCAATAAATGGAGCGGATATCAAAGAAAGATAAGCGTGATGAAGTAAATTCCTTTCATAACATAGTTATCTCCCTTACTCAGGAAATGCAGATTTTTGAAAGTTTTTTTTTACATCCAGAAAGTTTTTTAAGTGCAAACAATTCAACCAACACTTTTTCACATCTTCTTGACTGATATAATTTGCCCTTTTAACAACTTTCAGGTTTTTCTTCAGTTTAATTGAAATGATGGATCACCATTTCATGGTCCCTGGATATCAACAAAGTATACAAGGCTAAGACAATAAACCAAAAGACACAGACTCGCAATGTGAGCATCCATCTTGTCTCTCATGTATGAAGCAAGCATCTTAACCCTTATAGTGCTAGAACTTACTTCATGCTTATGCAAACAAATTATGTCCAGGCCAGCCGCCAAGTAAAAGTGTTCTAACCTGTTTGCTACTCTGAGTATTTTCCCTCATCAAAATGAAGCAGAAAGTTATGGTTTTGGAAAGCAAGTGACACAAAAATCCATTGTTAAAAAAATTACCCAGCCCTCTTAAGGGTTAACTATGTTGTTACATTGGACTTTTATACTAGTGAACCAAGAGCTACAAAGACACAATTACAACACTTGCAATAAAAAATAACATGATACAAAAACCATCTAGAATTCACTAAAACTTGCACTTTACAAAAAGTTAGTTTAGAAAAAAGATTGTGACTGTTCCAAATTGAAAGCGATAGCAGACTTCATCAAAAAGCAAGAAAAAATATATTTGTTTTATGGTATAAGCTAGCAACCATTATGACAAAAGGATAAACTGCTCGTATTGATAATGAATGTTTTTCATTAGAAAAAAGATCTCTAAACCTTAAAAAAATAACTGTAAAATGTCAAAATCATGGTTGCAGCGCTTTCAACGTGAATATGTTACAAAATTCTCTAAGAAATAATTTATAATACATTCTTACCTTCAAGTATCGTGAAAGCAAAATTTCTCCGCAATTTTTCCGGAGTTTAAGATCCTTAAATGCCTCGCCAGGGGACGTAGGCTCCTTCCGAACAGGCTGTACCTTTTCGCCGGTTCCTTTGTCATCTTTTTCTTTATTTGAATTACAGTCAACCTTCACTTTGCTACCTATAGTCGTTTCTTCTGTCATATTTCACAGGGAACCAGAAACAAATTTTAGATCAATTTTTTGTCCAGACAACACAAGCGCATAAACACTATCAACAAAATGAGATGCAATCCACCATCAGTGTAAAGTATAAGTCTTGGATTTGACAAATATTTACTCAAGAGTCACCTTACGTGACAAGATCCCGCTGGAGATATAAAACACTTTATAAAGCCTCCGCTGTTATGTTGCAATTGAACAAAAAAATTTTTTTTTAATGAAATAGGATGTTTTTCATATCATAAAATCATATATAAACCAAGATAGTCAATTCTCCCATTTTGAACATTGTAAGATACCTAGTTTTTAAATAAGAGCAAACTTCCATGACGTCACTAACTGCATTTTTTCAGTGAACTTAGGAAGAAATAATTCAGACAAAAGGAGAAATGACTGGTTTCAAGACATGTCTTCTGATTAATTCTTATGCAAGAAAGCCAAATTATGCTATAATGAGGTAAAGATACAACTCTTCCTATGTTAAAAGAGCTATGTTGGAAATCACTTGACAAACATTCTAAGCAAACAGTGTTCTTTTCAGGACAAAAAATAAGCTGTATTGTCTCCCTCGTATAAAAAGTGCTGAAACCAACTTTATGGTTATTCAAACAGGTTAGATCCAGGCCAGCCGCCAAGTAAACTGTCTGTGATCTGACCTGTTTGCTACTCTGGGTATCTTTCCTCATCAAAATTAAGCAGATATTTATGGGTTTGGAAAGCAGATGACACAAAAATATATTTTTAGAAAATTACCCAACATTCTAAAGGTTTATTAATCCTTTATTTCAAACATTTAAGTCCATATTTTATATTTTAATGTCCTTTAAATTTCAACCTGATTCAATGTGTAACAGATATGTGAAATGCCTTTCAAAGAGGAAAGACATATCTAAATTAGTTCTGCAAACATTGGTCCCAAAGGTAAATAGTGATATAGTACCTTTTTGACATATTTTAACCAAACAACTTTTATTTGTGGCAATATTACTTAAGCCTCTACTGTTCAAACAAACCTTTCATTCCTCTAAAACTTCAAAGAAACAAAAGTTATGAAAAAAGAACAAATCAACACATAAATCCATAGACTCTTTTCCAGTCTCATCCAAGTTTTTATACAAATGCACTGTAACTCACTCTTAAAAATAAGAAGTGTTTTTTCTTTTTTAAGATCATAATTCCTTTACTTATCTTTTATTGGATTTATTCAGTTTTTAAAGCTTCGGACCAAAACATGAATTATTTTTTAACAATCCCATGACCTTGGCATTCTTCTGCTGGCTTTCATACATAATACCAATCAAGGTTCTGCCTAGGTTGACAAGCCCTTGAGGAAAGTTCAGCTTTCGTCTTTTTCTCATCAGTTATAAGCAAGCCAATGCAACAAAACTGTAACACACACCCCCCACCCCCCCCAAAAAAAACCCCAAACAACCATGACATTCAACCCAAAACTTTGTGAAAGGTGTAACTAGAAAGTTTAAGTGTGAGCGTCAAGATTACTTGAATCAACCTGTATTTATCAGAAAAATGATGTATTTTTTTATCAATTATATTGTCTTTGTCCTTAAAAGAAGCATTGAATGTCTACATATTTGTAACCAATGTGAGAAAAACATGCAGCCAGATCCAGCGACCTCCGCAAACCGTACAAATGCTCTACCGAATGAGCTATCCAACCCACTTACACATTTAAGGTAAGACCTGGGTAACAGAAAAATGACAATTGCTTTGGTTAAATAATGAGTTGAAATGTAATTCACAGTATATTTATCATTTTAAAGGCATTCACCGAGCCAATTTCCAAAATATTTCAGATTTTGAATTTATATTTATGAAATGAATATAAACTATTTTGTTTTTTTATTTCATATAAATTACCTCCCTTTAATTTTCAATTTTCACAATGAAACTAAAATTACTTGAATGAAGTTGGCAAAATAAAAATTCCAACACAGGAAAGATTCTAATAATATGAAACTTGACTTTAAAACGGCATTTGTTCTGTTGAATCTTTAATTTTGTTATTCTGACCTTTCTCCATTACCCAGGTCTTCCATTAAGCCTACCTTGTCACTAGAGACCCCTACTACATATGTAAAAAACCAACTTACATATTCATAACTTATGATCTAGTCTTTAAAAATTTGGCCCTTATCAGAAGGAAGAGTTATGATTTCCACCTTGTGGTTGTAATAAAATATTTCAGTTCAAATACTTGAGATACAAGTTTGCATAAGCTGATTTCATTCCTCAAAACTCCTACTCAAGTAGGTTTTCTTACAGGATGTTTACTATATAGCACCTTTAAGCTGCATCTATAAAGCTCAGTCACAACCAATTCTGATTTGTAACCAAAGTACACAAATTACTTAGCAGTACATATATGATACATCAACTTGACCATTTCTTTTTTAATTCTATTTCTTTTGAGACATTAAAAATTAGTCACTAACATTCACTTGGCATTCAAGAATGCTCATGAGGGAAAGCAATCAGTGATTAAAAAAGAATATGCAAACATACTTGTTTTTTAATTATCAACAGGCTCTTAAGTAAGGCTTATATAGACAAGCTCTTCCTTAACCTTTTCCCAAACAATAAGGACATTTGACCACTTTCTTGCAGACAATTTCAGAAAACATTGTGGGAAAAGGAGAAATTGCTCGTAACGAGCAATTTTTCCTTTTCCCACAATGTTATCAGCCCTATCAGAAGACTTTTTTCAAATATCATCACATTTTGAAATGTCGTCTGCAAACTCTTTCAATTTGGAACAGTCAAACATTTGTTATTTGGGAAAGGGTTAAGGCTTTAAAAGAGGCCCTTATTTAAGGCTTTAACAGCAGGCTCCTAGGCAGGCTTGCATAGACAGGCCTATAGGAAACATTCTCTACAGGGATGGCAAAATCAATTATCTGTATTGCCTAGCTTGCCAGAAACCATTACAGGCAGGTAAATTTTACTGAAAATTTCTATATAACCATTATACAGACAATTGAAGGGAAACGGAGACTATATGAGAACTCTATATCAAGAATGTGCCAAATCACATGAGCAGGTGCTACGTTAAGTAACAAATCAGTCGAATTAGATAAATTGCCAATTACTTTAAATTTCCAAATCAACGCCAGGTAAAGCGAATTCCCGCATAGGCACATCACCAGATAAGTAACTACAGTGAGAGACCTACAAGAGTACTTGTTTTTATTATTGCCTCAGAGGTCTACATATTAGCAGGCATGACATTTGATTACGGTAAATTGAAAATCACTACACAACGAGAGATATATTTTAATTAGGACCATCTTGAAAAGACAACTCTATCAAGAACCATCAATGTAGCAGTTTTAACCATTCTCTCATATAGGAGATTGTGACTGGTCCAAATTGAAAGCAACAGCAAATTATATTTAACAATACATTTTCTAAATTTTCTCAAACTGGACTAGTCCAGATGGTTACATATTTGATATTCCATTTTCCACTTCACAAACAATGTAACTACATTCTAAAAAGACATTTCAGTCACTAACAACATCAATAACCCACACTTAACAATCAAAATGCCATAAATTTGAAAAAAGACCAGCCAGTAAGCCAACACACAGACACACTTCTTTCAGCAATGAAATTCAGATTACCTACAACAGAGCCAAGTTATCTGAAATTGACTTTAGTACAACCTCACTTTGCGTTCCACAACACTCTACAATATATCACAACACTCTACGATATATTCCTATAATATTGTATAAATTCGATCAGGTCCAATCAAAAGCCAGACCTCAATGACACCATGATCTATCTATCAGACTACAAACAATCACATGATCATATCACCATTTCCTGCTTCCGCAGTAAACCAGAAAGTGTACTGGATGAGGGGAGGGTATACTATTCATTTGTTTATTTCTGACTAAAACCCTTCAACCTTTCGACTGTCCCAAATTGAAAGTTTGCAGGCGACATTTGAAAATGTGAAGAAATTGAAATTAATCAACTGATAGGGCAGAAAACATTGTGGGAAAAGGAGAAATTGCTCGTAAACTATTTAGAACAATTCTATTGGGCTGTGTCGAGCTGGTTAAAAGCAATTGCGTTTTGTTAGCCAGCCAGATGCTGCCAGAAGACTACATCGAATGAAAATCAAAATATTGTGGTATTAGGATTCAAAACTACAGAAGCACCCATTTGAATCATCTCATTGAGTCAATGGAAATGTGTATCAACAAACCAAGATTTTACAAAGTTCTCAACAGTTGCTTGGCAAATCGCTAGCTCAGAGTGTGCAAGTTAGCTTAATAAGCAAAATCTTGCATGAAAATGAGTCAAAGCGGCTGTTTCTCAAAAATTGTTCAGGTAATTTGTCCAAATACTAGTTTTAATCAATGCACATTTTGTAGGATTTACCTCCATCATTCAAGGAAGGGTGGAATGTTCATCATTGCAGGAACAGGAAACAAACTTTACTAGAGCAGGATGACTAAGTAAATATTGGAAGAAAATGGAGAAAGTTGAGTGTACTTTGATCACAAATCTATAGTACAAATAAGGACATGACACCAAAAAATCTGACACAATCAAGAACTGATCTTTGACCAACCTAAATGTAGTTGGAACTTGTTTTACTTATCAAGAACCGATCTGAATGAAAGCACACAATAACAGAAGTTTTTATAGAACATTAAGTCGATAATAATTTAAAGCATGCATAATATCAACAACCTATATGTGACTTTAAATCATATTCCATATAAGATTTATGATATTGGTTAAATAAAGAGAAAAATATGATTCCATTCTATTGACAATAACCCCCCCCCCCCCTTTGGATATCCAATACAGGAAGAGGTCCAAAGTCAAAGGAACAGCAGACAGTAATTAAAAATTACAGATATTTTCATTTGAATATCTGGTAGAAGCTTACATGGCCAGAGAAAAAATAGCTTAATATGAGCAATTTCTGCTTTTGGCACAAATTTTGTTTAAGCCATGCGCTCATCTGCTACAAATGATAAAATGAGCATATTATATGAAGAAGTGTGTTAAAACATGATACATCCTTATCTTGACTATGTTGTTTTTGTTTTTTTTATTAGTTGGACATCCCTTTTGTAAAAGGTTTTACGCTGTATCAACACTTTTTTCAGTGATATTACGGCTCTACTGGGATCCAGTATTAAGCTAGGGCTATGTTTCTTGCCTAAGGACACTCGCACAATACCAAAAGTACTTGTGAGGTTTGAACCCGTGTACCCTCCCAGCCCCCGTCCATAAGTTACAAGTCACTTCAAGACCAATGTTGTGTAAACGCTTTGAATACTGGGTAATTATCTTGAAGTAGATCTTCGTGTTGTCTGCTTTCCAAAACCATTAACATCTGCTCAATTTTGTTGAAGAAAGAAACCCAGAGTAGCAAACAGGTTAGATCACAGGCCAGACACCAATTTACTTGACGGCTGGCCTGGATCCAACCAGCTTGCACAAGCATGAAGTCTGTTCCAGGGGCCCGTTTTACTAAACAACTTACGGAAAATATTTGCGTAAGTCATAATTGATAAACATGGATAGTATCTTCAATGAAAGTACAATGTTGCAATGTGGCACTTCATTGGAAGCGTCTCGGAGAGACGATTCCAATGATGTGTCACTTTGCAATATTGCTTCGTCCAATATTGAAATAAGAGGAATTGTTGTTTTAGACTTACGCAAATCTTAAGCGTAAACTGTTTAGTAAAACGGTACCCAGCACTATAAAGACTAAGGGGAAATGGGTTACCATATAAGAGGCTGTATGATCATTCTCACATAATGAAGTTGTCAAGTATCCAACAAAGGAACACTTATAGGGGCTGTACTATCGGATCCAAAACTCATCCTTTCTAACCAAAACCCCGAGTTGTGTGTCCAAATTAAATCAATGAAATTATCGTGATGAGACCCAATAACATTGCATATAAAGCAAACCTTGTTGTAAGGTTTTTTTTCTACATGTATTCAGATAACAAACAAGTTGGTGCAAAGTTCAACTCCATAACATTTCATATTTTCTGAAATCTAAATGGTTAGCTTTCCTTTAAAGAAAACCCAAAACAAAGTAAAACTAAGAGATATCACTCTGGCAAGATGGAAAATACTTTTGGAAAAAGAACGAATCAAGTCAATAACAATATCATTTTTTCCAAATATGATTTAGGAATTGATCTGTATCAAATCTATAATCATATCCATAAACAAATCTAGGGATGTCCTTGTTAAGGATTTAATTTCCGGAGAAGATAAAGAGATGGTGTGACACATTGCACACATTTAACCCATTTCCAAACAATAACAAGATTTAACCACTTTGTTGCAGACAACTCTGGAAAACATTGAGGGAAAAGGAAAAATTGCTCGTAACGAGCAATTTTTCCTTCTCCCACAATGTTTTATACCCGATCAGAAGATTATTTTCAATTTCATCACATTTTGAAATGTTGTCTGCAAAGTTTTTCAATTCGGGATAGTCTGAAATTTGGCGTTTGGTAAAGGGTTGAACCAATACTCAATTTTCATTGTATTGAGTTGACACCATGCCAAGAATTTTCCGGTTATATTATGGGTTTCTTGGGATACACCAGTACTGATGGGTTTCTTGGGATACACCAGTACTGATGGGTTTCTTGGGATACACCAGTACTGATGGGTTTCTTGGGATACACCAGTACTGATGGGTTTCTTGGGATACATCAGTACAAGGCTAGGACTCTGAAGTGGCTTGCAAACAGAAAGTCCTATAAAATCAGCACTACCAGAGGGACTCAAACCCATGTCCCTGGATGGAGTTTCAAGACCAACACCTTAACCCTTAGAATGTTGGGTAATTTTCTAATAAAAGATTTTTGTGTTGTCTGCTTTCTAAAACCTTAGATATCTGCTTAAGGTAGCAAACAGGTAAGATCACATGCCAGCTGCCAATTTACTTGGCGGCTGGCCTGGATCTAACCTGTTTGCATAAGCTTAAAGTTGGTTACAGCACTATGAGGGTTTATGTTCGAAATGACACGAATAAAAGAGATCCATCATGATTCACTGATGTAATCAGCTATCATCTTTGCACTAGCCGCAAATTCTTACATGTCAGAAAGTCCCATAATGAGGGAATGGCTTAACTGCAACATATTATGTTTGTTTAAGGATATCTTTCAACTGCAGCAACCTCGAAAACACTTAAAATTGCATCTAGTTTCATAACAGCAAAGCTATTTAGATGTTTTGTAGTTCCCAAGGGAAAGAAAAAACTGTGGTCAGCATGAATACCAGAAAAACTTGTAAAAGTACACTATGTCTGTCTTTCACATACAAAACTGTTTAGACTGATATTTGAAAAACCGAATTTGATGTATCAAAAAAGAGATGTGAAATGAAAGATTACTACTCCAACTTGCCTACTGTAGCAAGCACTTTTGACCATTCAGTCAGGGTTTCTCCTTGATCTTGGAAACACAGATCTTCCTAATATTTGTGAAACACTATGTTATCATTAATTCCCAATCAGTTAAACAATTAAATATATTTCTTCTTTTAAAATATCCCACCATTAATCAGAATTGTGAGCTTTATTATGATGAACGATAACCTTATTGCAACTTCCCTCATGAGAGAAGCTTATAACTAATTATCAAGTATAAGTGAGATTAGCCTTAAATGGTCAACAAGATATTGCTCCACATTATCTCTAAAATTCAACACTTAATCGCACAAATTAACATTAACACTTGGATCTGTTTGCACAAGCTTTACTGAAATATTCAATTCAAAATACACCATTTAAATTCCACTTTTAACACATTCTCTATCACCAAAAATGTTCATCAAGCAAAGTAAACCATATCCAATACTGCACTCTATTTATCCAATGAACTGTAATAATGAGGGGGTTTGCAGCCCAATGTGCAGAACATAATTAGTCTTTGGTCCGACCCCACATTACCCCACTTTAGCTAAATGATAATTATATATTTCATCCAAATTTACCCTTTTCCAGTCACAAACTTCAGAGTTACAGTTTGTATTTGCTGTAGATGACATTTAACCCATTACCAAATTCCAAATTTTTGACTTTTCCAAATTGAAAGAGTTTGCAGACGACATTTCAAAATGTGATGAAATTGAAAAAAAAAAATCTGAAGGGGCAGGAAACATTGTGGGAAAAAGAGAAATTCCTCTTAACATGCAATTTCTCCATTTTCCACAATGTTTTCCAGGGTCGTCTGCAACATACCAATCAAATGTCGTTATTGTTTGGTAATGGGTTAAAGAAATTTTAAAACAGACTTTTATAAAGATGTCAAACTAAATTCATTGCTGATTGCGGAAGAGCAAAATGATTGTGACAAAAAGGTTTTTGCTCATGATGAGCAATGATCATTTTTTCGTAAGTTACCACATGATGTCTCAAAGTGGAATGAAGTTGTTTATTTTAGGGAAAGCGAAAATTCCATAAAATGTCCAAAACCCATTACTACATTATACACAACTTTGACATGCTTGCTGAAGAAGCCTATAGAAAACACTGTGACAAAAGGCTTAACTGCTCCTAATAAACAACTCAACCTTCTGTTACAATGGTTTCAACAAAATATCATAAATAAGTGTTTATTTTATTTTCTTGCCAACTATTGTTGTCTGATGTCACCTTTTCAATTTTGAGCAGTGACAAAGTCCCATATGATAAAGGGATATTGATTCATCTGCTTTGGTTTAAAACAATGAAAACAAAGCACAAGAAAAATAAAAAACAAAAGTAACTGCAGCTGCAAGTCACATTATAAACAATGTAACAATCAATGACTAAAGATTTCTGGATTATTCAAAAAAGGGCATTATGGTTTCCATAGTAACATAGGCTCACACCTAAAATTAAGCCTCTCTCCAAAATTAAGAAACCAATTATTAGCTAAACCTTTTCCAAAATTAATTCTTAATATTATCAATGGACCAAATTGGCAGCAGACGACATTTGCACCATTTATCCAAGTGACAAATTACAAGGGATTTTCGTCACCAATGAAGAGATATTATTCACTGGTTAGTAATAACTTGTAAATAATAAGACCCCAATTTAACTAAAAAATATAAACATTAAAAATGTTCATTTATTTAATGATCAGGATTGTTTAAATCATCTTTTTAACATTTGTTACTCACACAACACATTTTGTTAGAAAGGCCCTTTAACCCATTACCAAACAATGACGACATTTGACCAATTTGTTACATACGACTCTTGAAAAAATTTCTGCCCTATCAGAAGATTATTTTTCAATTTCATCACATTTTGACTTGTCGTCTGCAAACTCTTTCGATTTGGGACAGTTGAAAATTTGGCGTTTGGTGAAGCGTTGAAGAAACCACTGTAACTAAAATGACGGATTACTGGTATTCTACCTTATTTTTTTTTTTTTATATGGGTTTTACATCACATCAACATTATTTCAGTTATGTAGCGATGCCCGACTATTAATGATGGAGGAAGACCCCACACTCAACTGCCCATAAGGGCTGGTCAAGGCGGGTAGAACCATCGGCATTCCGTAAGTCAGTCGGGAGACTGCCTCTCATGAAAATCCATATCCCTCTCAGGATTTGAACCCACGCGGAGAGGGGCCATGTGATTTTAAGTCCTGTACTCTAACCACTAGGCCACGGAGGCCCCTGTATTCTACCTTAAAGTCAATCATTTCCTAGTGGTTTAATATATAGACATTCCTTAAAGATTTCAGCAGTATATAATGAACTATCAACTGAAATTTACGAGTCTTTCTATCTACTATTTTGCTTAAAAGTTCATGATAAGCCTTTTAATTTACTCATCAATGAGAAGGGTGGGGTCAGCTATTAACCCATATCAGCATAATACCTCACTTTAACCCATAACCAAACAATAACGAAATTTGACCAGCTTGTTGCAGACGACTTTAGAAAACATTGAGGGTAAAGGAGAAATTGCTTGTGACGAACAATTTTTTCTTTTCCAACAATGTTTTCTGGCCTTTCAGAAGATTATTTTCCAATTTCATCACATTTTGAAATGTTGTCTGCAAACTCTTTCAATTTGGGACAGTCGACAATTTGGCGTTTGGTAAAGAGTTCAACCAACTGCAGCAGAAAGTTTTCAAACCAGTTTGACCAAAGGATACATTGCTCTGAATCAGCTATTGATCATTATTTCACAGCGGTGTTTTTTAAATGACAGCATATTTATTATAGTTACATCTTTCTAGTTTATAATTGTCCTACATCTGCTGTTCCTTTTAATTTTGACCTGCTGAAAAGGTGTTTACTAGAATGCGACACCTGAAGGATATCACAGGGTAGAATGTAGTGTAGAGTACCCAGCATACGCATAACTCTTAAAGCGAATTTTTCACCCTTATAACGGCCCATTCGAGCGTCACATTTTCAAAATCAAACAAATCAAGTCCATTATGCAGTCAGAAATGATCATAAGTTGGAGCAAGATTCTAACGTTCGCAACGTCCAATATTTACCAAAATTACCGGCATAGTGTAAACTTTACCGAATTGTACCGGAATATTTTATATCATATCTGTCCGTCTAGATAATTTAAACTTTTATTCGTAATTATTCGTCATCTCAAACATTAAAATTTATTAGTAATCATAATATTAGAGAATACCAAGGAAGAAAATTACATAAAAGTATTCATGATGATTTTTCGACACCAACCTGGCTGAACATGAACTGCGTGATACCCGTATACCATGACTTGACATTTCTTCGGGTCCTCGCTTCACACACTTTCGACTTGTTTAGAGGTAAACGGGTACATATTCTCACTCGTCTAACTGTTTAAAATCGATATGTGTAAATGGGCAAATGCTTCCAAAATAAACATCTTTCAAAATTCCTTAAAAGAAATTGAATAAATAAAATGGTTCAAATAACGTTTGAAAACATTTTCTTATTGATATTATCATAAAATGGTAGTTTTCATCAGTCACTTTGGTAAACCAGCTTCAAATTCCAAGGGAAATAACTGCATCACAGAAAACAAAATCACCATAAAGTCATCTCCCTTGATTCCAATTTTCACAGGGATTTAGCAGAATCTTAAATGTAACCATAACCTCCTACCACCATTTCATGCTTATCAACTAAATTTAACACAAAATAGACAAAAAACATTATGATAAAAAAACAAATTTCTGTACAGTAAACTTGCGATTCTTGTATTTTCTGGTAAAAATTTAAATTGAAGTTGTCTAACTCAAATCTATTGAAATATAAGAATAATGAGCATCTTTTATTAATGTTCTTTTTTAGTCATTTCAGATTTCATTACATCTCATTCACAGGGTGTGGGTTCAGATTCTGGTGACAGTATTTAGGTTTTTCGGAAGATGTGTCTCCAGGTTGACTTATGACATGCCAACGATTCTACCCAGCCTGACAAGCCCTCATGGGCAGTCAAGATTTCACTCATGGGCAGTCAAGTTTTGACTAATGGGCAGTTTAATTTTCTCTCATGGGCATTCAAGTTTTAATTCATGGGCAGTCAAGTTTTAATTCATGGGCAGTCACGTTTTTACGCATGTGCAGATAAGTTTTCTCTCATGGGCAGTCAAGTTTTCAGTCTTCCTCCATCATTATGAGCATAGCATCACAACATATAATAGTATTGATGCAATATACAGTGATGTCTCGTTAATCCGAACACTTCCGTTCCCAACAAAATGTCCGGATGACCGAATCATCCGGACTAATGAAGCAGAGCATGTTCTTATACACATTAAAACATAAACAGTCTGTATGCACGTGTAAACTCATAACCCTTTAGCAAACGCCAAATTGTCGACCGTCACAAATTGAAAGAGTTTGCAGACGACATATCAAAACGTGATGAAATTCAAAGATAATCTTCTGATATGGCAGAAAACATTGTGGGAAAAGGAGAAATTGCTCGTCACGAGCAATTTCTCCTTTACCCACAATGTTTTCAAAAGTCGTCTGCAACAAACTGGTCAAATAATTCCGCTCCCTTACAATTTCGTTCGGATTGCGAGACATCCGGATAATCGGGGTCCGGATAAACGAGGCTTCACTGTATAACATTCTAAATAATAAACTGAAGAAGCAATACAATCATTTATAGCAGACACTTAATGCCAAACTTAAAAAAATCTATTAATTTAACCTTTTTTTCTATGGGATTTGAACTCGTACAAATTGAGATGATAATTTCAATATATTGACACACAACATTTTTCTTGGGATATGTTGTGAAAAGAATTCTAACAAAAAGAGAACATGCTCCTTGAGAGCAATTCTGAGCAAAAAATGTCTCAAAATGACATAATGTTTATGAATGGTTATAAGTCTATGATGAGAACTGACTAGTATGCTTTATGGTAAAAAAATCCATTATATTTCTGAAATTGGAAAAAGGTCAAAGGCATATTTTATCTAAATGATAAAATATATATTATCTCACACAGGTGTCATAGTTATTTATTAATTTTTTCCATTTCTTTTATTGCTCATTTAAAAATCCATACCATTTCAATCATTTTCTTGACATAAACAATTTAGGCTAGACCAGATGGCATTTGAGGATAACATGTGAATTTGTGACATAAAAATAATTTATTATGGAGAGCATATTTTTACTTTCTCACCAAGATTTCACAACTTGATTCAAGATTTCTTTCATGGTACAATATGTCATTTTAATCATTGTCATGCGTTGTTGCTACCATCTGCTGCAGATTACTTGTGAGGGGGGGATGTGTAAAGAACAGTACTTGAAGAATGGCTTAACCTTTTCCGAAACAACAAATTTTCGACTGTCCCAAATTGAAAGAGTTTGCAGACGACATGTAAAAATATGATGAAATTGGAAAATAATCTTCTGATAGGCCAGAAAACATTGTGGGAAAAGGAAAAATTGCTCGTCACGAGCAATTTCTCCTTTTCACACAATGTTTGCTAAAGTCTTTTGCAACAAAGTGGTCAAATGTCATTATTGTTTGGGAAAGGGTTAATACAGCATATAACTCAGGCATACTAAGAACTTTTACTGCTTTCTGCATTAATTCATAAACTTATTTTTCTCAAACTCTTCAATGCATCTTGTTTCTGTCATTTCAAATAATTGGTCCCTCAAAGTGAGTTTGACAATTGGATGAGAATGTTATTATCTTGTAAGCTTTCGTTGCTTTTAAGTTTGATGGTAACATTTCAAACACTTTTTCAAAAGATTTTCTTCAAATGAACATTTTGAAAAATATTGACCTGTTTGCAGCAAGAATGTTTTAGTAGAAGTAATAGGTGTATCAGAGTGAGCGACATTGGTACAGGGGTAGCTCTTGTACCAAGGGTCCCAGGTTCGAATCCCCGATCTCCGTTAGGCTGGATAAAAATTTCTGAGACTAACCCACAAACCAGCGCGATTACTGGTTTAGTATCCAGGAAGCAGTCATCCAGAGTGGCTTTGAACAGGCTTTAAGCTTCCTTCACAATCGATGTAAAACATATACGGTGAATATACGGTGAATTATATCTTCACAATGAATGCATTGGAAACTCAGACAGTCAAAGCATGCATATGTTCTCCGTTGGTCACAATATTTTCTGAAATCGTCAGCTGCATTGGAGTTAAAGCTGCTTGTTGCCAGCTTTAGCCAATACACACAATAAAATCCAGATTTTACAGGAAATCAATCTCCTATACTCTAAACACTTTCCCAAACATCAAATTTTGGACTGTCCCAAATTGAAAGAGTTTGCAGACAACATTTCAAAATGTGATGAAATTAATCAATATTTGTCATAAAGCCCAGAAAACCATGTGGGAAAAGGTAAAATTGCTCGTCACGAGCAATTTCTCCTTTTCCCACAATGTTTTCTGAAATCGTCTGCAACCAAGTCGTCAAATGTCATTATTGTTTGGAAAAGGGTTAATGCGTGTTTATATCATTAATCTAGTTCTTAATCCATTCCTGACACCATCAGCATTAAGGAAATATTGTGATATACCGGTATATAAAGACTGGATCTACCTGAAACCAAGCACAGTTTTCATTGATCATGTGATCTGAAACCCCAAAGTTGGTGTGTATTGTAAGATTAAAAAGCAATGCATTGGTTTTGGAATTGACATCGTTTTAACCGCAATTATGAAGAATTGATGACTCTCTTCAAAACCACATAAGCTATCAATAGCGAGTTTTAATTCCATAGAATATGCCACTACAGAAATAGATAGTTTTAAGGCACTTTTATTTCATTTTTCAATTTGTTCATCTGTGAAAAAGCATCTTTAAAATCTGTAGGTAAGAAGGAAAAGTAAAGTACCAAGTTAAAATCATAACAGTCAACTAGCAGTCTTCAATCATCTGTCCACAGTTTTATGACCATGCATTTAGTACAGGTACCCAAACAGACTGTATTTAGTAGAGATAGAATCAGAGATCTCTATCTATGTGACAGTTTTATACTATTCCACGAAATGTCATACATATCAATGACTCAGTGCAACATTAATGTATGTCCTTCAATAGGATGGAGTATTTACACTAGTATTGCATTTATTATTTGTGCTCTAACACATTCCCTCATAAAAGATTTTGTGTTGGCTCCAAATTGAAAACAACAGCAGACGATAACTATAAAGTTTGAAAAATAATGAATTTGGACCAGTTACAAATTCAAAAATAGTCCAAATCATCCAGACATAGATTTTTATTCTACATTTTGATGCATTCAATATCAAAATGCATCAGAGCGGATATCGATTATTAGTGATAATATCATTTCTGATTGGTCCATATCTTTAATTCTCGTCACCGATTGGTCCTCTCTGGCCCAGAGGGAGAACGATGAAATGTTTTTATCACAAAGTGCCTTAGATCATCTGACTTAATTACAATATGATCGAATGGGTAAATAACACTGTTAAAATGAAAAGCTTTGTCCCTGTCAAACTCAAAGACTGCATTTACTTCATAAAAAAATGGTACACCAACATTTTGTTCACCATTTACCATAATTCCTTTATTTCTAGTTCGAAAAATCTTTTGGAGTCAATAAAAGACTTATCTCAGCCTTGCATTTGCCATATGATATACAAGAAAAATAATCTCAACTTACGAGTGGTGTTTTAACTGGCGAGCCGTCATCAAAAACTGGCGGGGGTCGCACTGGAGACACCCCGTCGTCTTCGCAACCACATAGAGGGGACTTTGGCGGGGTTGCTGCGACTATCGAGTCGAAATCAAACTTTGGTAGTGAAGGTCGAAGAACTGTCGGTGTTGAAGCAGGACTTCCAAACATGTTTCTTGGGAGTTGAAATTCAACTGAGTCAGTTCAATAATAGGACTTTGCTGCTTGTCAATAGCACATTTAAAGGGATTTTCCCAAGTCCATCCGCTTTTGTAGTTTTATACTTCCGTCCAGATAAAAGGGAATATCTGAGTCTTTCAATTACAATGTTGAAAAAACAAATTTCTGTGAATTCTTTTTTTAATTATCACTAGATTTGTCCAATAAAGAGTCTAATGTGTACACAACAAAATCAGGTTTAGAATTGATAGCAGTTTCCACTGAATATTCTTTTTTAAAAATAATGATGTTTGTGTTTTATTATTAATTATCCCTATGGTGTTTTCCTTAGAAATGCTTAATTCAATATTGCAAATAAGGGCTAAATTGTCACGTTACTATGCACTTTTATATCAAGGTAACAAAAACAAAGGAGTTAAATCAACACTGTACCAAAAGTAGGAGCCCCTTATAACAGTATTTACTACTTTTGCCACAATACACGCTTCTTTATTTTTCTAACAATCAGTAAAATGGATGTAACAATGTGTTTTTCAGTTAACATTGCCGTAAACAGTAAAAAACTAAATTAAAACTAATAGAAATAGTGTGAACCTTCTCATACTCCTTACGTCAAAAACTGCTGACAAACCTTTAAAGCCCATACAACAACCAACCCAGATTCAATTCTCACTTGAGACCATCATTTCATTCTTGGGCAAGGTTCTTGTTATAACCCATTACCAAACAATAATGACATCTAACCAGTTGGTTGCAAACAACTTTGGAAAACATTGTCGGAAAAGGAGACCACAATGTTTTCTGCCCTATCAGAAAAATATTTTTAAATTTCATCACAAGCTACCCCCATTGTAAATCTTAAAAGTAAATTATTAAAGGCTGTTAAATCTAGATCAGGTTGGTATAAAAAGATTCCTCCTTTGTAACAGTTTTTGTTTTCTTTTGTCATAACGATTTTTTTTAAAAAAACATTTTGAAATGGGCAATCACAGTGTTTAGCAATGTTTCCTATCCCTGTCTATCACAGTGTTCTTTTGGGGGAGCACCAAGTAAATTCATTAGTATGGAATGGGGCTGATAATCTTTGATTTATCCTTTTATACCCCCTCATATATAATGTCCATACAAATAAAGATCAACATTATACATGAAAACAAACCAAGAGGACTAGACAATAAATGTCGACTACCTTATGTGATTAACCTTTTTATACCAGTTTTTTGGCATTTACCACATTTGGTCAAATACTAGCAAATCATTCCTCTTGAGTAGAGGTATTTTTCACTTGCTCCTACCTTTATATCTTCTCTACAATCTCAATTGAAGGAACTCATTAGAAAAATCTGTCTAAGTCAGTTATGAAGAACATTCAAAATCATGTTTATATAATAGCTTAAGAAATAGTGAACGTAAAAGTCCGTAAATCAGACCTATTCACAATCAAATAAACTGACTATTTTTCCCAAAATGTCTTATGTTTTGATTATTAAATCCTTAAACATTCCCAATTTTAGAGAAAAACGCAGCAACTTTTCCTAATTTTTCTGGTGCAAGACTATAGTCAATGCTTCATGTTTATGAAGTCTTGCACTGAACCCTTGAAGTGTAAAACACTATTTAAATGAATTATCATCTATATTTCAGTAACAGTTCACCAATTCATACTATTTGTAAAGGCACAATGTCTAGCTAAATAGATAATCGAACAATGAACGAAAAACCCTTTTACCAAGCACTGAATCCTGGAAAGCATATTTTCATTGCAATAAAACAATACCATGCAATGAAGCCTTTATTAATAGACAAATTATATTCAAATTTCTCAATAGTCATACATGTACTTGTGTGCCAAAGTCTGGTGGTGGTTTGATTCTTAATTTTATCATTACTTTAAATACCTTGGAAAAACAACAAATTGAAAACATTGTGAAAAGTGCAACATTTGCCCATTTTGTTCTTCAGCATCTTATCTATGTTTTTATGTTCTTTTAGAAGCTTCATGAACTGTCTTTACATTGATTTGTTGAGACTTAATGGTACTGATTATTCAACCATACTTGCGCCATAAAAGGTGCCTTGTCAGAAGACACCGAATATCAAACTAAAATCCCAAATGCCCAGTCTGAAATAACTGATGGTTATCTTTTAACCATGATGAACCTAAATAATACCTTAAGATACAACATCTTATTCCACTTACAGGACTATAAAACTTTTAAGCAAACAAATTCTAATCAAAACCAATTTAATTTCTCAAAAAAAAATAATTACACAGCCAGAAAATTACACTGAGACTGGTGAACCAATTATGACATGTGTATTTTCATTAACACTGAAAGGTTGCTAGTCTATTAGAAGAAACTGTAATAAAGCAAATTTCTACTTTTGTTGCATTGATTACAAACTCATTTGGAAGACTCCTTTGGTAATGTTATCTATGACCCCCTTGTAATCTCAAATTTGGGATTTGTGACTAGTCCAGATTGGGAGCAACATAAGATGTCAATTACATGCAAGCATTTTTGTCACAACAGTTTCTTAATTCTGTTCCAGCATGTGGGTCAAAAGAAGTATAATCAATGATGATGATGATGAGATATTTGGGGCTTTTTGTTTCAATACGATATGATAACAGACTTTAAATTTGGATTAATCTGTAAAACCATTGTAAGCCAATTTTAAAGCTTCCTTTCGAGGTAAACCTTCACTTAAATCCAAAATATAATAGCAGAGTCAAACCTCTAATAATCAGTCTTCTAAATCATCTAAACCTGATTCACAAACATTTTTAAAAATCCAAAATGCGTATCAATCTTTTATGAACTAATCCTTTCACAACTTTTGTACAAACATATAACAAGATCAAATTATTTGAATCACTTGATATTCAATTGTGTCAAACCAAACCGCATCTCCTGTCTAGATCAAATCATGAATCACTTGTTTTTAATAGCATTTACCCGACTGAGTCTGTAACTAGATCAAATGATACAAATCACTTGCGTTTAATTGCCTTAATCAACTAGTGTAGTCTTCCATGAAGACACTCTACCTTATATGACCATATCCACACACTACTGACGAAACCCACTGTCTCTTTCGATTGGGACTTGGAACCCTTAACCCTTTCCCATACAATAAGGACATTTGACTACTTTTATTTTTTTTTTTATTATTTTTCTTATATGGGTTTTACATCACATCAACATTATTTCAGTTATGTAGCGATGCCCAACTCTTAATGATGGAGGAAGACCCCATACTCAACTGCCCATAGGGGCTGGTTAAGGTGGGTAGAACCATCGGCATTCCGTAAGTCAGTCGGGAGACTGCCTCTCATGAAAATCCATATTCCTCTCAGGATTTGAACCCATGCGGAGAGGGGCCATGTGATTTCAAGTTCTGTACTCTAACCACTAGGCCACGGAGGCCCCGACTACTTTTATTGCAGACGACTTAAGAACACATTGTGGGAAAAGGAGCAATTTCTCCTTTTCCCACAATGTTTTCTGCCCTATCAGAAGATAATTTTCAAATTTCATCACATTTTGAAATGTCGTCTGCAAACTCTTTCAATTTGGGACAGTCGAAAATCTGTTGTTTTTGAAAGGGTTGACTCCATGCAGTCTAATGAGCCCTACTGACTAAACTATCAGGCCCACTCCAGGGTGGTTATTAATGTTTTGAGATAGAGACCGACTTTTGATTTGAAGAGGCCAATGATGCAAACACCAATAACAAATTAGGTGTAACTTATGACCACCTATCAAATTTTTGAGAATGAGGCCGACTTTCGATATGAAGAGGCGAATGAAGCAAACACCAATAAAGAATGAGGTGTAACTTATGACCACTTATCATATTTTTTGTTATTTGACCGGACAGAAAAGTAATTTGATTTGATCAAATTGGACGGCTGCCGGCTCTTAATTACAACCCTGCACTTACACATTCAACTCTACCTTGTTAATCCAGACCCCTACTACAAACTCTCCCACTATATTGAAATTTGTAGAGCATTCACAGTTTGAGTCCCAGTCTGTCTGCATGTTTTTTTTTACCTTGTTTACATATTGGCTACATTCTAAGAGGTAAATCAGTTTGAGGCAACAGTGCTCAGGCCAAAAGACTGTATTTCGTATTGCCGTCAATTTATCAACATACAGCACAGGTCTACAGAAACAACTGTGACTAAAGGAAAAATTGAGTGAGCAGTTTCTCCTTTTGCTACAATAGTGATGATCTAATATCAAAATGAAAACCCTTTTTTAATAGTTTACAAGATTCATCCGCTGTTGCTTTCTCAGTGAACCAAATCACAAATACATGTATGAGGGAGTGAGGGAGTAAGCTATCCCTTCCTCTGGAATATGGAAAAGTTTCTGCATTCTTAGATTCCACACATCAATCATGATATTGACATCTGTCATGTTCTTCATGACCATACATGTGCAAACATTACAAACTGGACAAAAATACTGTATTATACAGATTCCCATATTTCATGACAACAGCAAATCAATATACATATCACAGTAATAGCACTAGATTCATTTCAGATTGAATAGAGAAAAAGGAGAAATTGCTCTACTTGAGCAATTTCTCCTTTTTCCAAAATGATTTCTAGAGTCATCTGCAACAAGCTGGTCAAATGTACTAATTGTTTGGTAAAGGATAAAACACATCTGTCAGAACTGAAAGCTTTAATAGCAGATAACAGTAACAGGTTATACACAAAGTTACATTATACCAAGAGGAAAATATTTTTTTTTTTTTTTTTTATGAAATTTATTTTTACCAAGATGTACATTCTTTGGTGCTCCGACGTTCAACGGAGGAAATTACCAACACAACAACAACAACAACAATTGGCTCATTATAATCATAATAACTTAATAATCTTAACATAACATGTCAAAAGTAGTTTCACATTGTTTAAATCTATAAGTTGATATTATTTAAAGTTTCTGATGTCTTGTTTTAGTCTGCTACATTTCCCCTATTTGTTGGAATGAATATTCAAGCCTATTTCTCTAAATACAGTCAAACTTGTGTTAAGAGGCCAGCCTATGGGACAGAGTAATTTGGCTGTTTAGGACAGGTTGGCTGCTTAACACAAATTGATGTACACTATAAATCTAACAATGGGACTTTCTGTAGTGGTTTAAGGCAGGCTGGCTCCCTAAAAGGGTGGTTGCTTAACACAAGGTCGACTGTATTTTATGAGTTCTAATACAGTGTTGTTTCATCTCTTCACTCCATAAGAATTGTAATCCATTTCAACCATTTTGTTCAGTTAAACAGTGAAGCCTCGTTTATCCGGACCCACATTATTCGGATGTCTCGCAATCCGAATGAAATTGTAAGGGAACGGAATAATTGTGCAGTAATTTGCTTAACCAATTACCAAACAATAACGATATTTGAACAGTTTGTTGCAGACAACTTTTGAAAACATTGTGGATAAAGGAGAAATTGCTCGTGACGATTAATTTTGAATTCCATTACGTTTTTAAATGGCTTCTGCAAACTCTTTAAATTTGGGACGGTCGGAAACTTGGCGTTTGGTAAAGGGTTATAAGCATACATGTGCGTAGATACCATTCATCTCATAATGTGTATAAGACCTGGCCCTGCTTCTTTAGTCCGGATGACTTGGTAATCCGAAAATTTTGTTGGGAATGGACGTGTTCGGATTACGAGACATCACTGTATATACAGTTTACTTTGGTAGTTCTACAAAGGTGTTTTTGTCAGAATTTGGCCAACAGACAATATTCAAAGAATTATGCTAAGCATCAATATCTTCTCACAGAGATGTTTTCAAATAGCTAAATGTGAACCAACTTCATTTCCTTGATACAAGTAAGTTAATAATCTGTCAATATCTATCAATCAGTGTCAAGAAATAATAGGATTCTATTCACCCTTGCTCAAAACAAGCTGTTCAAAGAATGACACTATTTGTGAACAATATTGAGAGTATTTGGAACTTCAAAGCATTCATGCACAGTGTTGATATAGACTGCATGTTACAAATAGGTTAACGAGATCATAATCAACTTAGGAATAAACCACTGTCACAAGAGGAGAAATTGATTTTAACAAGAAATTCCATATTCTGTTGAAAGGACCTATACAATACTGTCAGTCTTGAATTATTGACAACCATCCAAGGGAAACACAAAAAGGGGTGGTTAAAAAAATTGGCTGTCAAATAAAAAATGACCTTTCCGTAGCTTAACCCATTACCAAACAATGACGACATTTAACCACTTTGTTGCAGACGACTCTGGAAAACATTGAGCAATTTCTCCTTTTCCCACAAGGTTTTCTGCTCTATTTAAAGGACTTTTTCAAATCATCACAATTTGCAATGTCGTCTGCAAACTCTTTCAATTTGTGACATTCAAAGACTTGTCATTTCAATCATTTAAGGGCTATGTTCTACATAATGTACAACTAAATGTTTTGAAATGGGACAATGTTCACTTTAAACGAAAAGATATTCTCGGATTTAACGCTTTAAAAGAATGTTGCATCTAAAGAATACCATCTTAATTCTTTTTATTTGTGTATTAAATGATAAAATATGATGAATCTGATTTCAAAACATAACAGTTTGATGTGTCGGAAGGATCTGCTCATTTAATGCATTTGTACAGGATTTAATACAAAATCATATAGAAGGAATAAAATGAGAAAGTTAATAAATTCAGGAACAACAGCATTGGCTCGCTGGATTATCTATCATTGAACAATGTTTGCTCAACATGCAAATCAAACAAAACACACATTATTTGTTTATCTTGAAAAGTAAAAACAAGTTTATTGGCAAGCCAGATAAAAAACTAAATATCAATCTGCTGGAAAGACAGATTACTGACAAATAATACAAGCCATTGTTTTCACCAAGTTCAAATCACTGTAATTACACAGTTATGAAGGTTAAGCCTGCCTTTAGATTACTGACAAATAATACAAGCCATTGTTTTCACCAAGTTCAAATCACTGTAATTACACAGTTATGAAGGTTAAGCCTGCCTTTAGATTACTGACAAATAATACAAGCCATTGTTTTCACCAAGTTCAAATCACTGTAATTACACAGTTATGAAGGTTAAGCCTGCCTTTGGCAAACCTAATCTAGTCAAGTTGATAAAATGCATTGGATTTTAGAGGTTGCATTGACAAAATTGGGTTCCTTTTCCATAAGCCTTTGCTTCAAATTTGGAGAAAAGATCTGATTTGAGGATTAATTGAATAGACATGATGATGGGACTCTATTGCACGATTAAAACATTGACCTGATTAATTATAAAACCCTGTAATGCTTTCAATGATGTAGTTTTCAGCCAAATCAAATATCATTATAAACCAGGGACTGTCATCGAAGCTCAATCAAAAAGCTTCAATCTGCAAAAACTGCTAGATTCCCCATTTTGAAGGTTTGATCTGCCTTCTGTAAAATCCAATGAGCTTTTCAACTTATTGAGTTTAATTTTGAGTACTTATTATTTTTAATCAATTAAGTTCTTGAATCATCAGTCAGAATCAGTTATATGCTTGCAGGGATTTACGGGATGCAAGATCTTGCATCTAATATGCATAAATCATTAGGTAGGACCGTCAATTCACTCAACCTGCTTCCACTGGGACGCAGCAACATATGTTGTGTCTTCCATTAACATCCAAAACTATGCAAGCCCAAACTACAAAAGGCTTAGTCTTTCTTTCTTCCATAATTTTACAGGCTATCTATAAATAGAAAGGACATGCGCTGTTGTTTAACCAATCGTATTGAAGGGTGTTGAAACAATCTAATGGAATTGGTGTTACTATGTGCGCTATGCAGTCTTTTTTCGATAAAAGTAAAGCAGAAAATGACAAAAAAACGTCTCCTTTGCGGCAGTTTGGGGTCAGAAAAGGCCAAACAATCTCAAAAACCAGTCCCAAAAAAGATTGGAAATTCTTTTCTATCTGGTACGATCGTTTCAAATGGCTGAAATACGAAAATGACTTGATGTTCTGCGGTACTTATTTGTCAACAAATTATATAAATATAAAGACAGGACCCCCATTGTCATAGTCAAAATAATCCAATGTGAAGATTTCTTTTTTTTTTCTAATGGGGCAATCTAACGTCGAAATTTCTAATGATCCAAATAGTGTCTGACTATTTGAATTCTGATTTTCGGATTTAAAGCATAAAATGGCCATTCAAAATCAATTGATTAGACAATTCATGTAAAATAAACTAGTATACCAACAAATAATGGCATCAATTGCAGTAAAACAATTAAAAAACGCTAAATAGGTTTTTCAGATTCCAGTGCGCATGCAAAGAAAAAAATTATCGGGTGCAAAATTATCGTCCCCTAGTGTTAATAAAACCGTTCTAAAACAAAGATAATATGCGGAATACAGACATGTTAAGTACATGGATTGATTAAAAAAGGATTACTTCACAACTGTGAGTAAAGTAATTTGATAATTTTCATTAACAATGACAATATGGGTTTTCAACGGTGCGACAAAATTTTTGTCCTCCATTACATGAATCGTTCGAAAGTTTGATGTGACGGGAGATATTGCCCGATACAAAAAACTCTCAATATTTTCAGATCACGTCAATTGAGTTTAACTGCCCATTTTGCAATGATGGGACCCCAAACGGTATTTGGGAATACCAAAAACAACTTTTTTACCAAAAACAACTTTTTTACCAAAAACAACCGAAAACAAGATTTTCAACCGAAAACAAGATTTTGTGTATAACGGTTATACTTAATAACTGTTAATCAATATTTCTCATTATAAAGATGAAAAATGTATTATTTGACGAAATTTCAGACAATAATTTTGTCTTATTATAGTTTAATTCAGCTTTTTGTATTTGTGTATACCCGAAAACACTTAAGTTCTCCGAAAACAAACATTCATAGACAGCCAGTTAAACATATGGTTTGAAATTTATCCTTCTTTTTATAAAACACAAATATGTATTATCTGACAAAATTCAAGACAATCTTTTTATCTTATAATCCGTTATCATTTTATTAAACTTTATATTTATCTTAATTAAACCATACACAGAACTTCCCCTTGATTTCCAAACACAAACAATTTTCCGAAAATAAATTCCTACTGACATGCAGATTTTTTTTTTGAATAAATGCTTCTGTTATCACACATTTTGTAAAATACTTATTAATAAAATGATATGTTTCAGTTTGTTAAATTAGATACCAATGATTGATTGACAACAAGTCCAAGAAATGACATAGAATAATGCATAGAATCATTGAAACAAAGTTTTAGCAAATATTAATATAGATAAAAAAATCTAAAAAATTGTTTAGTTATTTTCTTTTGCCATTAAATTAAGCATTTTATATCAACTAATATAATTGCCGTCACGTCATCTATCGGCAAGTGTGATATTGGCGTGCACGTGTTTAACGAGGTACACATGGGGTAATTATAATTACCATATTTTAAACAAATTAACGGAAACATTCTGTTTAGATAAATAATCATCAATGACAATTAAGTGTGCATTGTCTCTTTAGTCTCACTTTTGAGAGTTCACAGTTTGTAACTTAATTTTCGTAGCTTATTTTTTGTATTGTTATAGAACTATATTAATTTAAGCAAGACAAAATGTAAGTCACTTCCAATCTTGTTGTGTTAACCATGGCGCTTCCACGCTCTGATTGAGGTTTAGATTGTCATTATCTTGAAAGTATTGAATGTTCAAAATGTCAGAAATGGGTCCACAGAGAATGTGTTAAAACTTAATTTTAGAGACTTTCGTGTATTGACTGATACATAAGTTTTGTGATTGTTTGCATCTGTTAAGATTTCCTGCAAATAAAGATATTGAAATACATTGAGTTTTCTTTGAATTTGTATTATTTCCATATAACATTGTGTATTGATGCATAATTTCAGTAATAGTTTCAATCCATTCAGATTTACAGAAAATAAAGATAATGAAATACATTGTTATGTTTGGCAGTGTGTCTTGCAACACATGTCGATCTTTGTAACAATGTTTGACAATGTTATGGATTATAGGAAGAAAAACCCAGACAGTAAATTTAACGAATTGATTATGACACTAAATCATCGTTTGAATAAAGATAGATCTACAGTATAACAATGATTAGGAGGTTGAAAGCTAAGGGAAGTAACTTGTGTAAGGTTCGATCGACAACATACAAAAGGTTCAATTAAACAGTTTTAAGACAAAACTATCTTTTGAAATATTGTCTAATAATCAATTTGTTTGCTTGATAAAGGAAAATATTAGATTTAAGTCAACAAATATAGCGTACCGTCCATGAAAGTTTGTTTTTGGATGAAACTCTTGTTTTCGGTTGCACTGGGTTGAATTAAAAAATACAAAAAAGCTGAATTTAACTTTAATAACACAAAATTATTTTCTGAAACTTTGTCAAGTAATACATTTTTCATCTTTATAATGAGAAATAATGAATAACAGTAAACAAGTATAACCGTTTGTCAACAAAATCTTGTTTTCGGTATTCCCAAATAACCGACCCCACACATAATCAAAGTTAAGTCCCGAGGACCCCCAACCATTCAGCTTGATATAAAACCCTGTGTTTGAACAATATTGTTTCTGCGTAAAAGCATTAAAACTTTTTATCTTCATGGGAATTGTCATCTTTAAATTGCTATCTTTACTAATTTGTAATTTGTTATTGGTAACTTAAGAATACAAATTCAAACATTTGGATGATCAAGAAAACAGTATCTCTGATTGGCATGTTTGTTCAAGGAGTTTACATCATCAGAACACTTGCTTTACATTATTTAAGAACTCAAACAATTTGAATTCGTTTCCCACTGTTATGCATAAGAGAAAGTACCTGCAAATAAATACCATTACACGATCCAACTCAGAATTTGCTGACATTTTTAATCAGGCCGTAAGTTCACGTTATTAAACTAATTACATTCATAAATTTAATTCAAAAAACAAACTATCTAGGCCGTAGAACTCGGCAAATCGATTAGCAAAATCTTGGAAAATTGAAAAAAAGTTCACCAACATACCTGTCTACCGTCTTAAGGTCGCCATATGAAAAAGAAAGAAATGTGTTTGGTTAGCGCAATATAAACAATCTTGATGTGTTGTCATGGTAAGAAAAGAACCGATTATTAAGCGAAAGAAATGCTTTAGAGAGACCAAAACAATTTACCGGCCGCCATTTTTTCCGCTGACATTAGCCGCCAAATGACGTCATATACTTATTCCCTGGTACGACGAAAAGCAGGATCAGAAAGAAAACAGACCGCATCGAATTAAACAGAAAGTATCTAACACAATGAGTAAACAAACGGGAATTAGACGTTCTTTTATCGTTAATGAACGAATTAGTGTTAAATAAATTGTGATGAACCACACATTTGCTACTGGTGTTAACAATTCAAACTCAGCAGAGCGCCCATCTGCCATGAGGTGTTTCTACACACGTGCGCTCAGGCCTTCAGATCCGTTGTTCTAATCAGAGACACATTCATGGCACACATGTTATCTTTTTCTCTGTTCTAATCAAGACGCACTTTTAAAGTGAATTCTATTTCCTAAGAAGACTTGACATCATCATCGCAAATGGCAATCTGAACACACATCCAAGAAAACTCAGCTCACAAAAATACCCGGGAAGTTGTTAAAACGTGTTCTAAGACTCAAAATTCGATAGTTAAATTGGAATCCATCACAGATCGTGGTCCACCAAAGCTTTCTTTTAATTCTCATAATGTTATTGAATTTGTAAATGCATGAATAGTCATGAAAAAGTTAAGGAACATTTATTCTTAGACCGGTCCTGAAGTTGGCCCCCCCAATGTTGAAAACGCTCCTACGCCTATGCTGTTGGGGATTTGCGTAGAGTACTTCCTTGTCCTTTTATCGATGTCTACACAGGGCTTATTGTGCGAGTTTCAATTTGATTATGGTGATATAATAGGCAACAACAAAGTTCTACGGGGACGCTTTAGACGAGACTCTAGTCTATACGATAAAATGTCTAGAGCTGACACTTAGTGTTGGAACATAGATTTCTTGTTTTCTTCCATATACCGTATCGATCGTCTCTCAATTTGAAAGACGGTTTAATGGGTGTTCTTTTTTAGGGTATTCAATAATGATCAAGTTAACTGTCACTGCTATATTATTCATCAAATGTAATAAACTAATTTAATCACCAGACAAACAAGATGATGAATCACTTTCTTTGGTCCAACATTTAGTCTTACCGCTATGTTGGCCTACCAGTCCGCCATTGACCGCCATATACGGACATGCTGTTTGCACGGCTACCATCGCTCTATGTCTGTTGGTATGGAAAGTACATCTTTGACGTATTCACCATAAATGCTGGTTACCAGACCTCTTGTCATGGAGCCATTTTCTCTGTAATATTCCTTCTGCTTCTTAAATGTTTGGGACCTCCGTGCTAAAGTGGTTAGAGTACTGGTGAGCTTGAAACTCAGCACGTGGCCTCAAATTGTGATTTTCATTTGCATGAGAAATATTCTCTCAACTGACTGACAACATCCCGATGACTCTACCGTCTTTACTATTTCGTACTTAAGGAGAGTTCGGTTAGGGGTCTTCTTTCGTCCACATGTAATGAGCCGGGCAAGGCAACGCAATAGAACCAAAAAAGAAATGTTGAGATAAATAGAACCCCAATAGAACAAACACATCTGTATTGCTAACAGGTTCAAATGAATAGCTCTTGCAACCACTGCATGATGTCATCAATTTAGAATGCACACCCATGATTAGTATAACTAGATTGATAATATAGGATAAGAAACGTCGCATTCCCGATTGAAATTTTATTTCCGAACCCTTACTTTTGATTCGTGGTTTCTTATTGTTTTCAGGCTGCAATGATAGCGTAGCCTATATGCAATATGTGTAGTTTACCACGATTCATTTCCTCGGTCAATAGTTTTCGGACTTTAAACGCAGGAGTCTCAACTTCAAAACCTCTAATTAACAACAAATTGTTCTGACGTTTCACGCGTCACATGCATCATGCTTCGATCGCCTCATGTTACAGACAATTTATTTGTATAAATTTGCTTTCAATTCATAATAATGCAAATGATGATTTTTCTTGGATATATTATTTCTGTAGTCGCATCAGGTTTGGAACTCTGTCTTCGCATGGACATGGTAACTCTCGTATTATGGGTCACCTATGTATTCTTCCGCTTACAGACAATTATCCTTGAATGCCAGCTTATTACTGACCAAATGTGGAGTCACTGGCCAGTGCAACAAGCTAACAGAATACAGCATTTATTCTTAGTCCGAAAGTTGAAAATGTAGATGTTCTTCGTGTAATGCCGTTACATTTGGGATAACTCGAATTACATATCCTCGTGGATGGAGCGGAGAAAATAGATAAAAGAAGTTTTGATTTGAACAGTGGGCGACCAAGCAGTATTTAACGCACACGTATAATTTCTACGTCTGCACCATCTGGTCTATGGGCGACCATGAGACTTTCATGTATGCTGATATACGGGTTATCGTGCAGAGGCGTTTGTACTTCCAAAACACATGTGATAGGAAGATAAATTGCTCATTGAAAGTTGGTTTGAATTTATAATAAGGCAAACATGTTGATCTACAGTATATATGAGCTGCTGCTACGCTACATAAGAACAATATTGTGTTGAGTTCATTTTATATTCTATAAGTTCCACATAAACATCCAAAAGATGCATTTTCGTAATGACGTGTAAATAGGAATAGACAAACTTTCTAATTTGATAATTTGAACAAAAGTCATAACAACAATATTAGCGGTTGTTCTTCTCTGTCGTATGAAAAATGAACATGGCCATATAATGTAGGCCTACTTAGAGTATGGCGATCAATGGGTAGGTGCAGAAAGTGGAGCTAGGAGGCGTAGGTGCAGCGAAGGAAACCGTTGAATACCCTTATATGATGCGATCACAAGGAACAAGATTCATTTATTGCATGCTTTGGTCATGCAAATATTCGGCACCGTCTATAACAATACGTTACAATACGTGCAGCCTCATTTTGTACCTTTTCAAGTGATTCTTGTTCTCTTGTCGAACAGTTATCCCATACCACGGCGGCATACTCTAAGATTGGTCGTAAAAATGACACATAAAATTGATTGAATGATTCTCTGCGAATTTTAAATTTCAGTGAACGCATTATTCCTAGAATTTTGGATGCTGAACTTAAAGTGTTTGAAATGTGTTCATGCCATTTTCCATCATTACTAAGTGAAATTCCTAGATGCTTATGATTGTTTACAAAAGTTATTGGGGTGTCATTAAAAGTTAAAGATGGAGGATTTAGCGATTGATTGGAAAAGAGAATGGCTTCAGACTTTAAAGGATTGAAAGATACCATCCATTGTTTTCCCCATTGTGATATAATAAGTAAGTCATGATTCAAAATCCCTTCAATGTCGTTAATGCTGGTTGCTGAACACGCCAATGAGGTGTCACCACCAATAAGTCGCGAAATGCTTACTAGGTTTTCAGATATGTCATTAACATAGACAAGAAAAAGAAGAGGACCAATGACAGAGCCCTGGGGTACGCCCGCGTTTGTTAATGCCTTTGAGGAGACGGCAGTTCCTACCATAACAGACTGTTCACGTAGAGAAATAAAGTTATGTAACCAGTTTAAAAAAGGACCGTTTACTCCTAATTGGCGAAGTTTAAAAACAAGACCAGGATGCAGACTCTGTCAAATGCTTTTGAAATATCACAAAATACCATACATAAGTTTTGTCTAGAGTCGATAGTTTGTATTACTTGATGATAGATGTCTAGAAGTTTGTGTACAGTTTAATGACCTTTTAAAAACCCAGATATTGTTTCGAATGAATTATGTTGTTTATCTGTAGATAGTTGTACAAATGTTTGTGAACACAGCGTTCCATGAGTTTTCCTGTACAGCTTAGCAGAGATATAGGACGATAGTTTCCAACATCGAAAGTACCACCTTTTTTATAAGGGGCATGACCATAGCCTATTTCCACTTATTTGGAAATATTTGCAATTCAAGTGATTTAGTGAATAGTGCTTCTAGAGGCTTGGAAATCGTGTGTTTAACAGCTTTAAGTAGTCTGTGGCTGATTTGGTCAAAACCAACCGCCTTGTTAACACTTAATGTATCAATTAAATTCTCAATGTCTGTGTAAGATATTTCAACACTTGAAATTGAACTGTTAATTTATTTCTTAAATGCAGGTAATGATATTGAAGAGCCATTAATTGTTGAAATAGAAGCACAATACTCATTGAGGCAGTTTGCTTTTTCAATGTCTGAGTAGTGGAATATTTCATTATTGTTCTGCACAGTTTTAAGGATAGGAATGGTATGAGAAGATTTAGATTTAGTTAATCTGCGTATATATTTCCATTATTTCTTTGGATTTTCAAACGACTGTTTGTTAAGTCATCTTCAAGATTGTTCAAATACTTTTGTTTTTTTAAATTTCTTAAGATTGTTGACTTTATTGCGACATTTTTAATATTTCGCCCAGTCTCCTTTACGTTCTAGTTTGATAGCGGTTGTTCTGGATCTGGATCTGGATCTGGATTGTTACACTGCAGGACCTTTCGGTATACACGCAGCGGGAGAGGGAGATGGGATAAGTTAGTTAGTCCCGATGTTGAAGGGCTGCTCTGAAACCCTGTACTGTCTCTGCGCGCACAACTTCACTACTAAGGTTATTCCAGTCAATAATAGTTCTGGGAAAAAAGGAGTTTCTATAGAGGTCACTGCTACAGTCTATTTGTTTAAAGCACTTGTTATGGTTAAGGCCTTGCCTTTTAATGATATTGTCACTAACACAGTCACTAAACTTTTTGGGTCTTATATGTCTCTTACCTAGGGATGGGAACGAATAGTGAAATCACTATTCGAATATTCGACTAGAACTATTCGAATATATTCGAATATTCGATTTTAGAATTCGTTTTGATGTCCGAATGTCTGCATGAACGAATACTAGTACACTAGTCCTCTGTTCAAACCTTTTGTGTAAAGCCGATATCTGTATACATGTAGGTGCATGCAATATCAAATATTACAGTTTCGGACGACGTCAAAACGGATGTCCTCCTGTTCTTCGCCTTTTTGTAAAGATTCAATAGACCGACTCTGTATACATGTGAATATGCAATCATGATTACAGTTACAAACGGGTTTCGGACTTGACTTGGGCAGAACTCAGTAGGTTGGATGTTGTATTCTTGGAGTCCTGGTTACACAGGTTACAGGTCGCCTTCGACTTATCGGCAGAACGAATAAAGTAATTGACACAGACATTATGTTTATCTGAAGATAAGTTTGACAAAATTCTGAAGAAAATATACTTTCTAACACATTATTTGATTGGTCTTCGTGCATATGCAATCATGATTACGATTGGTTATTGAAAGAGTAATTATTCAATTTCACGACAAACAAGTTACGTGATTGGTTGACACTGACAATTGTCAATTAGCGTGACTGACTTGTTTGGGATAATAAGGAGCAAGTGCAGATCATTAAGGTGTTAGATTTAGCGGCTTAAAATCGACTATTTTCACACTTAGGAATTAATCGTTTTGCAAACTGTCAAAAGATGTGGTAATTTGTCACAGGTGTTTTACTGTGTGACATACGTTGTAAAAACATCGTAACTGCACCTGGGAGCTAGGCACGTTCTTCGATATTTGGGATCGGTTTAGAGGAAGAAAATGAAAATAAAACAACATTATTTTTGAATAAAATTTATGGTAAACATACAGTAATATGGAATATGGGTTCATTAAAATCGAATATTCGAATACTATTTTGCTATTCGAATATTCGACCCGCTATTCGAATATTCGAATATTCGTTCCCATCCCTACTCTTACCACTAATGGGGGTCAGATAGGCATGACATGGCATTGCTGGGACCAGCCCCTCGACCACCTTGAAGAAGTATGTTAGTCTGGCGTTCTTCCTTCGATCTTGTAGGGGAGGCAGTTGAAGGTCCCGCAGCATTCTGCTTACACATCCTTGATCTCGTGAGGAATAGTCGCCCGAGATGAACCTGGCTAAGCGTCGTTGGACTCTTTCCAGCTTGTCTATGTCCTTCTGGAGATAGGGGTCCCAGACAGCTGCACTATATTCCAGTGTGGAGCGGATCAAGGACAGGTATGCGGTCTTTCTGCATGATAGTGGGCAGTGCTTCAGGTTGCGCCTCAGAAATCCAAGTGTAGAGTTGGCCTTGTTGGTGATCTTATTTATATGGCTTTCAAATTTCAGGTTATCAGCAAATGTAACGCCAAGATATGGGTTT
Source organism: Cerastoderma edule (assembly GCA_947846245.1). Classification (NCBI taxonomy): domain Eukaryota; kingdom Metazoa; phylum Mollusca; class Bivalvia; order Cardiida; family Cardiidae; genus Cerastoderma; species Cerastoderma edule. The sequence goes on from OX401411.1 coordinate 23,315,664, forward strand.
TCATCTACCTGTTGGAGAATGTGGCTGTTAAGTTCGTAGAAATGGTTGAGCTTGCTGTTAATACTCATGACATAGCATTTCTTTGCGTTAAAGCGCATACCCCATGTTGTTGCCCAGTTTTCAAGTACTTTCAGGTCCTCCTGTAGTTGAAGTTGATCTTGTATGGTCTTGATATTTCTGTAAAGCAGGCAATCATCGGCGAAAAGGCGGACTGTGGATTTTACACAATCAGGAAGGTCGTTGATGTGGCAGAGAAAGGCCAGTGGCCCAAGGACTGTGCCCTGAGGGACGCCCGAGTCGACGGTCACAGGTTCTGAAGTTTCGCCATCCACAACAACCCTCATGGTTCTGTTTGTCAGGAAGTCCCGAAGCCAGTTGTTTATATTTCCGTCTATGCCATATAGGTTCATCTTGTGGAGAAGGCTATCATGTGGTACGGTGTCGAAGGCTTTAGAGAAGTCAAGTATTATCACGTCAATTTAGGATCGAGAGTCATTGTGTTGTAGTAGGTCGTGGGTGGTGGTAAGCAGCTGTGATTCACACGAGTAGCCAGGTCTAAATCCATGGTTTAGGGAGGTAAGGATGGAGTTTTTCTCAAGATGGTCTAGGATATGTTTACAAATGATGTGCTCCAGTAGTTTGCATGAAACGCAAGTAAGGGATACAGGGCGATAATTTTCTGCCAAGTGTGAGTCACCTTTCTTGTATACTGGAGTTACATTCGCACTGCGCCAGTCAGATGGAAGTTTACCAGTGTTTATAGATGCTTGGAATATGTGTCGCAGTCCAGGTGCTATTTGCTTCGCGCAGGTCTTCAGTATGATGTTTGGTTTATCATCTGGTCCACGGGCTTTGCTGATGTTGATGTTGTTAAGAAGCTTTTCTACTCCCTTTGTAGTGATTTTCAGTGTCGGTATAGGTTCTTTGGGTCTTTTAGATGTGTCTAAGAGTGATGTTGAGGTTCCATGTTTGGTGAAAACTGATTTGAATTGGTCCACAAGTATTTGAGCTTTGTCTTTACCGCTGTTGAAGAGATGTCCCATCTTCTTTAACGGTTGAACGCCGATGCTATCTTGCCTTCTTGATTTCACATATCGCCAAAATGGTTTGCTGTTGTTTTCTTCTAGGCCTTTCTGGATTGTGTTGTTAATGTGTTCTATTTCAGCTTTTTTGAACGATACCTTGCATTCCCGCTGGAAGGTTTTGAACGGTGCCCAGTTTCCTGACTGTTTAGCATGGTTGTACAGACGTGACTTCCGCTTTATCATTCTTTTGAGATTTTTGTTAAACCAGGGTAGTGATTTCCTCTTCTTGCTCATCTTAGACGGTACATTCCGTTTTACTGATTCTGTTATATTACTTTTGAAGAAGTTCCACATTGACTCGATGTCGGTTTCAGGGAGGGTAGATACTTCACTTGACAGTTTGTTCATATCTGAATTGATGTTGTCCCATTCTGCTTTGGGGAACTGATAATACTTTCTTGGTATCTGGCGGACATAGTGTGGTATGATGTCAATGTCTGTGACGACCATTGCATGATCACTGATACCTGGTACAGATGTGGATGATTTTACTAGGGAGGGGTTGGTAGCAAATACAAGATCCAGGAGGTTATTGTCTCTTGTTGGTTGCCGGTGCACTTGGGTTAGGCCGTGTTCTGCTGCAAAATCCACTAGCGCTTGCTGAACTTCTCGGTCTGGTGCTCCCCTCTCTACTGTAATGGTGTCCCAATCGATGTTTGGGCAGTTGAAATCACCTGCAATGATCATGTGTTTCTCTTTGGGGGACTCTGTCAGTTGTTGTACAGATTCTTTGAGTTTTGTAATGCAGTCGAGTTTTCGGTTGGGCATGTAGTAGGAGCATAGGTAGGTATCTACTTTGTTTCGTGTGCGTATCTTGGACCAGACGATTTCGCAGTCGGTGGTGAGATGAGGTTGGGCATCCGAGGCCAAGTTATCACTTGCTGCGATGAAAACACCCCCACCCATCCCAATAGACCGGTCATTTCGGTGAACTGTGAGTGTGTCAGGGAAGACTTCGCTGGTCTTTATCGCGTTCTTCTCTGGGTCCTTGCCAGGTTTCACTCCTTTAAGCCATGACTCTGTTCCGCAGATAATATCCGGTTTAATGTAGTCGAGGGCTGAATGTAGTTCTGCTCGGTTGGTACGGATACTGCAACAGTTGACAGTTAGGAGGCGGAGGTTAGCCGTCTTGGTTGGGCAGGTGGGCACACTTTTATTGTGGGATCTAAGGTGTCTGTCTGTCTCTTTGTCTAGTCATTTTGCGGATCTCAGTGTCGTACCATGGTTTGTCAATGGGTCGGATAATTACTTCTTTAGAAGGAATATATTGAGACATAAAGTTAAGTAGCGCAGAAGTATACCGTTCACAGCTTTCGGTAATGTTGTTAGAATCAATGAATTGCCAATTTTCGTTTTCTAACATTCGATTTAGTTCATTAAAATTTGCACGATCTGTAAACCACAGAATTCTTGTTGAACAGGTTGTAAAAAGTCTATCAAATTTGATGCAAGCCAGTGTTGCTTTATGGTCACTAATACTGTTGTCAGAAGGTGTCAGAATGCAGTACCTAGAGACTCGATTCGTTAACATTATATTTGGAAATATTGCAGTGCAAGCCATATGGTCCTATAAGGTTTTCTTTAGAATTTCATTATGCTGGCTGATCCTGTGCAACATTTTAAGCGCCATTGATACCACTGGTGCTTGAAACAATCTTTCACGCACCTGTGATTGATACATAATATATTCTAAGGAGGGCAGATTTGTTAAACAGAGACAATTCACAAAAGGCAACCATTTGTGATAAGGTGAGACAGCCGTGATACAGATATACAGCCTTTTCACACATGACTAACTTGCATATGTACATATTGTAATGTAACAGGGAATAACAGAATTACTCCATTCGGATTGCAATCCTATCCGAGATGACCAGAGTGAATTTCCGTTTAACCGTTACGGTCCGATTCGGTTCGCTTTGGTTACTTTCGTTTTCTTTTCAAGCTAATTTTCACGCTATGTAAAAAACACGAGACACCGCTTTAAACCACACGTAAGGTAGCAGTACACACTAATGGGCCTTCGTTTGGGACGGCAGGTGCACGTCTGTTAAGTCTCGCCTCACTGAGTCGCGAAAACAAAACGGACGAAAGCAATATTTACACACCAAATGCATATTGCCTGTGGCTCTCTAAAAATATGAAAAGAAAATCTGAACAGTTATCATAGACCTTATTCCTTGAGCAATAACCGGTCATGAACGTGGCAAAAAATCATGTGTCCGAGGCCCAATTTTGACACATTTTCAACTTCTATACAGAATTCCCTGCGAATACAGGAGGTCCATCGCCACTGTTTGCGCTTTCCACACAGTCTAGGCATACAACTTATCCACAGAAAAGTGGTGCACGACCACGAAGATTTTTTGCTATCGTCCAATGTATGTACCCACCTGAAAAACGCACTATTTTGACGCCCTTTTCGGTGTTTTTCCCAAGCAGCCGATAAGTTCCAATATTGACACTTCCAATACAGAAATGTGTGTAACCAGCATATTCGTATTATTCAATATACCCTAATGAAACTTTATAATAACATTTACATTCAATAAAAAGCATAACAATGTCTCAGCACTGCTTATTATCAAGAATTTCTCCTTCAAACGGGTTGGAAGGCCCTACCAATTCGAAACTAAAGGTCAATTAGTGTTTACTGCCCCCTTAAGGAGCAGGAAAAGTTTTTTGGAGGCCAAACATTGATGTTTTTTCATGAAATATATGCAAATCCGACTTCAAATCTCAATTTTTTTTTTAATCTTGCCATTAGATCTGATTTTATGATGATTTTCAAACACCTATGAAAATAGCCTTATTTCGGCCAAAATTGACCCTTATCAATGGCAAAAGAGTATGTCTTATAAAATGCATACATTTAGCAATATGCAGCCAAATTAGCAGTTTTTGTGTTAAGTGAACCTAAAAGAGTAATGAAAAGCATTCAAAAACTGCTATAAAATCAATTTTATTTAATTTATTTAAGAAAAAAATGCCAAATAGGAAGAAAAAATTACTTATTTCATTATTTCTTACACAAAACTTTGCTAAATACCTCTGTCAAAAGCTTAAATTTGCAATTGTGGGAGCTAAATCACTAATAAATACCATTTCATACACTTTTGTCAATTAATTTCTTAATTGAAGTTGAAACACTGCATTATAGAAGATGTAAGACATCATTTTGTAACTCTGCAATATTCTACAAGGGAGGTAACTCATACTACCCCTATGAAACACACTACCCATTAGCACCTTCTATTTGGTCAACACTTGTATTAAATCAAAGTGCTGAGGATTAAATTTAAGAGAGATTTTTCAAAATGGTTGAAATTGACACAATAGTTGGAATGGAACGAGTTTTTCAACACAAATACATGCGAGAGTAGACGTGCAACAATTTTCAACCATGCGCCGAAGCTCTGGCGCTGGACCCGAAACTTTGGTGGACTCTGTCATGCATGCTCGGGTAGGGGGTACCTACCATGAACCTGGTAGAAGCAATAGGCATTTCAGATAGGAACAACCGTCGCATAAACAAGCAATTTAAATCCACAGGAAGTAACATACACGACGCAAGAAATGAACCAACTACAGATCCAATGTCATTTCAAGTGTTTGCGTTGAGAACAACTCTCTATACAAGAATTGGATATATGGCGTTACAACCCTGATAATGAGCACATTCTATGATGCGAATTGAATCGAACCGAACACATGAATGCGAAATAGGGGTAATTGTTATAAAGGGAAGCCCCATAAGTTCATGAACAAGATAATTACCTCAAACCAAAGTGCACGCCCATTATCCACGATAACTACTTTATTCATTATTAATGCCATACGATGCCTATCGCTAGTGACTTTTGCATCTTCATATGAGAGATGCACAGGATGTATGCATAGTTTTTGGTGACATATATGGGATACATGTAATTAAGGCTGCACATACCACTTCCCTTCATGGAAAACATAAAAGCTTAGGGGTGAACAGACAAAAAATTGTTTTTCGGCTTATTGTTATCCGCAGGATGCCGCACAAATTGTGGTCAGTCTCGCAACGCCACATTCTACAACCATTTCATCCGAAACTTGATTTCTCTTCCAATTTGGACCATATTTTCTCAATCATTTTACCAACGGTATCATTTGCAAAGAATATGGTAGCCATTTATGTCTGAAATGTATTGATAGGGGAACTTCATAAGACTGATTCATAAATCCTAACATTTTCAGCTTAAATAGCCTTAAAAGTATCAAAAAAATCCAAATAAGAGTCTATTTAGGGAACAATTTTCATAATATGCACATGCATTAAGGTAAAACAATGAATTAATCAATGCAGAAGTTAATTTCTGCCCCTTTAGAAAGCAATTTTATTATTAAACAGTCAAATGTCTGATAACTGAGTTTTCACCCTTAGCCCCACCCCACCCCACACTGACTCTATTATACACAAAATAAAACTTTTTTTGGCAGTTTTTGGCCAACAGAGGTTTTCCATGTTGTATTGTTCCATTAAAACCAAAAATTTAATGATTTTATTTTTTTCATTTTTTCCTTAAGGTAGCAGTACACACTAATGGGCCTTCGTTTGGGACGGCAGGTGCACGTCTGTTAAGTCTCGCCTCACTGAGTCGCGAAAACAAAACGGACGAAAGCAATATTTACACACCAAATGCATATTGCCTGTGGCTCTCTAAAAATATGAAAAGAAAATCTGAACAGTTATCATAGACCTTATTCCTTGAGCAATAACCGGTCATGAACGTGGCAAAAAATCATGTGTCCGAGGCCCAATTTTGACACATTTTCAACTTCTATACAGAATTCCCTGCGAATACAGGAGGTCCATCGCCACTGTTTGCGCTTTCCACACAGTCTAGGCATACAACTTATCCACAGAAAAGTGGTGCACGACCACGAAGATTTTTTGCTATCGTCCAATGTATGTACCCACCTGAAAAACGCACTATTTTGACGCCCTTTTCGGTGTTTTTCCCAAGCAGCCGATAAGTTCCAATATTGACACTTCCAATACAGAAATGTGTGTAACCAGCATATTCGTATTATTCAATATACCCTAATGAAACTTTATAATAACATTTACATTCAATAAAAAGCATAACAATGTCTCAGCACTGCTTATTATCAAGAATTTCTCCTTCAAACGGGTTGGAAGGCCCTACCAATTCGAAACTAAAGGTCAATTAGTGTTTACTGCCCCCTAAACATTACTTTTTCCGGAACAAAACTCGCCTTCTATGTCATTTAATTGATGTGTACTTTGTCTTAGCAATAAAATCTCTAGCATGAACGTTTCCTGATTTAATGACCTTATTTAGCACCTTGTGATTAGGATGAGCGAAACCGGGGAAGCCCGTGGTGCGGCGGAGGGTGGAGGGGGTGCGGATGGGAGTCCGAAAGACACTGATGCCGATAACACTTTTTACGAGTGCAATATTTGTTTGGACACGGCGAGAGATGCCGTTGTCAGCTACTGTGGCCATCTGTTTTGGTAGGTCATATCGGGTCAATATGTTAATCCTTAATTGATGGTCCAAACTGACTCTTTCGTGGCCAAAATATCTCGCATTTTCATTGTCCAACTGGTAAATTTCTGGAAACGTCTTGAAAACACCGGGTTAGGGTCGTTTCCCCGAACGACCGTTTCCCCGCAGTTGATTTATATAGTAATCGAGGAGTTGTTTCCCATCAATCATTTTATATAGTATATATCTTACGATGATCAAACTAAACTGCTAAATATTGATATAACAATTAAGTAATAAGTTATTTAGGATTCAACAAGCAACAAACATCAAACAAATTAATAATCACCATTCATGTATGTTAAAGGTGTCTGATTAAGAATTGAAGACCATTCATTTGTGGTTTTTTTCTAGATAAATGTTAATTAAAATAATCCCATTTAATGTTTTAATTTGCCGACTAATCAAATTAGCATCCTGGTTATTAATATGACATCTAGCGTAATTATGTGTCAAGAAACACATCTTTCGGTACGACTTATGTATGTTAATGATGTCTGATTAAGCAGTTTATATAATAAAAACTATAAAATGATTGCGGGGAAACAACTCTTCGATTTCTATATAAATCAACTGCGGGGAAACGGTCGTTCGATGGAAACGACTGTAAATCAAAACACCTACCAAAAATCATGAGCATTCTTTGGGGTTAGTGAAATGTAACTCAGAACATTAATACAAGTTGTAAAGAAAGGGTTTGTTCATTCAGATACTAGTGAAACAAATTTGACCTGATCAGGACATATTGAGAAAATTTTGCATCGAGCAATATCTTCTGTCATGTCAAACTTTTGAACCATTCAACAAATGGTCGCCACTTGCAACAAAAATTTTGTGACTATGTTTGAACACCGATTTTTCCATAATTACAGTAAAATATCAAATTATCATTATCCACAGCTACAAATGAATCCCTTTTTAATCTATCTAAATACATAACATGTCAATATTGCGCATATGTACTTTGTAAGAATAGTTTAATTGACACTAGGTGATGATTTTCTGCTTTTGATAAACTTCCTTTGCGTATGTGCATGCTGGAGTGTGAAAAACCTAATTTAGTGTTTAACGGCAATTGATGGCATTTTTTGGTGGTATGTAAGTTTATAATGGCCATTTTGTGCTTTAAATTCAAAAACAAGAATTTGGAAAGTCCACCACTATTTTGATCTTTTGAAATTTCCACTTAGATTACCCTATCATAAAATAAAAGGCAATATTCATGTCAAAATATTTTGACTACATCTTGCGGCCGCTGTTTGGTAAGTGTCTGAGTGAGAGCATCAAAAGAACAAGGCAGTACTTGATATTAGTTCTAAAATACCACATTCAGAAATTAAATGTGCACTTTATCAAGCAGATCAATTTCAACTTTTCCTTTGGATTTTTTTGCTTGGATCTTAACTACAAAATTCCATGGATCTTTGCCTTTAACAGCATGATTTAAAATGAAACTCTTAAGAGTTTGACACAAACTATTTTGATAACTTTTCTTTAAACATCAAAACAAAGCAAGACTTGTTAAAGCACTTAATGTCTATTTCAGCTGGCCATGTTTACATCAGTGGCTAGAAACTAGACCCAACAGACAGACCTGTCCAGTTTGTAAAGCAGGAATTTCAAAAGACAAAGTTGTGCCAATCTATGGAAGGGGAAACACAGACAGCAAGGATCCCAGGTATAACTAAACCCATTACCACCAAACACCAAATTTCCGACTGTCCCAAATTGGAAGTTTGCAGACGACACTTCAAAATGTGATGAAATTGAAAAATAATCTTCTGATAGGGCAGAAAACATTGTGGGTAAAGGAGAAATTCTTCGTCATGAGCAATTTTTCCTTTTACCACAATGTATTCCAGAGTTGTCTGCAACAAAGTGGGTAAATGTCGCTATTGTTTGGTAATGGGTTAAGTTTTTTTCTGCAAACTATTCATGAATGCCATTTCAAAGGAGGCAGGGGTGCAGAGGTAGAGGGTCGGCCTCTTGTACAGAGGGTCCCGGTTTGGTCCTCACTAGGGGCCATGAAATTGCATAGAACTGAACCACAAATTGGCGCTAGTACTGGTTTAGTATACAGGAAGCAGTCATCAAGATTGAGTTGAACAAGCTTCAAGCTTCCTTTACAATGTAAAAGAAAAAGGTAAGAAGAAAGAAAATCTTGATGTGTCATCATTTAAGTGGTCGTAAGTGGTCTGCAACAAACTGGTCAAATGCCGTTATTGTTTGGTAATTGGTTAACATATACACCCCTCAACGAAATTGATTCCTTAGTGCTTAATTTGTCCGTTTGTCAAGACAAACCCCCAAAAAATATGTTAATCATTTTTGATAAAGATACATTCCATGAATCATATGTGATACATTCCATTGAAAATTTGTGATGAGTGTGTAATATTGCGATTGTGTGCTTTCTCTAAAATCTTCATAGATGTTAAATGAAAATTCCTCTTTTTCATTTCTGCCTTATAAATGTTGTCTATTGTTCCTTCCACTGAAGATTTTAAGACCTGTATAGAAATTTGATGGAACAAACAGTAAAGAGAATGAAATCATTTTTTTAACTGGAACATTTTGTATTTGTTAGAAATTGTAAACATGTTCATCTCAACAGCAGATGAAAGTACTTTTGTTAAAGAAGAAATTGATATCTCATTCAGTCATAATGTTTTCAAAAGGTGAGTTTTGAAATTGAGGCCTCAGGATGGGGTCATGAATAATCTGTCCATTTTGTCCTTATAGAGAAAAGCTGCCACCTAGACCCCCTGGACAGAGATCAGAACCAGAAGCCCAGGGTGTAAGTATTTCTAAAGTGTAACTAACTCAACTCATGGAAAAGCCAAGTGATTTAAGATTTTATTTTAGGGTAATAAAGTTCCTTTTTCCGCACTGTCTTTAGAAATTATTGTGGCTAAAGGCATGGCTTTTTTCACTATCATGAAATTTTCACCTATGAGTTTAGTTTACCTTAGGTCTTTTCCCCTTTTAGCAAAGCATTCATGAGTTTTTCCCCTAATTACCTAATTTTATTATATAAAAAAGGTGACACATTTTTCCCCTCAGAATGAAAGAAGGTCTGTTATCGGATAAGTTTCTCCTGACATTTCATATATCCTTTGATCACAATGGCTTGATGTATTATTATTGTAGGGTAATGAATCCTTGTAGGCCATTCAATCTAGCCGAAAAAAGGGCCCGACCAAGACAAAATTGCAAAAGAATTTCTGAATGTTATGTGCGAAACTAGACATAGATAATAGCTCATTGCAAAAAGTTGCATGTTGTAGTAGGTGGGGAAAGTTATATAAAAGCTATTTAAACCTGTCTTTCTTTGGGCAAAATCAAATGGCCAGTATGGTAAACCATAGTAGTACTTTATGACGTAAAATCGAGAAATGTCATCACTATGACTTCATTTTGGCTAACATAACGGTAACCACGTGGTACCTTACACGATCAAATATTGCAGATTTTCGTTCGTCTTTTATTGAATAGATGCTTATGTTGCAAAAATTGCACAAAAAAAGAACATTGTAACAAAACATATAAGGAAATAAGTGAAACAATCAATAATTTTATGAAATAATGCATGTATCGCCCAATTTCATGAAAATACGGAAGGCCATTTCTGTCATAATTTTACTGATTCTTCAATTACTTTCGTGGATACCATCTCGTTGATTTTAAATCTTTATTAGACCTTGTATTCAGCTTACAGTAGCTATTTCAACCCATCTTTTTATATGTTCGCTATGTGATATCTAGTATGTAAATTATTTGCATACATCTATAGAATTTGCAGAAATAACTTTAACATAGGTTTTCTCATTTGACAGAAAGCATGGTTCTTAAAAAAGGTGAAAAGAATCTTTAGACAGTGGTTTGTTTAAACGAACTAACTCAGAGGAACACAGTTTTGATAACTATAAGAATATTAGAATCAGCATTTTCAAGTGTGTCAATATTCAATTAACATTCGGCATTGATCTACGGGAAACTTTTATGATTGGATATCATAATCGATAATCTCATGCTTCACTAAGATATGTTTGTTATTTTAAAAGTGGAATTCTTTTTATTCAACTACGCTTGGAAAACTGGAAAAGAAAGAAAAAATACTTTGTAATGAAAAGCGGAAGTGGGACTACATAAAAATTAATATAAATCTGACCAAAGTTACTATTCATAAGACAAAGCAAAGCTTTAGTCTCTATTTTAAATGAATTTTAGTGTAATTTTATGAACGTAAAGGTGTTCAGATCTTGCTTAATTTCAGCAATCTTAAAAAGTTCACTTCCGATTAAGCATGCATTTATTGGACAGTCAACTGAAAGCACTCCTGATCCGCAAGAAATATAACCATGACAGCAGTATTCCAACCTAAATAATCTTGACGTTTTGTCACAGAACTTATTGCAAAAAGAATTGCCCCCTGTACGAATGTTATGTTTTGGTATTTCAACAGTTTAACAAGTTAGTGTATAAAGACGAGTGCTTTGATATTTAACTCTTTCAATATATTCACCATTTTTCTCATGAAAACCAAGTCCCATAATTCATCGATGTTTTAAATCATTTACCTTTTGCTTCACTGTGATTTGTATGTTGTTTGTTGAATGACACTCTTCCCTCAATTGTGAAAGGAAAGTTGAAGAACAAAAAAAGACGTTGTAATGAAAAGCTGAAGTGGGGCTAAACAAAAGTTAATGTAAATCTGATTGTAGTTGCAATTCATAAAAACAAAGCAAATCTTGAGGTTTATTTTATAAGTGATTATTAGCGTATAATGATCATAAAGTTGTTAAGAAACTTATTTAATTTCGGCAATCTTAAGAATTTTCTCTTGGATAAAGGCCGAATTTTGATTGAATATTGATATATTTAATTTCGATGGAAAATGCTGATTCGTATAGTTATCAGAATTGTGCTCATCTGAGTTAAATCATTATTCATATCCCCCATAGTTTGTGATCATATAACAGGGAACCCTTTTTTAATTCTGGCTCTTTTTCTGGGAATTTATCAGGAAATCTGGGAGACAATTAGTTCAAAAAGAACCACTGACGTTCAGCTACATCTTTACCATATCTTTAAATAGTTTACAGCTTAGGTCAAAGTTTGTGGCTTGAATGATATTTGAATGTACAGTTAATGTGACGTTTTATTTCAAGAACCAAAGCACCTCTGCTTAACAGACCTCAGAAAGAGCCTGGCATTGAAAGATTTAAAATGAACCACTTCCAAAAGATTTTTCTTTAAAAGTATTATGCTATCTGTCAAATGAGAAAACTTTTATCAAAGTTATTTCTAAAGATTCTGTAAATATATGCAAATGAATAAAAAAAACAAATCACAAAGCGAATATAAGCAGATGGGTTGATTAGTCATATAGTTACTGTAAGCCGAATACATGGCCTGATCAGGATTTAAAATCAACAACAGTATACTATTCTAAGAAAAAAGTTGAAACGGTGTTCAACGTCACAGAAGAAGACAAATAAAAAAAATGAAATCCACGAAAAGCATTGAATATCCAGTGAATTTATGACAGTAATGTCCTTCCGTAGTTTCATGAAATCGACCAAAGCAACGCATTAATTCATTAAACTTTTACTTTCGTCACTCATTTGTTTATAAGTCCTGTTTCAAAGTTCATATTTTTAGCATTTTCACGCAAAATAACCTTTTAGTTGATAAAAAAGGAACAAAACTCCGCAATATTTGATCCTATATGGTACCACGTGTTAGCCATTTTGTTAGCAAAAATGACGTCATAGTGATGACGTTTCTAAATATTACGTCATGAAATACTCCTATGGTGTACAATATTGGCCAACTAATTTTGCTTCAAAATGCAGGGTTTAAAATCGTTTTTACATAACTTTCCCCACCTACTTCAAAGTGCAACTTTTTGCATAGAGCTATCATGTATGTCTAGTTTCGCACATAACATTTAGAAATTCTTTTGCAATTTTGTCTTGGTCAAATCTTATATTGAATGGCCTATTGCTCCATGATACCTCACTTTTAACACATCTGCTGTAAAAGTCTTCAGAAACTACTGTGGCTAAAGGATAAGTTTCTCCTTACAATTCATTTATTCTTTTGTCGCAATGGTTTTTGCTGATTTCATGGGAAAGAAACTGAATTTTTGGGTACTATTTTATTTTTAGTAGTCTGCTGTTGGTTTCAACTCTGAACAATTAAAGATTCCTGTTTTGAGGAAAAGGTTTACACACTCATAAGAAAACAGATTGTTTTCAACGATAAAATAAATACAAAATGGAGAATCAGCTCTCTTGGAGCATGTAAATTGTTGTTTGAAAATGAAATATTTCTCAATTGAGCAAGTTCTCTCTTCTCATTTCATTTGTATTTATATGGTTTTTACCTTGCATTAAGGACGTTCTCGGTAGTATTTTCTGTGCACTTTATCTGTGCAGCCAAGGGAGATAATAATCTGTTACCGAAGAGGTACTTGCATAGTCGGCAGATAAACGTTTTTATTCGGATGAAGCATTACTGTATGTAATCTTTTTTCAAAGAATAATCACATTATCCAAAAAACAAATGGTTATTAAAGATATATATTTCTCATGTATATTAAATCCCCAGCTTCTATTTTTCAAGTTTAAAGTTATATCAGTCGTTTTTATAAATGTTTTTCAAATACGGTTACCATAGAAACTGTCATTTTACAGAAAAACTAGCTTGTCAACATATACTTGTTTTTGCATTTTTTATTTCAAGATTAAATTTTACTTCACATACTGAAAAAATAGAAAATTCTATGAAAGGAATTTTTAGATATCTTCACTTTATGTAAAATAGATATCAAGTTTAATTGTTTCTTGACGAATACAAAAATTTGAAAAACCAATTTTGATCACAAAAAATGTAATAATTTAAAGTAACATTGAATTATAAAGTATTGAATGTAGGAATACATGATTTTTGTGTTGATAAACCTTCCAGAAATAATTTTGTTACCTTTAAAGATGATATAGTCAATTTGACATCTTTGCCCCGAACGGTTACCATGGAAATTGCCATTTTACAAAAGAACTAACTCGTCAACCTGTATATTTCTTTTCCTTTTTGAATTCACAATAGAATTTTAAATAACATATCAAAAAATTAGAAAATTCCATGTAAGGATTATTTAGTTATAAAACTGTAGAAAATGTCCTTAACATGATTTCAGTTATCTTGCTATGCCTCACTCATTATGATGGACAGGAAAATCCCCAAGTTCAAGGCCCATAATGGCTGGTGAAGCCGGGTAGAACCTTCGGCACACCCTAAGTCAGTTGGAAGACTGCCTCTTATGAAAATCCAAATTTGGTCACCCATATTTGAACCCATACAGAAAGAGGCCATGTGATTTTAAGTTCCGCTAACCTCTAGCCATGGAGGCCTATCTTTTTTCTCTACACCACTCAGGAATGCTTTCTGCAGCATATGGTAAAATTGTTTGTCTTATTTGGAAAAGGATGTACTACATTTCAATTAACAAAATGCTTAACTGCTGCTTTTGTTTCTTTATCTAATATAGACAAGTTTCAACTCCATTAAGACAAACAGCATTTGAAATGATGTTAAAATTTAGAAGAGGACAGACTAATAGGGAAAAGGCTATTGGGTTAAACAAGATTTGAACTATTTGTTGATTACATGCATGTTTTGCTTGATGTTGCAGGGATTTCCAGGGTTTGGTTTTGGCGATGGTGGTTTTCATATGTCATTTGGTATAGGAGCCTTTCCTTTCGGTATATTCGCTTCAACGTTTAACTTTAACGATGGCAGGCCTGGGCCTCGTAAGTATCTTCTCACATTTTTTTTAGATTTCTTTTTCATGTTTTCATGGCATGACTTTGCTTCTCCTAGAGATCATATTTCTTTTCCAAAGATCAGCTACAACTTTGACTTTGCCCAGTCAGAGGTATCAACGTTTTGAAAGAAGTATTTTACTTGTCAAATTGGGATTAAGAAAACAACGCAGAAACAAAATAAGTCAAAATGAGCCTTCTTCATGCCTGTCACCTGCATTTAATCATTACTTGTCAATACATCAAGTTTTGTCCAAAGCAATGTATTTACAAAATGGAATGCCAATACAGTTTGGCTTTTTTCTCCAAAACATTTTTGAATATCATTTTATATTTTTAGCTAATGTTAATATACCAGCCTTTTCTCTTGTTCAATGTAGGATTGAATGTCCATACAGTTTTCCATTGTTTTCAAAAAGTTTTTTGAATACTTTTTTCTTCTTTCTTGGTAATACTGTGACTTTAACTGAATACAAAATGAAATGCCTGTACAGATCCACATTGTTTTCAGAAATATTTTTGGGGGCATCAGTGGCCAAGTAGAGTACAGAACTTGAAATCACAGGGCCCATCACCACACGGGCTTAAATCCCAGTGATGGATATGGATTTTCATGAGAGGTAGTCTACCCGGCTTGACAAGCCTTTATGGGCAGTTGAGTATGGGTTCTTCCTCCATCATTAATAGTCAGGCATTACTATTTAACTGAAAAAATCTTGATGCGATAGAAAACCCATATAAATAAATGAATGGGGAAGAATGAATACCATTTTTACTGTTGCTGTTTTGATAATGTATTACATTGCCTCTTTTACAGCTGAACCAGGCACGCCGCAGCATGGGGAAGAACAAATTTTGTCAAGATTTTTCCTTTGGGTTGCTATTATATTTATTGTATGGTTGTTGTTGGCGTAGCAGGACATTCTTATCCTGGGGACTATAACAGCTCAACGTCTATAAAGAACTGCAAGAAATGTGTGTTAAACAGAGGTCCAGCTGAGAGGTGTCTTCTCCTAGCTAACTTTTGAATTGCTTCTCTAAACATTACAATGTTGGGGATTTGTTTAACCCATTACCAAACAATAACAATATTTGACCAGTTTTTTGCAGACGACTCTGGAAAACACTGTTTTCTGACCTATCAAAAGATTTTTTTTTTCTTCAATTTCATCACATCAAGGCTTTAGAAAACTTGTGTGAAAAGGAGAAATTGCTCTAAACGAGCAATCTCTCCTTTTCCCATAATGTTTTCTGTACCATCAGAAGATCATTTTCCATTTCATTACATTTTGAAATGTTGTCTGCAAACTCTTTGAATTTGGAACAGTCGAAAATTTGGCGTTTGGTAAAGGGTTAGGTGTTGCTGGGTGGCCTAGTGAATTAGATGGTGGACTGCGAACTAGTGGTCCTGGATTCGAGCTCCACCGATATCGCTAGCTTTTTGGGAATGTCCTTTGGCCAGACACTTCAGAGCCATAGCTTGATAGTGTTGAATCCCAGGAAGGCAGTTATGTACTTTTTGTAAAACGGCATTAAACCCTATTTATCATCATCACAAGGATTTGTCTAAAATCTTTCCAAATGTATGTAAAGGACGGTAAGACAACCGCTATGTAAACCATTGTGTTAAAGTTTATGAAATGAAGGTGTGAAGATGACACAATAGAATAATCAGACAGAGATATTCAGGAGAGACGTTATAAAGCTTGATGAAAGATAAGGAATTATTAATGATGCTTTACCCATTCCCTTATATTGCATTTTGAGATTTAGTAATGGGCGTTCACTGAAAGCCACTGTTTGCAACAATGTAATTTAAACAACAATTTTTCTTGTATAATTGCGAAGAAACCTTTTTGACGCAAGGAATGATTGCTCATTTTAAGTATGTGAATAGGTCTGCCTTGTTCTTTAATGGATACTGAATACATGTATGCATAGATTGAGAATCCATTAACCCTTTTCCAAACAACAAAATTTCGACTGTCCCAAATTGTAAGAGTTTGCAGACGACATTTCAAAATGTGATGAAATTGAACAATATTCTTCAGAAAGAGCAGAAAATCTGGTGGGAAAAGGAAAAACTGCTCGTTACGAGCAATTTCTCCTTTTCCCACAATTTTTTCTAAATTCGTCTGCAACAAAGTCGTCAAATGCCGCTATTGTTTGGGAAAGGGTTAACTTAATCTCTGCATGCATGTATATTGGCATTTGTTACAGGCAAATATCTTTTTAGTAATTATTTTGAAGGCTGGCTTATGTGCCGTGTCTGGACTTGGCGTTTCTAGTCATTAAGATTATTTCATAACATCTCACTTTGACCAATCATCTGCAGAAGACTTTAAAATCACTGTGAAAAAAGGATGAATTGCTTTTAGTTTACCATTTATCTTTTTGTTTTCCACCAATCTGTATAATGATGCTATGCTTTGTTCCCTGCTGTTTTTTTAATACAATTTGGACTTTAATTGAATACAGCTTTAGGGAATTGGTTAACCCTTTCCCAAACATTAACAACATTAATGACCACTTTGTTGCAGACGACTTTAGAAAACATTGAGGGAAAAGGAGAAATTGCTCGTGACGAGCAATTTCTCCTTTTCCCACAATGTTTTCTGCCCTATCAGAAGATTATTCCCCAATTTCATCACATTTTGAAATGTCGTCTGCAAACTCTTTCAATTTGAGACAGTCGAAAAATTGTTGTTTTGGAAAGGGTTAAAAGAAATATACATGTAGCCCTTTACAACTTGACCAGGTATTTTGAATGTCTTATTTAGACCTTTTTGTAATTGCAGAAGACATGCCAATTATTAAGTAATGGTGTGAACTGGACAAATCTCTTTTCTGAGCTATTTATCTTTTTCTAATCAATAATTCCTATTCTACCAGAAGTCATATTGTTTGATCAGTAGCGAGTAATATCTTAAAATCTTTGTTCAATAGTCACATGGAGATATTAATCTTTTTTTTATATATACTCACCGTAGGTTTTGCCGCAGAAGCGTTAAGAAACAATTGCTACCAAACTCTTTTTACTAATAGTAGGATTTTTTGTTTTTCGTCACAGTTGTTTTTGCCATATATCTCAGAAAATACTATTTTGACACTTAATAAATGACTTGTCTTCTGCTTTTACTCTCAAATTTGATCAGTCACAGGATGGAAAAGATTATAAACATTCTTTAGTGATAGTCAAAGTGCTACTTTTAGTATTTAATTGGTTTATATTAGCTCCTTATTTCATGTATACAGAGGGTGTCTAATTGGACATTTGGGAAGTACAGGAATATATTATATGAACAGGCTTTACAGAAATGAATACAGATGGGGTTTTACAGGGTTGGGGTGTTGAACGTAAAAAGCAAGTTTTTGGATTTCAACTTATTAAGTGAGCAGTGTGTTTATAACCATATGTACGTCTTGTAGTTTTCAAGGAAATGATTTGTCACATTAAGACTTTATTTGCTGAAGTGATCTTATCTTCATGAGAGAAAAGAATTTGCCTGTAATGTTAAAACAGATATTCTAAATCCTTTTCTGCAAGTTTTCTTATAAAAAATTGTTTATCAGATTTTCTTTTTATACCAAAACTAGATGCAAATATTGATTTGCATTCAATGTTTTCAAAAGTTATGAGTATTTTACATTTTTGTAGCTTTGTCAAATTGAACCTTGTTAGGCAGAATTTTAGACTCTCTCCAACAAACAGTTTGTGATGTAAAGCACAGAGGTCTGTCTATATTTATCCTGAGGTCAGTACTATGTAATATTCTATACTATAGTATATAACATAGTACTGACCCCAGGATAAATGTAGACCCCTATGATGTAAAGTAGCTGTTATTGCATAGTAGGTGACTTTAGATCAGTTCAAGGATTGCTTTAAAGCAACCACTCATTCTATCTAAAATATTGGTGCAGATTAAAATTGAAAGTAGATGACATTTGAATTTGTTTGAGAAATTCAGTAGAATTCTTATAAATTCAGTTGGAAAAAAATCATAAAACAGATATTCATTGCATTGTATGAACAATTCCTTTTTTACCAGACTTTTTATCCACATAATCTATTAATGAATATTCCAATGGAATATAAGGAAATACTTTATGAAATCAGTAAAAACTAAATGTAAATGCAATTGGTTTTCTGATGTGTTCCTTTTTCTTCTTTTACACTTACATTCACCAAAATGCAGCAGAAGATTTTAGAAACCATTCTGACAAATAGAAGGACTGCTCACTACAAGCATTATATCTGTTTTGTCAAAAAAAATAATTCTTAATCATCTGGTTTTTTTTCTATGACTAACTTTCAATTTGGATCTACCAAAGAATCATGTGATCATTGATGGAATATGATTTATTGCTTTAGTTTAAGGGTTTTGAAGTCTGACTCCTATAGTAAGAGTTTGTCATAAGCCTGTCATTTCCTAAAATATGTTTATAGTAATATAAGGGTTATTATGTTATTTTGTAAATGTTGTTAAATAATTTAATAAATGAATTCAAGACATGAAATCTTCCTACTTTGTTTTATTCTACATTAACATCAATTTCAAAACATTTTGTTGTGGTTCCATAACATAATGCTTACCAAACAAATAACTTTTTTAATTATTCCTATTTGTAAGATTGCTGTAGGAAAGAATTAGAATACTGCAATGATTATAAAGTTGAAAGCTGCAGACACATTGCCCAATCCCCTATAATGAGATTTGTCCAAATTGGAAGTAAAAGCAGACAACAACCATAAACAAGAAGGTATTAGTCCACACAGTGAAGGCAGATGTTTAATGAGTAATTAGGGTCAAACTGCTGTTTGTGTATCGATAAAGTACGGTCCCTCAAAAAGTGGTATGTAAATTCAATGGACTAAGGTGCTGACGCACCCTTAGTCCAAAAATGACAAGATTCATTGGTAAGAAACTGGCGGTGAAAATAATGATTTTTCATTTTGAGAAACTTCTCAATATGCAACAGTAATTTTTTTCTGTCCTACTCTCCAAGATGTGTTACAACACATATGGTGGAAAGAAGAATATAATTTAGAGATTGTCAGATAAGAGAAAATTTACTCTCAAATCGTTTCTAGAAATGGACCCAACATTGAATGATGATTAGTTGTTACTTTTCAATTATTATAATATTGTATCGAAATGAGCCAATACTGCAATATAACCTCTACTTTGTTAAGGTAAACTTGACCTGTTTAACAGATTTTGATCATCCCAAAATAAAAGGTGTTCAGATTAAAAGTGTAATGATATGATGGAATAGAAATTATCCTTTTTGTTTAATAGAAAAAATTGTGAAAAATGATAGATGACTAGTTTCCTCTCACAATCAATAATTTGAAATTGTCCAAGGTATGTGCATATAGGAAAATATTCTCCGTTGTTTTTTTTCCTACTTTTTGACTCAACCAACCTGCAAAACTGAGAGCGATTTATCTTCGTTGTAAGAACTTGTTTCAAAATTCATGTAAAACAAATAAGTTTAAACTAACCAACCTACTAATATATCGCAGATGTCAGACTTCGTTCAAACTTATTTGTTCTACATTGATTGTGAAACAAGTAAAATTAAATTAACTAACCTTCTTCATATATAGAAGAAGACAGGCTTGTGAGGACTATCTTTCAGTTGTTACCCCAAATATTGGATTATGTGACAGGGCTGTCACCAAATTGAAAGCAACAGAAGATGCTCACCACTATTATATATTTTAGTAAAAGTGAAATTTAGGGTGCAGTTCAACACTAAAGGAGTCCACCAATCTTTGACAAACTTGCTTTAATCTTTCATTAAGACTTTAAAATATTGGAAAAAAAATATTTAGAAAGAATGAATAGCTCACAAATCTAACGTCTTTATTTTGTATAAGGCTCATAGATGTTACAGCTAAAGTCACTTTTAATGTTCACCCTGTCATGATTTTTTTCAATTTATCTGCTATTTATTGTTATCCAATCAGATACCTCTGAAATTGTCATCCAGTTAAAACCTTGGCACGTATCACTTTGTTGCTGACTTCCTTCCTACACATTTGACATTGAGCTGTTGCTGGAGAATTCTGACTTGATTCTTCAAAGTAGTGTTCTCTTGCTCATATTCTGTTTTCAAATGTTGAAGTTTCTTCCTGTAGATCTCTTGATTAAATGAAGACTGGGGTGGCTGGTTACAAGGTAGAGCATTTTTCTTCTGCTGAAGTTTTCTCAGTTTTGTCTCATGCTCCAGTTGGAGAACAGAAATTTCTGACTTCTTTTCCTTTTCAACTTTCAGTAATTGTGCCTTCAGGCACTCAATTTCTTCCTGATTATTCTGCAGTTTGGTACTGTAATCAGCTTTTGCTTTGTCCATTTCCAGCATCATATCAGCTTTATTTTTCTCTAATTCCTGGCAGTGACTCAATTTTAGGTTAGCTATTGTCTCTGCATTTTCAATTTTCTTTCTTTCTGAATCTTCTGTCTTAACAAGCAATTCTTCTTCTAATTCACTATTTTTCGTTTTCATTTCTTCTATTTCTTTATGTAAATTATCAATCCAATTTAAGTCACTATGCATTGCATCAATATTTTTATGGAGCATTTCAATGCTTTTCTCAAGATCTAGAATCCTCTCATTGGCATTTTTCTTGATCAGTTCATTTAGTTTTTTCTGTTGCTTTAATTCCATGACCTTTATATCACTGTCAGAAGTCTGATTGTTCCAAGCGAGCAATGTACTCTCAAGAAGTTCAACATCACCAACACACTCTGGATGTTTAGGAGACTGCATATGGGATTCCCTATCGCTCAATGCTGTTCCATTATGAACAAGTTCACATCCTTCACTCTCTAACCTTGACTCTGCACCGTTTCTTGGATCAGCGCGAGTGTCTTCTCCTATGTTGCCAACTGGGGTACAGTCATCATTTGTCTTCAAGGTGTTAATTTCCATAGTTCTAAGTGGTGTCTTGAATTCTTGCAAGTATTTGTTGATCCCTAGAGAAATATAAAGAAGAGATCAGGATGTTTGTTGAGATTATCAAAATTGAGTAAGCAAAAAACCGACACAATTTGTTATTTCTTATAACAACAGCTGCTTCTTAAATCAATACGTATTAGTGCTGTATTATTTCCTTCCACTCCATTAAAATAGCTTCGATA
Organism: Cerastoderma edule; assembly: GCA_947846245.1. Lineage (NCBI taxonomy): Eukaryota > Metazoa > Mollusca > Bivalvia > Cardiida > Cardiidae > Cerastoderma > Cerastoderma edule. The sequence goes on from OX401411.1 coordinate 23,337,275, forward strand.
TAGGTTTGTAAAGCATGTGTATCCTTTTCTGACTTAATCGTCATCAATGACTGGAGGACACTTTAGATAGTGTTACATGTATTTCAGTTGTTAGTTAAAGAATCGACCATTTCTACGAATAGAGAAGAGTAATATTTGCTATCCCTTTCAACCTGTTAAAACACAGCGAAATAACCAAATACCAACCAGCAGACGATGTTTCAAATCGGTTTTCCCCCTTTATCATTTATTTATTTTCATTGATGGTATGGTTCTCGGCTTTGTAAAATGTCACTTCCGGTAAATCGGGAACCAACCAGAAAATGTTGTTTATTTTTGTCAAGCAACAACGTACCTATTCGACTGTACAGGTAAAAGCGCATTTTTAACAATTCTTATATGTGACATTTTGTTGAAAGGATAGAATCAGAATGAAGGCGGCTTACATCTGATTTAATCACATATAAAGCACAATCTACGATGATTCACGACCCCCTTTGGTGAAGAAATCGTTGTCAAAATGATAGGTTTTTTCACTAATCATTTGTCACCACTCAGTATAATTTAACCCTTTCCCAAACAATAACGACATTTGACGAATTTGTTGCAGACGACTTCAGAAGACATTGTGGGAAAAGGGGAAATTGCTCGTTATGAGCAATTTTTTTCTTTTTCCACAAGGTTTTCTGCTCTTTCTGAAGAATATTGTTCAATTTCATCACATTTTGAAATGATGTCTGCAAACTCTTTCAATTTGGGACAGTGGAAAATTTGTTGTTTGGGAAAGGGTTAAATATCTTTGACTTGTATTTATTGGGAGTAAGTTTGTTGGAGTAATGGCTTAATGTTTGTTTTTTTAGATCAGCTGTCAAATCTTGAAAATGCCTTTAATAGAGTAATAAAACTTTTTTATTTGGAATTTAATATGGGACCCATTTTTTGCTCATTGATCAATTTGGGGTACCCATCAATTTGTCATCTTTCAAGCTGTCTTAAGTATAAACGGAAGCAAATGTTTCATTATTTGATTGATTATTCCCTTTTCAACTGTAGTTCACTTACGACGGGAAAATTGGTTCATCTTTCCATTTGTCTTAGTTGTTTTTCCTCTGTATTTGATAATTATTCAAAGACATCAAATTGCATTTTCACATTTGAATGCTTTTAAAAAGTGGTGAGAGGTGAAACAGTTGGTAGCCAGTCAACTCATCAAATTACCAACTCATCAAATTGAATATGTATTTAACCAAATTTAACATTAATATTTATTTTTACTATGATTCAAACAAAAATAAATGGTATATTGATATTTTTTTCGGCATGCATTGCTTCTTTATGTGTTTGTTGTCACTTTTACCACTCTCCTAGTTAAAAACTTTGCCAATAGGAGCATTAATTTCATCCCATTTCTCACTGCCCCTACAAGTTTTGTCCTAAATGATGTTGGCTAGTTTTAGTTTAACCCTTTCCCAAACAATAACGACATTTGACCATTTTGTTGCAACAACTTAAGAAAACATTGTTGGAAAAGGAGAAATTGCTCGTAACAAGCAATTCCTCCTTTTCCCACAATGTTTTCTTCCCTATCAGAAGATCATTTTCCAATTTCTTCACATTTTGAAATGTCGTCTGCAAACTGGCCACCTTCGGGGATCAAACGCGGGGAGACTGGTCTCTGGTCCCCGACTCTAACCACTACACCACCGCAGAACCTTAATTCAAACAAAAGCATTTTTGGGAAATTGGAAAAAACCGGAATAGAATGGTCAGTTAATTTCATTGGGAACAAACAAACAAACAAACAAAACCAAGAGTTTGTTTGGTGTACTGACAGCTCTGTCACAACCCGTTTTGAAATAAAGTTGCAAAATGAAATAAAATTATTTCAAAACGCGTTGCGATGACATAAATTTATTTCATTTTGCTCACAACCCGTTTTGAAATAAAATCGCAAATTGAAATAAACTTATCAAAAATGTATTTAATGTAAAGATATTAAAACCAAATTGACACATGTGATTACTGAAGTCGGTTTAAGGTATTTTCGACAGTCTATGACCCATTCTGACCGTTGATGGCCATGATAGACTTACATAAAAAATGTGTGTAAAAGTTCAAATATCACCTTCTAGTCATGGTAATACGACTCGTATGTGACTGATTGATGTCTAGGAGTGATTTTCATGAGACTGAGACAGATTTGAACCATATAATGAAGAAAGTTCAAATTAAAATAAAATTATTTCAAAACGCGTCGCGATGACATAAATTTATTTCAATTTACTAACAACCCGTTTTGAAATAAAATCGCAAATTGAAATAAACTTGCATAAAATGTATTTTATATAAAGATATTAAAACCAAATTGACACATGTGATAACTGAAGTCGGTTTAAGGTATTTTCGACAGTCTATGACCCATTCTGACCGTTGATGGCCATGATAGACTTACATAAAAAATGTGTGTAAAAGTTCAAATATCACCTTCTAGTCATGGTAATGCGACTCGTATGTGACTGATTGATGTCTAGGGGTGATTTATATGAGACTGAGACAGATTTGAACCATGTAATGAAGAAAGTTCAAATTGAAATAAAATTATTTCAAAATGCGTCGCGATGACATAAATTTATTTCATTTTGCTCACAACCCGTTTTGAAATAAAATCGCAAATTGAAATAAACTTATCAAAAATGTATTTAATGTAAAGATATCAAAACCAAATTGACACATGTGATTACTGAAGTCGGTTTAATGTATTTTCGACAGTCTATGACCCATTCTGACCGTTGATGGCCATGATAGACTTACATAAAAATGTGTGTAAAAGTTCAAATATCACCTTCTAGTCATGGCAATGCGACTCGTATGTGACTGATTGATGCCTAGGAGTGATTTTCATGAGACTGAGACAGATTTGAACCATATAATGAAGAAAGTTCAAATTGAAATAAAATTATTTCAAAACGCGTCGCGATGACATAAATTTATTTCAATTTGCTCACAACCCGTTTTGAAATAAAATCGCAAATTGAAATAAACTTACCAAAAATGTATTTTGTATAAAGATATTGAAACCAAATTGACACATGTGATAACTGAAGTCGGTTTAAGGTATTTTCGACAGTCTATGACCCATTCTGACCGTTGATGGCCATGATAGACTTACATAAAAATGTGTGTAAAAGTTCAAATATCACTTTCTAGTGATGGCAATGCGACTCGTATGTGACTGATTGATGTCTGGGACTGATTTTCATGAAACTAAGACAGATTTGAACCATATAATGAAGAAAGTTCAAATTGAAATAAAATTATTTCAAAACGCGTCGCGATGACATAAATTTATTTCAATTTGCTCACAACCCGTTTTGAAATAAAATCGCAAATTGAAATAAACTTACCAAAAATGTATTTAAATAAAGGTATTAAAACCAAATTGACACATGTGATAACTGAAGTCGGTTTAAGGTATTTTCGACAATAAAATCGCAAATTGAAATAAACTTACCAAAAATGAATTCTATATAAAGATATTAAAACCAAATTGACACATGTGATAACTGAAGCAATCTTGGCATGTCATGGCAATGCGACTCGTATGTGACTAAATGATGTCTTTAAGTGATTTTTCTTGAAACAGAGACATATATAAGCCATATAATGAAGAAAAATCAAATTGAAATAAAATTATTTCAAAACGCGTCACGATGACATAATTTTATTTCACTTCGCTAACAACCCTTTTGAAATAAATTCGCAAATTGAAATAAACTTTTCAATAACGTTTTAATTGTTAAGATATTGATACCAAACTGACACATATGATGCTTGAAGCTAGTTTAAGGTCTTTTTGACAGTCTGTGACCCAATCTGAGCATAAACGACCATGATACATTTACATAGAAAAAATTGTGTTAAAGTCCAGATATCACCTTCTAGTCATGGCAATGCGACTTTTTTTGTATCTGATGTCTATAAGTGATTTTTTCTTGAAACAGAGACATATATAAGCCATATAATGAAGAATGTTCAAATTGAAATAAAATTATTTCAAAACGCGTCGCGATGACATAAATTTATTTCAATTTGCTAACAACCCGTTTTGAAATAAAATCGCAAATTGAAATAATCTTTTCAAAAATGTATCATATGTAAAGATATTGACTTATAACTGACACATGTGATGACCGAAGACAGGTCAAGGTCTTTTCGACAGTCTTCGACCCATTCTTACCGTTGATGGCCATGATAGACCAACATAGAAAATTGGCGTAAATGTTCAGAAATTTAGTTAAAGGTCTTTTCGACAGTTTTTGACCAATACTGATCATAAATGGCCATATATAAGTATCATAGAAAATTGGTGTTAATGTTAAAAATTCAACCTCTAAACGTCGATATAACCTGTCTTTGTCTGAATGATGCCCGGACTAGACTTTCGTGAAAAAGAATCAAAATTAAAATGAAATAATGTTAGAATTAAACTAGATTAATTTAAAACGCGTTACGACAACAAAATGTTATTTCAATTTGTAATTAACACATTTAGAAATTAAAACAGAAAAATAAAATAAGCTTTCAAAGACGTATTTTATATCAACACATCAACTCCAAACTGATACATGTACATGTTATGTCTGAAAGTTGTAAAGGGTATTTCGACAGTCTATGACCCATTCTGAATAGTTAAGCTTTTTTTAGAATTATCACAGAATGCTTAGTTGATATTCAAATTTCTAATCTATTTGTGGCAATATTACCTGTATGTGTCTGAATGATGACAAGAATTGACTTTCATGAAACTGAGATGAATCAAAAGTTTATCATGAAAGAATGTTCGAATTGAAATGAAATTAGATCTACGTAAGAACGCGTTGCGATTATGAAAATTACTTCAATTTAGGGTTAACAACCTGTTTTGCAGTATAAAAATGTGATTTGAGAAACTTTTTAAAAATGTATCTTTGTATATATCATAACATCGACTCTATTTTAAAATATGTGATGAATGAGGTAAGTTTTAATCCATTTTTGGACTGTCTAAAACACTTCCGAATATTTCTCGCCGTATAAAAAAAAATATTAAAGAAAAATGGTTACTATGTTCAAAAATCACATTTAAGTCGCAGCAGTGCAACTCGCATGTGTCTGAACAGTGCCTAGAAATATGAATACAACCGTTAAGACCTAGTCCGAACGACCCAGTCGTAGATATTTCCTTCTATATTCTTATACAGGTATAGCTTGGATAATCCGAGTCGGTTAAGACCTGGTACTTATAGTTACAGCAATCAACACGGAACCATACAGCTTGTGGCGGAAACAGGTCTGCTTCTTTCGGCAACATACACTGAAGATATTTCTTTTCCCATTCTGCGTTGCTACTATGCAAACAATTTGCTTGAGCGATGGATCAAGGTGTATGATTTGCAATTTTGGTTTCCCGGTTTGATCGTCCCCAGTGGCACTTTCTTTCAGTGGCCTTAGCATAGACACTGTATAGCCCTACCCTTGTACAGGTCAAACTCAGGAAAGCCACACTCTAAGTGAAATATTATCTACAAGACTTTAAACCCATACAATAAAAAGTCTACGACATACATTGTTTAACCTAGTTTTTCCTTTAATGAAAAGCCGGGAGTGTTACAAAAAATATATTTAATTAAATGTGGCCATGTTAAGCAACTTAGTGTTTTAAGTCTAATTCGTACATATGTTTTTCAATACGGACAGTCAAGCAAACATGACTTCTTAAAATATGGAATATCCCGAATGTACCCTCGGCAAACAACACCTCAGCTCACAGGTTTATCAAAATGTGAAAAACACGAAGCCGTTGTTTGAAATAAAGTTTTGTAATTGGTATTTCCAAATGTCTATATATACTAGGTATCTGTTCCGTCTAACAAATATATTGAAACAGATTATGGCTTTGGTACTGATAAAACATATGCAGGGTCGTACCAAATTTCGTCATGCAAAGGTGTCCAGGTGTTTGAATCTTAAAGGGCATCTATGATATGAAGAATGGAACTTATATAATTATGTTTTATACGTTAACTTAAGGAAAGATCAACCAAGTTGGATAGGGATTCGCCCTGTGAAGTATTTCGATATAAACCACTTTTAGCCGTAACCACTACTAGACCAAATTATATTGAAACTTTTATGAGACGAACATGCTTTAATAACAATTACAAGCATGGCAACTATTCCCAAATTCTGATTTGAAAATTTCTGTTATTAAAGAAATTGAAGGTTTGAACCAAGTGTAAAGAGTATACTTCACTTGAAGTATAGTTTGCACTTTTGAAGACAAACCTTTCGAAGTATCAGATATTCAATGATTTTTCAATAACTTTTAATTCAGAACTTTAAGGAAATAGGTTAGGAAAAACGTGAAGGAAAGTAGCAGTGGAAGGCTATCATTTATACTTTGAAATTGCTAAAGAATGTATTAAAAAAATGAAAATAAAAAGGCTAAAAAGATTTTCCATGCATTTTCGACCGTTATGTGGTTGGCAGGCTTTTTCCAAACAGAAAACTACAGACGTGATATGTGTACTTTGTCTACTATGGATTGATTTTCGTTGTTACCTGGAACAACGTTCATCCAATAATGTTACACAGGCGATGAAAACACGTGACCAATGCTTGCAATCTTATGTCCAAACAAGATGACCGCGCCACAGGCGAAAGACCTAAAACACTGCAATTTCTCTGCCGAGTTTTAGGCGTAACGCCGCTTTAAAGCATGGGTTATCATTTACCACCAGAACCGGCAAGTTGATAGCCAACTCATGCGAGATTTACAATATGGCTATCATTGGTAAAAAAAGATGAAAAGGCCAAAAATACCTGTGCCGTCATTTGCGAGGCCATCTTGTTTATACATATTGTTTTAAACATTAGTCTTGTTTCACAACGGATTGAAAGAAAATCGATATAAAGTTATATCATCGCAATGCATTTTATTTGGATTTTAACAGTCTTTCATGATAAACTTAGGATTCATCACAGTTTCATGAAATTCACTTCTTGGCACCATTTAGACACATACAGATTACACTACCTTGAATATAATGTGGTATTCGAACATTAACACAAAATTTTCATGATAGTTCCGTACGAGCATCAATGTATAAAATGGCTCAAAGGCTGTCGAAAACACATAAAACTAACGTAAGTTATCACATGTGCAAGCCTGGAGTCGATATCTTGATATATGATACAGGTTTGATAAGTTTATTTCAGTTTTCGATTTTATTTCAAAGCGGGTTTGTGAGCAAATTAAATTAGATTTTTGGCAACGTGACACGTTTTGGAATTATTCTATTTCAATTTGGACATTCTTTCATGAACAATATGTGATGCATCTCAGTTTAAAGAAATTAACTTCTAGCCCTCATTCAGACACATACAATTTACATTGCTACGCATAGAAGCTAATTTCTAAACATAGATATCGATTGTCTATGTCAGTCTATCATGGCCTTCAATGTTTAGAATGGGTCATAGATTGTCGGAAATACCTTCTAAATACTTTGGTCTTCATATTTATCAGTTTTGGGTAGATATCTAAATATATTTTTCAGGTTTTACAAGTTTATTTCAATTTGCAATTTTATTTCAAAACGGGTTGCAAGCCAATTGAAATAAAATTATGTCATCGCGACGCGTTTTGAAATAATTTCATTTCAATTTGGACTTTGTTCATAATATGTTATAAATCTGACTCTGTTTCATCAAATTAATTTTGGACATAATTCAGACACATACAAGTTGCATTGCCATGACTAAAAAGTTATAATTGAAGATTAACACAAATTTTCTATGTTAGTTTTGTATGGCCATTTATGTAAAGAATTGGTCGAAGACTGTTGAAAATACCTTAAACTAGTTTCAGTCATCACATGTGTCTGTTTGGAGTCAATATTTTTACATATTGTACACTTTTGAAGAGTTTATTTCATTTTGCGATTTTATTTCAAAACGGGTTGTGAGCAAAATGAAATAAATTTATGTCATCGCGACGCGTTTTGAAATAATTTTAATTAATTTTGAAACTTTCTTCATTATATGGTTCAAATCTGGCTCAGTCTTATGAAAATCACTCCTACGCATCAATCAGTCACATACGAGTCGCATTGCCATGACTAGAAGGTGATATTTGAACTTTTACACACATTTATTACGTAAGTCTATCATGGCCATCAACGGTCAGAATGGGTCATAGACTGTCGAAAATACATTAAACCGACTTCAGTAATCACATGTGTCAATTTGGTTTTGATATCTTTACATTAAATACATTTTTGATGAGTTTATTTCAATTTGCGATTTTATTTCAAAACGGGTTGTGAGCAAAATGAAATAAATTAATGTCATCGCGACGCGTTTTGAAATAATTTTATTTCAATTTGAACTTTCTTCATTATATGGTTCAAATCTGTCTCAGTATCATATAAATCACTCCTAGACATCAATCAGTCACATACGAGTCGCATTACCATGACTAAAATGTGATATTTGAACTTTTACACACATTTTTTATGTAAGTCTATCATGGCCATCAACGGACAGAATGGGTCATAGACTGTTGAAAATACCTTAAACCGACTTCAGTTATCACATGTGTCAATTTGGTTTTAATATCTTTATATAAAATACATTTTTGGTAAGTTTATTTCAATTTGCGATTTTATTTCAAAACGGGTTTTGAGCAAATAGAAATAAATTTATATCATCGCGACGCGTTTTGAAATAATTTTATTTCAGTTTGAACTTTCTTCATTATATGGTTCAAATCTGTCTCAGTTTCATGAAAATCACTCCTAGACATCAATCAGTCACATACGAGTCGCATTGCCATGACTTGAAGGTGATATTTGAACTTTTACACACATTTTTGATGTAAGTCTATCATGGCCATCAACGGTCAGAATGGGTCAAAGACTGCCGAAAATTCCTTAAACCGACTTCAGTTATCACATGTGTCAATTTGGTTTTAATATCATTATATAAAATACATGTTTGGTAAGTTTATTTCAATTTGCGATTTTATTTCAAAACGGGTTGTTAGCAAATTGAAATAAATTTATGTCATCGCGACGCGTTTTGAAATAATTTTATTTCAATTTGAACTTTCTTCATTATATGGTTCAAATCTGTCTCAGTATCATACAAATCACTCCTAGACATCAATCAGTCACATACGAGTCGCATTACCATGACTAAAAGGTGATATTTGAACTTTTACACACATTTTTTATGTAAGTCTATCATGGCCATCAACGTTCAGAATGGGTCATAGACTGTCGAAAATACCTTAAACCGACTTCAGTTATCACATGTGTCAATTTGGTTTTGATATCTTTACATTAAATACGTTTTTGATAAGTTTATTTCAATTTGCGATTTTATTTCAAAACGGGTTGTTAGCAAATTGAAATAAATTTATGTCATCGCGACGCGTTTTGAAATAATTTTATTTCAATTTGAACTTTCTTCATTATATGGTTCAAATCTGTCTCAGTCTCATAAAATCACTCCTAGACATCAATCAGTCACATACGAGTCGCATTACCATGACTAGAAGGTGATATTTGAACTTTTACACACATTTTTTATGTAAGTCTATCATGGCCATCAACGTTCAGAATGGGTCATAGACTGTCGAAAATACCTTAAACCGACTTCAGTTATCACATGTGTCAATTTGGTTTTGATATCTTTACATTAAATGCGTTTTTGATAAGTTTATTTCAATTTGCGATTTTATTTCAAAACTGGTTGTGAGCAAATTGAAATAAAGTTATGTCATCGCGATGCGTTTTGAAATAATTTCATTTCAATTTGAACTTCCTTCATTATATGGTTCAAATCAGTCTCAATCTCATATAAATCACCCATAGACATCAATCAGTCACATACGAGTCGCATTACCATGACTTGAAGGTGATATTTGAACTTTTACACACATTCTTTATGTAAGTCTATCATGGCCATCAACGGTCAGAATGGGTCAAAGACTGCCGAAAATTCCTTAAACCGACTTCAGTTATCACATGTGTCAATTTGGTTTTAATATCATTATATAAAATACATTTTTGGTAAGTTTATTTCAATTTGCGATTTTATTTCAAAACGGGTTGTAGCAAATTGAAATAAATTTATGTCATCGCGACGCGTTTTGAAATAATTTTATTTCAATTTGAACTTTCTTCATTATATGGTTCAAATCTGTCTCAGTCTCATATAAATCACTCCTAGACATCAATCAGTCACATACGAGTCGCATTACCATGACTAGAAGGTGATATTTGAACTTTTACACACATTTTTTATGTAAGTCTATCATGGCCATCAACGTTCAGAATGGGTCATAGACTGTCGAAAATACCTTAAACCGACTTCAGTTATCACATGTGTCAATTTGGTTTTGATATCTTTACATTAAATACGTTTTTGATAAGTTTATTTCAATTTGCGATTTTATTTCAAAACGGGTTGTGAGCAAATTGAAATAAAGTTATGTCATCGCGATGCGTTTTGAAATAATTTCATTTCAATTTGAACTTTCTTCATTATATAGTTCAAATCAGTCTCAATCTCATATAAATCACCCCAAGACAATAATCAGTCACATACGAGTCGCATTACCATGACTAGAAGGTGATATTTGAACTTTTACACACATTTTTTATGTAAGTCTTTCATGCCCATCAACGGTCAGAATGGGTCATAGACTGTCGAAAATACCTTAAACCGACTTCAGTTATCACATGTGTCAATTTGGTTTTAATATCTTTACATTAAATACATTTTTGATAAGTTTATTTCAATTTGCGATTTTATTTCAAAACGGGTTGTGAGCAAAATGAAATAAATTTATGTCATCGCGACGCGTTTTGAAATAATTTTATTTCATTTTGCAACTTTATTTCAAAACGGGTTGTGACACAGCTCATGCTATTACTGATGTGCCATGAACTTGGTTCCAATCATCTAATTTTATGAACTAAATTATGAGATCACTTAGCCTTTGATGCAGTTTCTTGTAGGTTTTTTTTTTTCTATTTTCTAGTAGTATAACATCTTAACCCTTATAGTGCTGGAACCGACTTCATGCTTATGCAAACAGGTTAGATCAAGGCCAGCCGCCAAACAAATTGGAGGCTGACATGTGATCTAACCTGTTTGCTACTCTGAGTATCTTTCCGCATCAAAATAAGCAGATTTTTAAGGGTTTGGAAAGAAGACAACACAAACATCTATTTTTAGAAAATTACCCAGCATTCTGAGGGTTAAGCAGTATTGCACTTCCTTACATCTTAAAAGTGTGCATTGATTAAAAAATAAAGCCTCTCAAAAGAATAGATTTCTTTATGTGGGAATAAAGATTTTGACTCTGAGAGAATATTGTGTAGTACTGGTGAGGGTATGCCAGGGGTGCATGGATAGGTGCACTGAAAGCCTTGTTTTAATTAAAATATCATAGATAAGTGCGTAGAACTTATATTAATCTTTCAACAGACTTTTACAAACCACTAATTAACAAGCCAATGTTCTGTATCACAGTATTTGAGTGAGTCAAGGCTCCTGAAGAGATTTTTTTAATGAATTCCAACAACTTAGGATTAATTAATTGAAGAGGCAAGAAGGCTGAAAGTTATCATTCATTTCTCATTATTCTGGTGACCTACCTTATTGTAGTAGTACTGATTTTGATGTCACAAAGCCTGTCTCTGCACCAGGGTTCAAATCTTTGTAAGGGTAGATTTTCTTCAGAGGTAGTCTAGCTGATGGGGTCCTGTATGGCCCGGTGGTTAAGATGTAGGAATTTACGACACGGGAATCACGGGTTCAATCCTTAATTACCAGCGGCATGTACATTTTTTCGTGGGAGTGTTCAAGGGCTGGACACTGCAGAGCCTTGGCTAGTACTGGTGAAATAAAGGAAAACTGTGAAATAAAGGAAATACTGTTGACACAGCATTAAAACCATATAAACAAAACAAAATCATTCGGCTGAGTAACAGAGTGCAAATGATAATACCCAGTTTGACCAAAAACTAAGTTCATAATCCATTAATTAGGCAAAAAAAATAAATTGCTTGTTTAGGGTAACATCTTTGAAATCAGTAGGTAGGGTAGGTAGGGATTTTTTTTTTTGAGCTTCTCTGTGCATATTTCTTGTTAAAAAAGGTTAAACAGTAAAGAACTGTCTTCTGACACAGATCAGTATCCATCAAAATGCATTTTCAGAAGTTGTCAAATTTAAGCGCCAATAAAAGACATAAATAAACATTCGTTTGTTGGATGTTCTCAGTGTATTCAACTTGTAAACTGGTCTGTTGGAAATGCATGTGAAGTTTCAAATGGATATGTTAAAAATACAGCGCCAATTTTTTTTCGTCCAATGGTCAAATTAAATCTTTAGGGTAGGCAGGTTTGGCTAGGTAGGGTCGGGTTACCCTAAACAAACAACTTTTTTTAAGGCCTTACTGGGAAATTGTTGATGTGATGTAAAAACCCAATTAGTGAGAAAACAAATAATCTGCATTGACCACCAGAATTCACTGCATTTTTTTTCCCAATAGAGTACTGTTGTAGAGGTGAGAATTATGACGCAAAGCATCCAGCGAATTATTGATTGTAATAAGATAGCACTTTTCACAGACAGATTTTATTTCCCTTCCCATGTTCTCCCAGCCCTTTTTGAAAATTCTTAAAAACAGATCTCTTACTAACACTAGAGTCCATATGTTGGTTAGTTTTGAAGGACTTTACAACATTTGCAGCAGGGTTTCAGGGGTCCTGCTTGGCCCAGTGGTTAAGGTCGTGGACTTAGAAGTCGGGGTCCTGAGTTCTAGCCCCACACCTCTGGTTTCGTGGGTGTGAACTTTGGCAGGTCACTTCAGAGCCCTAGCATACTACTGGTGGATCCAGGAAAGCCGTAACATAACTGAATCAAAGCGCTGATAGTGCTGAATGACTAAGGTGCGTTTAAAGCAAGTTGAGGGTATATTTGAAAATTTCTTTGGGCAACATGTCAAGGAATACAATTGCTCCTTTTACCACCATTATTATAATTATTATTTCTGTGAACAGAGACTGAACTATAGTCTATTTTTCGAACATCTGGACATTTTACCATTTCCCATGAGGCAACAGTTATAATAATAAAGAGCAAAACAAAGCGAATAAATCCGGACTACATTCCTAGTTCCAAGAAGGTATTAGTCTGCACAGTGAAGGCGGATGTTTAATGAATAATTGGGGTCAGACCGCTGTTTGTGTATCGATAAAGTACCGTCCCTCAAAAAGTGGTATGTAAATTTAATGGACTAAGGTGCTGACGCACCCTTAGTCCAAAAATTGCTGGTATGACAATCACCATACAAATAAAATCAACAGGGTCTCCGTTTTATCCTTGTTTGGCCTCAGTGGCCTAGTGAATGGAGTGCAGAATGTGAAATCTGATGGTTTCTCTCCGCTCAGTTCCCAGTTGTCTGACAAAATATTGATGGTTTTACCTGGCCTGAACACCTTTTATGGACAGTCAAGTTTTGGGTCTTCCTCCATCATTTTTAGCTGAGCATTGCTTCATTAACCCTTTCCCAAACAATAACGACATTTGACTGCTTTGTTGCAGAAGACTTAAGAAAACATTGTGGGAAAAGGAGAAATTGCTCGTAACGAGCAATTTCTCCTTTGTCCAACATTGTTTTCTGCCCTATCAGAAGATTATTTTTATCAATTTTATAACACTTTGAAATGTCATCTGCAAACTCTTTCAATTTGGGACAGTTGAAAATTTGTTGTTTTGGAAAGGGTCAAAGGAAATAATGTTGATGTGAAGTTAAATCAATTTATTTTCATGCTCAACAAATTTAGGGATCCCTTCACACGCCAAATACCACTTAGTGGGCAACTAGAACAATGTTGTAAAAGACCCAAAATTTTAAAATTTCCCGTTCTTTAAACATACATGTATATCAAAAGATGTATCGGTCAGGATAGAGAAGGAAAAGTACTTCATAAATTGCTTTAACCCTTTCCCAAACAATAACGACATTTGACCACTTTTTCACAGAAGACTTAAGAAAACATTGTGGGCAAAGAAGAAATTGCTGGTAACGAGCAATTTTTCCTTTTCCCACAATATTTTCTGCGCTATCAGAAGATTGTTTTCCAATTTAATCACATTTTGAAATGTTGTCTGCAAACTCTTTTAATTTGGGATAGTCGAAAATTTGGCATTTGGGAAAGGGTTTAACCAAAGTTTAATTGAGATAGATAAATCAGACTGACAAGAGCTTCATTGATGTCCATTATTTATAATGTAAATATATGGCTTATTGACATTACACTTTTATAGCCGTCATGTCATAACAACAATGTTATATTACAACTGAAGATTTGTCAAAAAAAATCAGTCATGTGACCATAATGGTTGCCATGCCCATATTTGGTAAAAACCATGAAAAAATCTTCTTGTCAAAAAGCACTGGTCAGATTTCAAAATAATTTCACAGGAATGTTCTTTGGGGCCTCTACTATATAGATTGTTAAGGAAAATAAGATATCTCGAAAGACATGGCAGCCAGGGTGCGTTGAACTTTGAATGTGTTTTTGTTTTCACTATATACATGTATGGTAAAATTTATAACTTAATAAACATATTTTATAAAACATGAATTTTTATATGTCAAAAAACATGGCCACCAGGGTGCGTTGAAATTTGAACCTGTTTGCATTTTCACAATATACATGTATAGTAGAATTTTTAACAAAATACATCAATATCAATTTGGATGTCCAAATATGCCAAAATGATAACCACAAAATGGCAACAATAGGTCACACTGGACAAAAGTGCAGGCTGATCTTCGTACATACATTCTGTAAAAGTAAAATATTCAGTTTACGCATTGTAAGAATTATGTACCATTTTAATGTCCCACATCAAGCATACAGTGTCCAACTTGTAAAATTGGAATAAAAAAAAGGTCAATGCATAGAAGCACCAGAAACTCTGTGTAAAACTTAAAAGCAATGTTTCTAACTATTCTTCAAATAGGTGGTAATCTCAGGTGAGCGGTTTAAGGGCCATCATGGCCCTCTTGTTTTATTTTTGCCTCAAATCATTTTAAAATAGTTTTGTATATCTGGAAGAGTGAGAAATAAATAATAACAGTTGAAAGAGTGTCCAAAATTGCAAATTACAAAATGCTGAATATGAAAAACTTGGTGGCATATTCTGTTTATTCATACATTCTTATATACATTTTTAACCCTTAGAATGTTGGGTAATTTTCTTAAAATAGATTTTTGTGTTGTCTGCTTTTCAAAACCTTACATATCTGCTTAGTTTTGATGAAGAAAGATACTCAAAATAGCAAACAGGTTAGATTACAGGCCAGCCACTAATTTACTTGGCCACTGGCCTTGATCCAACCTATTTACATAAGCATGAAGTTGGTTCCAGCACTTTAGGGGTTCATAAGGCTACCACAGCCTACAACTCAAGTTAAAAAAAACCCCCGAAATTGCTCATCTTGATCAGTGACTCTTTTTGTTACAATGGTTGCTACCAATCCTTAATATTTCATATTTCATAACTGTCATCTGCAATTGCTTTGAATTTGGACCAGTCACAGAAACCTCTATTGGAAATGAGTCAAAGGATAATATACAGGTTGGAAATTTTAAATGTCATCATAAATTTTGTCAAGCTGCTTTTGTTCATCAAATATTCATCAGTGCCAAAGGATGTGACTTGTTTGCCGACATCAGCCTTGATTAGCATCGTATATGTAAAATTTGGCAAAACAATTATCTTGTCACAGACTTCCTCTCTACCAGATTTTTTCTGTGTGATGTTATTTGTTTGGTCTTTTTTGTCTCCTAACAAAATTACTCTCTTACTCATTTATTCTTTCTCGTAACAAAATTATTTCCTTACTTCTTCCATGACACCTTACATTGAGACATTTGCAGCAGAAGATGCAAGAAATTACTGTGACAAATTGCTCAACATGAGCACTTAACGCTTTTTGTATCATGTATCATGCTTTCTACCCTAGTATTGGGTTAACATAAAGGAGATATGGATGTTTGTTTAGATAATGATGAAATAATGATTATTTATTTTTTATTACAGGACCCCCACCCACTGTGAGCTGTCAACATTTGGAGAATTGTGAGAGAGGCAGTGATTGGATGATAATAGGACCATGTGACAGATACCCGACAATGGGATCAGGTAACCATGTACCATTTGTCGAAATAAGATATTTGTTCCCCTTGTAACTTCTCTTTATTGATGATTAAAAATATGTTTGTTCCCCTTGTAACTTCTCTTTATTGATGGTTAAAAAGAATTTTGTTCCCCTTGGAACTTCTCTTTATTGATGGTTAAAAAGAATTTTGTTCCCCTTGGAACTTCTCTTTATTGATGGTTAAAAAGAATTTTGTTCCCCTTGGAACTTCTCTTTATTGATGGTTAAAAAGAATTTTGTTCCTCTTGTAACTTCTCTTTATTGATGGTTAAAAAGATGTTTGTTCCCCTTGTAACTTCTCTTTATTGATGGTTAAAAAGATGTTTGTTCCCCTTGGAACTTCTCTTTATTGTTAATAAAAAAGAATTTTGTTCCCCTTGGAATTTCTCTTTATTGATGGTTAAAAAGAATTTTGTTCCCCTTGGAACTTCTCTTTATTGATGATTAAAAAGATGTTTGTTCCCCTTGTAACTTCTCTTTATTGATGCTTTAAAAACTGTTTGTTCCCCTTGAAACTTCTCTTTATTGATGGTTAAAAAGATGGTTGTTCCCCTTGGAACTTCTCTTTATTGATGATTAAAAAGATGTTTGTTCCCCTTGGAACTTTTCTTTATTGATGGTTAAAAAGATGTTTGTTCCCCTTGGAACTTCTCTTTATTGATGATTAAAAAGAAGTTTGTTCCCCTTGGAACTTCTCTTTATTGATGATTAAAAAGATGTTTATTCCCCTTGGAACTTCTCTTTATTGATGATTAAAAATATGTTTGTTCCCCTTGTAACTTCTCTTTATTGATGCTTTAAAAGATATTTGTTCCCCTTGGAACTTCTCTTTATTGTTGGTTAAACAGATGTTTGTTCCCCTCGTAACTTCTCCTTATTGATGCTTTAAAAGATGTTTGTTCCCCTTGGAACTTCTCTTTATTGATGCTTTAAAAGATGTTTGTTCCCCTTGGAACTTCTCTTTATTGATGATTAAAAAGAATTTTGTTCCCCTTGAAACTTTTCTTTATTGATGGTTAAAAAGAATTTTGTTCCCCTTGTAGCTTCTCTTTATTGATGCTTTAAAAGATGTTTGTTCCCCTTGGAACTTCTTTTTATTGATGCTTTAAAAGATGTTTGTTCCCCTTGGAACTTCTGCACTAAAGTGGTTAAATGTTGATATTGTTTGGTAATGGGTTAAACCCTATACTGTGGGTATTCATTGATACAGAGGTGCAGATTAGATGTTTATTCCCTTGCTTAATTCTTTATTTATGATATACACCCTATATTGTGGGTACTCGTTAGAATCATTCCGTTGTCGATATAGGAGGTGTATTCCCATCGTAACTTCTTAAGTAATGGTTTAAACCCTATATTGTTGGTAATCATTAGAATCGTCTCACTAACTTTTCTATTGATAATTTAAACCCTATATTGTTGGTAATCATTAGAATCGTCTCACTTACTTTTCTATTGATAATTTAAACCCTATATTGTTGGTAATCATTAGAATCGTCTCACTAACTTTTTTATTGATAATTTAAACCCTATATTGTTTGTAATCTTTAGATTCGTCTCTTTTTTATTGATAATTTAAACCCTATATTGTAGGTACTCATTAGAACCGTAGGGTTAATGATAGTTTTTGTAATATTATGAGCAAGCAACTGTTATATTTGCTCATTTATCTACACTAAAAATCTATTTCAACATACAACTCATGTTTGATGGAGGAATCAAGACCCCAAGCTTAACTGCCATTAAACAGCTTGATTAGGCCTGATAGAACCATCACATTCCATAACCTAAATGAACCAGGAGATAACCTCAAATGTAAATCTGATTCTATCAGTACAGGTATTTTAAGTTGGGATACAGGTGGGGGCATATCGCGGTCAATTAAACATGGTATAATTACAACAAAATTTGATAAATCCAATTTTGTTGGTACTCATCAAAGTAGTCTCAGTGAAACTATTCAGTCAAAAACAATGAAATTTTGGTTTCTAGTTAATTTGTTATAGTCAACTCATACTCTTGTTAACTTGAACCTTTTTGGGTTAACTTGTACCCCAAGTTAGCTTGTACCTTGGACAATGTGTTTGCACATTTGATATAGTGTTTGTTTTACCTAGATGCTTTATCATGATTTTGATTTATGAAAGTAATGTGATGGTGATAAGGGAATTACACATTTTAAATTCAATATCAGAAAGCCCGTAAAACAATAACCATGACTCATGTTTATGTAAATGTGGTAGAGGCGTGATACAAATTGATAATCCAATTATAAGACAGTGAAGCAATCAAATCCACATTTCAATTCATTTGGCATATTTTTCCTTGTGATATTTCAGATTTTTAGGACAGACGGGAAATATAGTTGTAGTATATGTAAGTCTTATAATATTGGATAAAGTCTAATCTAAACAATTCTAAACTTTTATCCCACTTATCTTAACCCCTTACTCAATACTGCCTCATTTTGGCGCAGCTGCTTCAGAACACTTTAGAAACCAGGGTACCGTTTTACTAAACAACTTAAGGAAAATATTTGCGTAACTCATAACTGATATACATGGATAATATCTTAAATGAAAGTACAATATTGCAATGTGATACTTCATTGGAAGAGTCTTGGAGAGACGATTGCAATGATGTGTTACTTTGCAATATTGCTTAGCCGAATTTTGAAATAAGAGGAGTTCTTGTTTTAGACTTACACAAATCTTAAGCGTTAAACTGTTAAGTAGAACGGTACCCAGCTTTATAAAATGACGAATTCCTCTTATTGAGTGATTCATCCTTTTTTCATAATTGTTTCTACCCAATATCATATTGAAAATGTATTTTTCTTATCATTTTGTTATGAGCTATTGCTTTCAAAACTATATAACTCTTTTCATACAATAAATATAGCTCCCATGTATATTTTGATTTGGGATATTTTAGATTTGCAAACACAACTGAAATCATGTTCCGACTTTTTGCATTGCTTATTCAATCTAATCTGAGTTCTTATTTAGATCAACTTGTATTAGAAATACCTCCCATGTATTATTTGATTTGGGATAGTTCAGAGCTTATAACATATTTACATGCTGAAGTATAATTATGTAGTCCTTATCACATAATGTCTAATTTAGATATCTTTTTAACAATAACTATACTTAAATTAAAGATACTTCCCACATTTATTCTGATTTTTTTTAATGTAACAGACTTTTGGGACACAACTGAGATTATGTTAGCACTTTATTTAATAATTTCTGGATAAATTCTAATCTAAATGGTTCTCCCGACTGACTTACGGAATGCCGATGGTTCTACCCGCCTTGACCAGCCCTTATCGGCAGTTGAGTATGGGGTCTTCCTCCATCATTAATAGTCAGGCATCGCTACATAACTGAAATAATGTTGATGTGATGTAAAACCCATATAAAAAAAAAAATCTAGATGGTTCTAAACTAGATCTATAACCATAATTGAATTAGAGATATCTCCCATGTATATTTTGATTTGGGAATATTACAGACTTTTAACCCATTACCAAACAATAGGGACATTTGTCCATATTTGTATAACTTAGTGCAGAGCAATTTTTCGTATTGTAAGAGTGCTTCTGAGTTCAAATAACAGGATCATGGAAAGGTTCACCAACAACTGTGATATAACTTTAAAACTGTTTAAAATGAAGTGAAATTCCAATTCAACCAACTTATCTATAGAACTAGAGCTTCTATATAGATACTACAAAGTGCAAACATTGTCTTAACCCTGACTTACTTACCTACATTAGTTTACAGAAAAAATTAAATTACTTCTTTTAATGATTTTACATGAATTTGATGAGCTTAAAAAAAAAAAATAATTCATTTTAAGAAGTTGATTTATTAAAAGTGTATTTATCTTTTGATACAATGTCCAGGGTCAACTTAAACAACTTAAAGAAAATATTTGTGCTAGTCAAAATCAATTGTACATACATATTATACAATATTGTATTGTGAAACATCATTGGAAACATCTCAGAGGGACGATTCCAATGATGTGTTACTATTCAATATTCAGCTTTTATCATTATTGAAATAAGAGGGAATGTTGTTTAGAACTTAAGTATATTCTTAGCATATAATTTTAAGTAAAACCAGATGTTGGGATAATAGAGTGTATCAGAGATATTTTGCGCACACTATTTTATAGACCATTTTCTGTACCTATTTTGTGGGTACTTATTAGAGTTCTGCCCTTAAGGAGATGCTAATGAGTACCCACAGTATAGGGTGTTGAGAACAAATAAAGGATTAGGCCTGTGAAATATGCCTCATATCTTTAGCTCTGATTTTTTTTCTGCATGTAATTCCTAATTGAATAATTATATCCAATGCTTTTCCATAGCTCAGCTTCCTCCAGATATATTGGAGAAAATAACCATTAACCTAACCATATACCTCATTTAGACTTTCTTTGATAGAGTTTCTAGTTTTGAGAACCAAAAAATCAGATCAGGAATAAAAGAACATGGTTTAGAGCAGTTTGCTTTTGAAAATGAGAAGAAGATTGAAGTCATGGACAACATGACAATATGAATGTGTATGCGGGTAATTGATAAAGTCATTTTGCATGTATACATGATTTAACCAATTCTGGCATACGGGTCCAGTTTTAAAGTAAATAGAAAAAACTAAAAGTTTGTATGATAAAAAAATCCCATGAGAATAATTTATATTTTGGGATGGTAACCATTCGAAAAAATAATTAAAAAATTGCTTGTTACATTAAGAGATCTGCGCAAAGTCATTCCAATGACCAAAACCCTTTGGTCAGTATCAACTTCCTATTATTGTACTCTGAGAAATAGGGATAGCAATACAATGGAGATGTCTTCTCATATTAAGAGGATAGTATTGTTTTTGCTTTATAATGTAACTTAATAAGTGTTGAAAACCAGGAGTGCCGAAACATTGTCAATAAATGTAAAATCCTCGTTTTTTGTACTTGTCCGTATGGTGGTTACATGGTAAATTTCAGTAAAGATTCACTTGTCTGTTATCCCTTTCCCAAACAATAACAACATTTGATGACTCGGTTGCAGAAGACTCCGGAAAACTTGGTGGGAAAAGGAGAAATTGCTCACTAAGAGCAATTTCTCCTTTTCCCTCAAGGTTTTCTGCTCTATCTGAAGAATATTTTTCAATTTCATCACATTTTGAAATATCGTCTGCAAACTCTTTCAATTTGAGACAGTCGAGAACTTGTTGTTTGGGAAAGGGTTAAGGCTTTTGGCCAAGCTGGGCAACACAAGCAATATTGATTTTGCCACCTATAAAATAGTGTTAAAGGGACTTTCTCACTAATTGTGTTATCAACAAACATTAAGCATGATTAAAACAAACTTCGTCATGTAGTATGAGGTATTGTTAAATACGAAATAACCTTATAATTAAATAATTAACTAAATCTCCAAGACAAGTATGCTATATTTCTAACCAAATAATTATGACCAGGGATGAAAAGGGTATTGATAGTCTAGTTCAATGTGCAAGTAATTTTATAAATGTGCTATTTTGTTTAAAGGTTTGGAAATCTCTATTTTTGAGAGAGTCTCTTTAAACCAGAAATAAGGGGCCTCTGTGGCCTAGTGGTTAGAATACAGAACTTGTAATCACATGGCCCCTCTCTGTGTGGGTTCAAATCCCAAGAGGGCTATGGATTTTCATGAGAGGCAGTCTTCCGACTGACTTACGGAATGCCGATGGTTCTACCCGCCTTGACCAGCCCTTATGGGCAGTTGAGTATGGGGTCTTCCTCATCGCTACTTAACTGAAATAATGTTGATGTGATGTAAAACCCATATAAAAAAAAAAAAACAGAAATAAGAAAATTGATATAGATCTAGATAATCTGCATACTGTTTAGTTTGTAACAGCTTTGTTACGGCAGCTGTGATCATAATGTTATTCTTGTGCGACAGAGCATTATATCAATTGGTTTTTATTGAGGCTTTGTGCATAGTTATCAATTAAATCTTTTCTTCTTTATACCTTTCCTTGATTTCCACCCTTTGATAAATATCTTCTGAGACAATTCCATTGAAACACTTTCCCAGTTTGGAACACAGGGGACATTTTCTTAATTGCAGGCTGTCCCTGGGCAAGACACTTCTTACCAAGTCAGTTACTCTTGAGGCATGTAAATAGTAAATTGTCACTGAGATATAACTGCAAGCTTGTTGACACTAATGCTTATAGATGCTAAGCTTAAATAAAGCACTGTGTGAAATCTGAAGACTGGAGAAAGCTATAGGTAAAGGTTTTGTTTATTAAAGTGTCACCCCTAGTGAAAGTGCCAGCCAGTTAGGCTTATGAGACTTGTATGACACAGATGTGGATGAAATTTAGAAAGTCATTGCTTCAAGTTCAATTAGGTCAATTCCATTATGACTCAGATTGACGCATCTACAGCAGAAAAAGCATATATGTGGGAAACCACTGTGACTGTAGATTTGCTTGTGAGGAGCAATTTCTCCTTTTATTACAATGTTTTTGTCCTTATACTGTTCAGTGGCATGAATCGGAAATGGTATCGGGCAAGGCTTAGGAATGTTATCCGGTGAGCCGAAGGCGATACGGATAATGATTATAAGCCGAGCCTGATAACTTTTGCCATTCAAAGGCACCAACTTTCTATTCTGTTTATCCTGTTTCCTTTATGTATTCTTTCAAACAAACAAGATGTAAATATCACACGAGAAAAAATGAAAAAATAAGTAGAGAATGATGTAAACATGACGTCATGTCCTTCTTATGATGTCACGATTCTTCATGTGCACATGTTATATGGTTAGTGCCGGATATCAAAGATGTTATACGCCACCTAGATATCGGTCCCAAAATGACACTAGTGACAGGATGAATTATACATGTCCATGCTTGATTATTGTCATCTGCTGTTCCTCTCAGTTTAGACTAGTCATGCTTATCCATATGAGGGTATTGGACGTTGTTTACAGGTAATAGAAAGTTGAAAGGGATTGACATCATTCTTTGAGCTTTGTACTTAAATGGAATGGATGTTGAAAGAGTTCCCCCAAGCAACCTTGACAACCGCTTTCCTGAATCCATTATTTCATATTCATAATTTGAGAGGTGTTTAACCCTTTGCCAAATGCCAAATTTTCGACTGTCCAAAATTGAAAGAGTTTGCAAACGACATTTCAAAATGTAATGGAACTGGAAAGGAACCTTCTGAAAGAATAGAAAACATTGTAGAAAAAAATAAAATTGCTTGTCACCAGACTTCGTGACGAGCAATTTTTCCTTTTCCCACAATATTTTCTGCCCTATCAGAAGATTATTATCCAATTTCATCACATTTTGAAATGTTGTCTGCAAACTCTTTCAATTTGGGACAGTGGAAAATTTATCGTTTGGGAAAGGGTTAAGTAGGAAATTCCCCCTCTGTCATAATCAGGTGGGATGATCACGTCATGGTTATTAACAGCATTACGTCTAACACTCAGAAGAGAAATACCAGTCGATTGGTGATGTGTTTAGGTCATTCACATCCCTCTCTACAGGGTCTTGGAGCGAACAGTACGGCAAATATGTAAGCAACATTCACCAGCAGTTGCGGAAAATTGATCATGTGAACATGGCGTATATAAAATAGATGAAAACAAAAGTAATCTTTTTAAAGAATGCACAATTACCTGCTTGTTCAAGGTGTGCCGCCATTTGCAATGTGGTTTAAGTCTTTACCATCGATCACATGAATGTCACAATTGTCACAATGCTTTCAGCGTAAATTGATGTGTCATGGACATTGTGACAATCGAATTTAGAAAGTATGTCTTCTTTAGCCCATGACTTTTTAAGAAAGATTAACCTATTACATCATTGTTCTTCACTTTACCGTACCTGCTGCAGAAGGATTTAACCCTTTCCCAAACAATAATGACATTTGACCACTTTGTTGCAGACGCCTTTAGAAAACATGGAGGGAAAAGGAGAAATTGCTGGTAATGAGCAATTTTCCTATTCCCACAATGTTTTCTGGCCTATCAGTAAATTATTTTCCAATTTCATCACATTTTGAAATGTCGTCTGCAAACTCTTCCAATTTGGGACAATCGAAAATGTGTTGTTTTGGAAAGGGTTAAAAACCACTATCACTTAAGAATAACTTGCTCTTTTGTTCACAATGCTTCGGACCAAAGAGCACATAAAATTCGTTTAATTGATGCTGTATCTTATAGTCTGCTGTTGCTTTCAATTTGGACAAGTCAAAATTACCAATTTGGGAGAGTGTCTTTAGAACAATTTTGTTCTTTGTGATTCTAGTAAATATCTGAGGGGAACACTTTAGATGGATGTAACTTCCGATTGAATTAAGGTAAGTTAATGTAATCACAGTTGAAAGTCAAACATCAACCCATCAGATACCAGACGTGTCAAACTCACCTTTGAGATCAAGCTTTATGTTAGTAACCTGGAGCTAGGCGTTTTAAGAATCAAATTAGTGTGACACCTTGGCAAGCTTGAAAGAAGAGAGCATTGGAACCAATTATCAAGGAAAGGAGAATTTACTTTGAAATCTACACTCAGCAAAAATCAATACACAATTAAAATCAATACACAGTGAAAATCATTACACTGTGAAAAGATTGTGACAAAAGAAGAATTGGTTTGCCATAAGCAAGATCTCCTTTCCCATTTCAACTATTATCATACGTAAGTCCAAAACACAATGCAATGTAGTTTAGTTCAATTCAAACTTATTTATTTTGCATCAATTGTGAAGTAAATTCTTACAACTTAGATTAATCTCTCTTGATTTTTCTCCCTGGATACAAATAGTACTTGTGCCAAATGTGTCTTAATATAAGGTCGCAAGGTAGAACCCACTACTCACATGATTCGAACCCACGACCCTCGGGTCCTGAGGTCGATGCTCTAACCCAGGGCCACTGCCCTCAGAAACAATGTAGTAGGAATGGTTTCTTGTGACTATGGCAATCTGTCTAATTGGAAAATGACATTGCATGTAGATGCAGCTTCAGGTTCATAAAATCTGGATCCAGGGAACATAAGCAGACCTAACAATATCACTCTTTTAATTGTCGAACACTCCACTCCATTAAACGTTTAATAATCAGACAAAGTTATCAAATGCAGAGGGATTTATATGAGCGACCAGGTTAATTAGGTAATATAAGTATTTCATATGCATGTTACAATTAACATTTTGAAAGTGATAGGTAAACTGCAATTGTTAACCTCACAGCAGTGCACCAATTAGTGAGTCAACTCATCAATGGTTATTGGAACCCAGTTTGTTTTAGCACCATTTTTATCTGTTGAATCTTAACGCCATTTTCAACAGTATGTTAGTAACATCACTGAAGAAAGTGCACCTGGTATTTCTTCAATAGTGCTGCTCGATTCTTTGACGGCCACCAACAGCTTTAGCACATTAACATTAGATAGAGTGGTAGCAGATGAATACGTCATGTCAGAATGAAAGAGTATATTGGCCACTTTCATTGTGATGGTTAGCGAGATTGCTCATACAGATTGGTTTCTTGAATCGTTTACAAAAGCGGGATTATCCCATTCATTTCCCATTTATTCATATGGGAAGTGGTTACTGCTCCAAATTTAAAAGCAACAGCAGACAACAAAAGATAATCATATTGGATTAACCCTTACAGTGCTGGAACCGACTCAATGATCATGGAAACAACTAAATCGGCAGCTGGCCTGAGTATATTTTCTCATCAAAATTAAGCAGATATGTAAGGTTGCGAAAGCAGACGACACAAAAATGGTTTTTTTAGAAAAAAATAACCCAGCATTCTAAGGGTTAATTGCTGATTAGGAGCCATTTTCCCTTTTGTCACAGAATGTTGGTAAACATGTTTTCAAGAGTGCAAACCTCATAAACTCTAAACAACCCTGTTTTTTCTACAAGGAAATTAAACCCCTAGCCCTTTCACAAAAGAGAACAAGGAGTTATCATTTGCCAGAGAAATTACCCAATTAGTGTGGTTGAATGATAGTGCATTATTGGTACTAAGTAGTTAATACGTACTCTACAAGTTACAAAATTTCAGATAAGAGGTAGTTTTCCCTTTGCTTACTTCTTCAACCTTTTTCTAAAATTTATCCTATATTGTTTGTACTCATTTGAATCGTCTTTATTTTTTTTTCTCTAAATCCTATGTTGTTTGTTCTCATTTGAATCGTCTTTATTTTTTTTTCTCTAAATCCTATGTTGTTTGTTCTCATTTGAATCGTCTTTATTTTTTTTCCTCTAAATCCTATGTTGTTTGTTCTCATTTGAATCGTCTTTATTTTCTCTAAATCCTATGTTGTTTGTTCTCATTTGAATGGTCTTTATTTTTTTTTCTCTAAATCCTATGTTGTTTGTTCTCATTTGAATGGTCTTTATTTTTTTTTCTCTCTAAATCCTATGTTGTTTGTTCTCATTTGAATCGTCTTTATTTTTTTTTCTCTAAATCCTATGTTGTTTGTTCTCATTTGAATTGTCTTTATTTTTTTTTCTCTCTAAATCCTATGTTGTTTGTTCTCATTTGAATGGTCTTTATTTTTTTTTTCTCTCTAAATCCTATGTTGTTTGTTCTCATTTGAATGGTCTTTATTTTTTTTCTCTAAATCCTATGTTGTTTGTTCTCATTTGAATGGTCTTTATTTTTTTTCCCTCTAAATCCTATGTTGTTTGTTCTCATTTGAATGGTCTTTATTTTTTTCTCTCTAAATCCTATGTTGTTTGTTCTCATTTGAATGGTATTTATTTTTTTTCCCTCTAAATCCTATGTTGTTTGTTCTCATTTGAATCGTCTTTATTTTTTTTTCTCTAAATCCTATGTTGTTTGTTCTCATTTGAATGGTCTTTATTTTTTTCCCCTCTAAATCCTATGTTGTTTGTTCTCATTTGAATGGTCTTTATTTTTTCCCTCTAAATCCTATGTTGTTTGTTCTCATTTGAATGGTCTTTATTTTTTCCCTCTAAATCCTATGTTGTTTGTTCTCATTTGAATGGTCTTTATTTTTTTTTCTCTCTAAATCCTATGTTGTTTGTTCTCATTTGAGTCGGTAAGGTGATTATAATGAGTCGGTACAAAATAGAATTTATTCTTTTAGTTTTAAATGTGGCATGCACAAAACTGGGGTACAGACAATTCCCCACTAGGACAATAACCCACAGGACAATTACCCACTGGACAATTACCCACCGGACAATGCCCCACATTTGTGTCAAATAGGACAATTCCCCACTGGTAAAATGAAAAGGTCATAAAACATTTCTTTTCAAGAATCTGAATCAAAGAAGCATTAAAATATATTTTCAAACCATTATCTTCAATTTACACATGAAAATACAAATGTATATTTATATTACAATAGCCAAATAAATTACACATGGTTGAAATAAGGTCAAAAGATTGGTCCATTCACAAATCTTTTTGTAATGAGAATGAGGACCCATCCTATCTCAGGCATGTGACCAATGTTTACGAAAATGCTCGAATAAGATGGCCGCACCATAGGTATTTTTGCTTTTTTCAGTGATGACTTTTGTTTTCCACCATATTAGACACGCCATGTTCCGGCCATCAACTTTGGTTCCGGTGGCATATGATAACCCAAGATTATAACGGTGTTACGTCTAACACTCTGTAGAGAAATGGCGGAAGATTGGTGATGTTTTTAGGTTATTCTCATCCCTCAACTTAAAATTCTCTGCAGGGTCTTGGAGCAAAGGTCTTTGTCAAAATGGAAACAACATTACCATTGGTTGCGGAAAATTGATCGTTGGAACATGGCATATATAAAATAGTGGAAAACAAATGAAATCAGCTGAAAAAAATTGCACAAATACCTGCTCATTCTTGGGCATGGCCATTTGCAAGTCTATTTATATCGTAAACATTAATCACATGATCACCCGCCTGTATCTCCATTAATGAATTAACCCATCAAGTGATGCAGATATGATAAAGAACAGTTGTAGGTAAAGAAAACATGGTTCTTAAGAAAGATTTCCCCATTACGTCCATAATATCCCCGTTATTTTACAAAAAGGATTATTTTCTAGTACCCCCATGCTGGAAGGGGTCTATAAAGATATATCCTGCCAAGACTATTATCCCACAATAGGCTTAAAGTAAACAGTCATTTCGGCAGAAAGAACCCATTTGATCATAGACAGACACAATATTGGAAGTCTTACAATGCTACCAATCCTCATTTCAACCCTTTCTCTTTTATGAACATATTTTAGAACCCTGTAGCAGAAGAATATCTTGAAAGATATGAAATTAAAAGGAAAAGTTTAACCCTTCACCAAACGCCACAATTTCGACTGTCCCAAATTGAGAAGAGTTTGAAGACGACATTTCAAAATGTGAAAAAATTGAAAGATATTCTTCTGGTAGGGCAGAAAAAATTGTGGGAAAAGGGGAAATTGCTCGTTAAGAGCAGTTTCTCCTTTACCCACAATGTTTTCCAAAGTCGCCGGCAACAAACTGGTCAGATGTGGTTATCGTTTGGTAATGGGTTAAGACAAAATTGCTTTCCTTTTGTCACAGTGCCTAAATATTCTGAAGTGGGTGTAATAAAAATAAGTATGTTTTATTATCTACATGAAGTAAATTCATAACTTTATACAAAAATTAAAACAGACCATTGATCAGTCAATAGCGATGCTGGGTTTGATATAAAATGATCACTGCTGGGATCAGGGGATGGATTTTCTACACTCTGCCAACATTCTTGAGAACATATGATGGGAAACCGTGTGGGTTCAAATCCTGAGAGAGATATGGATTTTCATGAGAGGCAGTCTCCCGACTGACTTAGGGAATGCCGATGGTTCTACCCACCTTGACCAGCCCTTGTGGGCAGTTGAGTATGGGGTCTTCCTCCATCATTAAGAGTCGGGCATCGCTACATAACTAAAATAATGTTGATGTGATATAAAACCCATATAAAAAAAAAAAAAAAAATATGATGGGACATCATTTATTAGACCCTCATGACAGCTAGAGGCCCTGATAAGCCTATTATAATTGTCAGCCTATTTACTCCAACTAAAAACCTTAGAATGCTGGGTAATTTTCTAAAAATCAATTTTTGTGTCGTCTGCTTTCCAAAACCTTCATTATCTGCTTAATTTTGATGAGGAAAGATACTCAGAGTAGCATTCGGGTTAGATCACAGGCCAGCTGCCAATTTACTTTGTGGCTGGCCTGGATCTAGAAATTTACCCAAATACTCTAGGGGTTAATGAGCAGTTGTTCCTATCTTTAAAATTTTTACCATTTATCAAACATGATTTTCATCTTTTTAAGGCTTTATTTGGTCATCTGCTGTTGCTTTCAATTTTGGACCAGTCACTTGTTTTCTGATGAGGTTTACCAAAACTTGGCTTTTATTACATCAAAATATTCATTTAATTCATATGGAGGAAATTGGCATATTCCCCAAGGTGATATATTGCAGCCACTTTGCTGTGCTCTTGTTTCCATCGATTTCAAAGGCAATCAAATACATTAGGAAAGACTAATTAGTTCCACCTCATTCAAGGTGCCAGCATGGTATAAGTTTGTCAGCATGTTGTTCACTAGTATTGATTTGAAGAAGATGGTTTTGTTTTTAAACCCTTACAATGCTGGCTAGTTTTCTTAAAAAAATAGATTTTTGTGTTGTCTAGATGCTTTCTAAAACCTAAATATCTTCTTAATTTTGTTGAGGAAAGATACTCAGAGTTGCAAACAGGTTGGATCACAGGCCAGCCGTCAATTTACTTGGCGGCTGGCCTGGATCTAACCTGTTTGTATAGGCATGAAGTTTGTTTGAGCACTCTAAGGGTAAAAGAAAGCCAGGGTAGTCTTCAAACTGACTTACAGTGTGCCTATGGTTCTACCTAGTAGTAACATCATTACTGTGTCTTTGTTGTTGATATTTGGTCAACCTGTGATTTCAAGTTGAGTAATCTAACCAGGGAGGCCTCGGCAAGTATGAGTCTCATTAGAGTCTTCTGAATGTAGTGGTTGAAAATACATCAAGTTAAGTACAAGACCTTTTTTTAGGAAACATTTTTTATTTGATCCTTGCTCCAGAAGTTGATAAATTGATTGGTCACTACTATACTGATTTTTAAAAGATTAAAGAGTTCAAGAGGGGAAGAATTTTTTAAAGGGAGATTACAACCCTTATTGAACAGGACTAAAATACTAAGTGTTTCATGTTGTTAAGACTTTGCTATAACCTTACATTGATTCCGCTACATGTACATAAGTACATCCATGGACATAAGTACATCCATGTACATAAGTACATCTATGGACACAAGTACATCCATGGACATACGTACATCCATGAACATACGTACATCCACGGACATAAGTACATACATGGGCATAAGTACATCCATGGGCATAAGTACATCCATGGACATAAGTACATCCATGGACATGAGTACATCCATGGACATGAGTACATCCATGGACATGCGTACATCCATGGACATGAGTACATCCATGGACATGAGTACATCCATGGACATGAGTACATCCATGGACATAAGTACATCCATGGACATAAGTACATCCATGGGCATAAGTACATCCATGGACATAAGTACATCCATGGACATAAGTACATCCATGGACATAAGTACATCCATGGACATAAGTACACCCATGGACATAAGTACACCCATGGACATAAGTACATCCTAGTTTGTCGAACACTCTCATATGAGATGCTCCTTAAGAGTACCAACAATATTGGATGGAGCGAAGAAAGAATCTTTTCATGAAATGTTAGAATAGAAACATGTTTCTCCAGAAAGGGGGATAATTATCACATTTTCCTTTCTATTACATGATTATGGAAATGATGATTATCTCCCTTACCTTCCAGTATATTAAGAAAGTTCACATTTATTTGTGTGTAAAGATCATATGATATTTATGAAGAAAGAAAAACCTTATACCCTTTTATGCCACATTTAACGACAAAATTAAGTTAAAGAAGAAGAAATGATATAGTATTATGGTACCAAGGAAACTTTTTATAAGAAATAATTTTCCAGAAGTTCACAATTTCCCATTGGGCTAAAACCTGCCCAAATGTATGTAGGAAGTTAACTCACTGGGGCTATACCTTGTAACTCACTAGTTAACCCTTTCCCAAACAATGACGACATTTGACCACTTTGTCGCAGACGACCTTAGAAAACATTGTGGGAAAAGGAGAAATTGCTCGTAATGAGCAATTTATCCTTTTCCCACAATGTTTTGTGCCCTATCAGAAGAATATTGTTCAATTTCGACACATTTTGAAATGTCGTCTGCAAACTCTTTCAATTTGGGACAGTAAAAAATTTGGCTTATGGTAAAGACTTAACTCTTCAAGTTACCACACTTTTTCGTTCATCCCTGGATTCGTTCAAGGTGTAGGACAGTGCTACAGTACTAGATGAGAATGTCTTTGTAATTCAGTTAGCAATAATTGAGGTTCTCAAATATTTATGAGTCTGTTCCTTACAACCTCTCCTAGGCCTTCAAGATGTCCCATGATTCCCTGAATTCTGACATTACCGCAAGCCTTTACCTTTTTCAACCCCTGCTCTTCTTGTGGTACGTGGAGTAAATGCTCACCATGATTCCATGAATTCTGAAATTACTCCGTGCCTTTGCTCATCATTTCTGTGAATTGTTGTATTCACTGCTCATGATTTTTTGGATGATTGTGGTAGAAGAGGGAAATGCTCGTTATAATTCCCTGAATTCTGACCCAGTGCTTAAAGCCGTTACCCATCATTTTATGGATATGTAATGGGTGCAAATGAATTTTGTAATCATTGTGGTGGGAGGAGAAATTACTCAATGGGATTCCTATATTCTATCTTTACTCTAGCTTTTTACTAAACAGTCAAGGTCAAAAGATTTTTTATTTTTCCTGTAAGAGAGAGATATCTCGTAACAATCCTTGAAATTCGTCTCTAATCCTATATCAAGTTAACCCTTTCCCAAACAACAAATTTTCGACTGTCCCAAATTGAAAGAGTTTGCAGACGACATTTCATAATGTGATGAAATTGCAAAATAATCTTCTGATAGGGTAGAAAACATTGTGGGAAAAGGAAAAATTACTTGTTACGATAAATTTCTCCTCTTCCCACAAAGTTTCATAAAGTCATCTGCAACAAAGTGGTCAAATGTCGTTATTGTTTGGGAAAGGGTGAAAGGAAAGAATTGATGCAGAAATTCTTTAAACTTAAAATGAATCCCATGTGATGCTCCCTGAGTTCAAATCACATAATAATGTTTATGATAACATACATAATTGAATCAGGTTCATTGAATGGAAAATTTGCTTGAAAAGAGTTAATTCCCCTTGTGTCACATTTGTTTCAAATTCCATCAATCAAACAAACTTGATAGGTTATTGTTAACTTTGAATAAACACCATCTGCAGCTTTG
Source organism: Cerastoderma edule (assembly GCA_947846245.1). Lineage (NCBI taxonomy): Eukaryota > Metazoa > Mollusca > Bivalvia > Cardiida > Cardiidae > Cerastoderma > Cerastoderma edule. The sequence continues at coordinate 23,370,041 of OX401411.1, forward strand.
TCATTTATATTTAGATTTATGTTCTCTGAATAAGGTTAAGTGTTAATTATTACAGATCATCAATTCTAGCACTAAAGGCAACTCTATAATTTTATAGAGACTGTTATCTGTCAACAGCTTCAATTCGGACACACCTCATAGGCTAATGTTGTTTTCTGATCCTGTTAGGCTTAATTAGATTGAGTACAAAAGGAAAATCGTGTAAATTTACCGGATGCCTGGATGCCTTACGGAACTCCACAGTGCATTGAGATATTGGTCACGATATGCAGGTGTTTTTGTTTGTGAAAAATCCAGAAAGGAAGATGTTCTAGTTTGTAAAACATACAGAAACTGAGATGTTCTTGTTTGTAAAATCCCAGAATCAGAGATGTTCTTGTTTGTAAAATTCCAGAATCAGAGATGTTCTTGTTTATAAAATCCCAGAATCAGAGATTTTCTTGTTTGTAAAGTCATAGAATCAGAGATGTTCTTGTTTGTAAAGTCATAGAATCAGGGATGTTCTTGTTTGTAAAATCCCAGAATCAGAGATGTTCTTGTTTGTAAAGTCATAGAATCAGAGATGTTCTTGTTTGTAAAGTCATAGAATCAGAGATTTTCTTGTTTGTAAAATTCCAGAATTAGAGATGTTCTTGTTTGTAAAATTCCAGAATTAGAGATGTTCTTGTTTGTAAAATTCCAGAATTAGAGATGTTCTTGTTTGTAAAATTCCAGAATTAGAGATGTTCTTGTTTGTAAATTCATAGAATAAGAGATGTTCTTGTTTGTAAAGTCATAGAATCAGAGATGTTCTTGTTTGTTAAACACCCAGAAACATAGTAGTACTTTTCTTTCTAAAACCCAGAAATGATGATGTTCTTGTTTCTTTAAACCCAAAAATTGAGATATTCTTGTTTGTAGAAACCAAGAATTCAGATATGCAGTGTAGTTGATTGTTAAAACCAAGTTTTGAAGACAGGTTTGTTTGTGAATTACCCTGCAACAAAGTTGTTCTTGTTTGTGTAAAGCTTGGTCTTGCATCTGTTCTGCAAGGTAACAAAAATAGCACCTGAATTAACATTTTTCTTTGCTGCCTTAGAATTGTTGGCAAAGGTTGTCATTGATCACTTCAGGTAATATATTTAGGACCACTGAATAGATACTTAATTATGAATCTTAATAAATTTCAAGGACTCAATGTAAGGTTAAAGTAGGTCTTTCACAAATGAGAAACACTTACTATAGTCCTGCATTCAACTTGAAAAGGAGTATCCTGGTGCTTTCAATTGCGACGATTCACAACATTCCATATGTGGGAATAGGTTTAACCCATTACCAAACGCCAAAGTTTTGACTATCCCAAATTGAAAGAGTTTGCAGACCACGTTTCAAAATTTGATGAAATTGGAAATTAATATTCTGATGGGGCAGAAAACATTGTGGGAAAAGGAGAAATTGCTCCTGACGAGCAATTCTTCTTTTTCCTACAATGTTTTCCAGAGTTGTCTGCAACAGACTGGTCAAATGTTGTTATTGTTTGGTAATGGGTTAATGCAAAACTATATAATAAATCCTTCACAGATGTGAAGCTTTTACTTTGGCCTTGCATTGAACTTGAAAAGTATTATCCTGGTGCTTTCAATTACAAAGATTCAGAAAAGTCCATTATGTGGAAAAAGGTCTACGTCTAACTTTATGGGGCATTTTTTAGTGTTTGTTTGTGTGAAGCTGGGCTGTTCAATAGACTCTAACATGCAATTCAAACAATGCACTAATGAATTTCAATTTTATTGGATGTGATTATTGCTTGGGTTACCTAGTTACTGTTGAATTACCGGAACCAAGTTAAATGATCTGGAAATTTGATTAAGCAGCTTTATCCCTCTTCCTAACAGCTTCTAGATTGATATGTCTAATTATATACCTCTGTAGGAATTATTGTTGAAAAACAGAGGTGGCGAAATAAGTTGTCAGTACTGTCTGTATTGTCCAAATGCTTTGACCCTTTACCAAATGCCAAATTTTCAACTGTCCAAAATTGAAAGAGTTTGTAGACTTCATTTCAAAATGTGATGTAATTGAAAATCTTCTGATAGGGTAGAAAACATTGTTGGAAAAGGTTAAATTGCTTGTTAAGAGCAATGTCTCTTTTTCCCACAATGTTTTCCAAAGTCGTTTGCAACAAAGTGGTCAAATGTCGTTGTTGCTTGGTAATGGGTTAAACCATTCCAAACACTAGGGAATCTTTGACTCACCCTTATTGAAGACAATTCTTTTGAATTGCCAAACAGCAGCGGCCCGTTTTACTTAACAAGTTACGGAAAATATTTGCCTAAGTCATAATTGATAAACATGGATAGTATCTTCAATGAAAGTACAATGTTGCAATGTGGCACGTCATTGGAAGCGTCTCGGAGAGACGATTCCAATGATGCGTCACTTTGCAATATTGCTGTGTCCAATATTGAAATAAGAGGAATTGTTGTTTTAGACTTACGCAAATCTTAAGCGTAAACTGTTTAGTAAAACGGTACCCAGCAATGCTGTTATGTGATACACACTGAGTAATAGTCATTGGAAACAAAATTAGATCGTGTTGGACTAGGGGTACGTCAGCACCTTAGTCCATTGAACTAACATACCACTTTTTGAGGGCCAGTACTTTATCAATACACAGCGGTCTGACCCCAATTACTCATTAAACATCCGCGTTCACTGTGCGGACTATATTTATAATACCTTCTTGGAACTAGGAATGTAGTCTGGATTTACTCGCTTTGTTTTTCTCTATATTATCATAACTGTTGCCTCATGGGAAATCTTGAAATGTCCAGATGTTCGAAAAATAGACTATCTCTGTTCACAGAAATAATAATTATAGTAATGGTGGTAAAAGGAGCATCTGTTTTCCTTGAGATGTTTGCCCAAAGAAATTTTTAAATGTATCCTCAATCATCTTGCTTTACTTTAAACGTACCTTAGTCCTTCAGCGCTATCAGTGCTTTGATTAATTCTTTAAAGTGTGGATACAATGAATTTACATTTAACTGAATCCAATAGTACGACATCGCTTTTCAGATCTACAACATACAGACTTGACATTCTTAGATATAGTGACGCTTCTTAATTAATTATACTTTCAAAAGATACTTTCAATTATATATCAAACAAAAGTACAAACAAAAGTACAAAAACTGTATTGTTGAAGGACATTTTATTTTGACTTTCAAATATCCTCTTCTGTGAACAAGCACTTTTAAAGCAGGAACATTTCTGCCTTATTTTTTGGGCCTGGTGTTGAACGCTTAAAACAATGATTGTTAATTTGTCATTGCCTATCAATCTCTTATGGACAGAATCAGATCATTATCATGGAAACTGGAAATGACAAATGATTTCTTTTTTTTGCTGATGTATTTCTTAATTCATCCCTTTGAATCATGATGGACTGTGTGATTATCTGATTATTGGATAATTTCTCCATTAAACAAGTGATTCCTTCCCCTAATGATAACCCCGTTCCCCCATCTTGACAAGTTTTTAACTGTTGGCTGCAACAAATGTGCCGACTGCTCCATATCCCTTTACCAAATGTCAAATTTTGGACTGCCCTAAATTGAAAGTTTTCAGACGACGAAAATAATGTTCTTACAGGGCAGGAAACACTCTTAATGAGCAATTCCTCCTTTTCCCACAATGTTTTCCACAGTTGTCTGCAACAAACTTGTTAAATGTTATTATTGTTTGGTAATGGGTGAAAGTCTGTATTGATCCTCACACTTTGTTTTACACCTCACTCTTCATTGACCAGCATTAAAGCACAGGCAGCATAAAAAAAAATCAAAACACTGAATTTCTGGTGTGCTGCCTTGGCAGCAGAAGAATCAAAAATCTCTCAGACAAAAGGATAAACTTCTCATCACGAGCAATACCTTCTCTTATCACATTGGCTTGTATCAGAATCAAGAGTTATTAATCTAAGTTGTATGAACATGTTTCACAATCAATGTAAAATAAATAAGTTTAAATTAAACAATGACAAAGAAAACATTTATATCATAAATTTGTAATCTGCTGTCACATTCAATTTGGAGCAGACACCTATATTTTGGTACAAGTTTAACCCTTAGAATGCTGGCTAATTTTCTAAAAAAATGGATTAGATTCTTTGGTTGTCTGCTTTCCAAAACCTTTAATATCTGCTTAATTTTGTTGAAGAAAGATACTCAGAGTAGCGAACAGGTTTGATCACAGGTCAACCACGAATTTACTTGGCGGCTGGCCTGAATCTAACCTGTTTGCATAAACATGAAGCCTGTTCCACCACTGTAGGGTTGAAGAAAGGGATTAAATTGGAACCATCCAATTTGAGAAAGTTGTAGCGACCATATATTACTTGCTGAAACCTTTCTACAGTTTGACATTTAATATCGAAGGATGATATTAGCAGTCGCATTATCAGTTTTGCTAGGGTTTTCTACCAAATAACAATGGTTTTGTAAGCAACAAAAGATTTGGCAGACGACACATGAAATTGTGATCAAAGAGAGAGAAGTTCTTGTGGAGAAATGTTAGATAATGCTGTTTTTCGAAAGGAAAAAAAGTTTTATATGTGTTTTCTTATTTAATCTCTTGGGACTTATTAGACGCCATTGTAAATTTTTGATAAATGAAATACTTGTGTATTTTTCTTGTGTAGGACAGAGAATATTTTCAGAAAGTGGCATATTCTAAAATTCATAAGCCAGGTTAGAGTGTTACTTCCTATTGTCTCACTTTACGTAACTCTGTGGCTGCAGAAGACATAACAGTTTCTCTCATAACCCTTTCCCAAACAATAACGTCATTTTACCACTTTGTTGAAAACGACTTTAGAAAGCATTGTGGGAAAAGGAGAAATTGGAGAATTTGCTCTCAAAAAGCAATTTTTCCTTTTCCCACAAAGTTTTTTGCTCTATCTGAAGATTACTTTCTAATTTGGTCATATTTCGAAATGTCGTCTGCAAACTCTTTCAATTTGGGACAGTCGAAAATTTGTTGTTTGGGAAAGGGATAATGGAATTTTCAATAAGTGAATTTCAAAGCAAGGGCAGATAACAATTAAAAAGTACCTGTAACTATGTGAAATATCATTTTCTTTGGACTGGAAACTGCTATTACAAAAGCCATTTCATCTGCTATTTTAACCCTTTCCCAAACAACAAATTTTTGACTGTCCCAAATTGAAAGAGTTTGCAGACAAAATTTCAAAATGTGATGAAATTGAAAAACATTCTCCAGAAAGAGCAGAAAACCTTGTGGGAAAAGGAAAAATTGCTCGTTATGAGCAATTTCTCCTTTTCCCACGTTTTTTAAACTTGTCTGCAACAAAGTAGTAAAATGTCGTTATTGTTTGGGAAAGGGTTAATTTGACATGATTTGTTTCTCTAGTAGTCTTATACAGTTTTACTACATCTGCTTGTCTAAATGACTTTTGTATTTTGGTGAAATACCACCTATAAGTAACTATAGGTAACACAAAGAAATGGAGCAAAATCAGACGTTGGCATTTGGATTGACTCCGCCACAAAATACTTATTTTTTGGCCATATTGTTTTGCATAAATTTTTGTATCCATTTCATGGAGCCTTGAATTTTAAGAATAAATTTCTTTTGAGCTACTCTTGTAGCATAGAATGGAGAAATTGAAGATAAAAGAAAAAAAAATATAGAAGAATTTTATCACAATTATTTTTTCAAAAATTTTAAAAGCATACTAGCGCTCAGAAAAACTGCAAAACTGGGTAAAAGGAGTTACAAATTATGATAGAAAATGTTGAAACAAAACAGAACATCACAGGACCATTAAAACATAACGCTTGTACTGTTTGTCATCTAGGTTTCAAAGTGCTATTTTCTTAAATTTGGTGCCCACCAGTTTAACATCATTGTTTACATTTGAGTAAAATCTTAAACAGCAAGGAGCGCTCAAATTATCGAGTGGCGATCACCTGTGTAGAAAAATCATTAAACACATAAAAATACTGTCATTTATCAAACACCAACAACGTGAACATTCAAAATGGTGGTTTTCTCAGGTTTGATTGGTTCCGACATTTCCGAGATGACCTACATTTTTTGCTAATTGTAAACAAACCTAATCATATTCAGTCTTTTAAAAGCATCATGTGAACCTGTTTCCATCTCGATGCCTCTGTAAAAGGGAAATTTAAGTACTTTTAAGTTAATTATTCCTGAACTTCCACATTTTAAGTGTAATTGAGCGCAAGGATGGTCTTAAGCAAGAAATAATTTTGTACATTGTAGTCTTTGGTTTCTTCCTTTCCATTAATTTTGTTTAGTGAAGATAATGACCTTTATCTTAAACCAGTCAATGAAGAAATGGGTTAAGGGACTGCTTGAATAAGAGGATAAGTATTGTATGGAACAAGAAAAAAGTTCTCTTTTAGATACATTTAAAGTTTCTTTCCAAAGTATCTGAGTTACGTACCATACTTGGAGGGTTCAATGCAAGTCTAAAGTAAGTGCTTCACATACATGCAGCACTTACTATAGTCTTTACTATAGCATTGAACCATCATAATAATCATCTGTTAATGCTTTGAATTTGGGCAATTTTAAATTTCAATTTTGGTGTATCATGGGTAAATATAGCACTTGTCAGACCAATTGTCTTAATTACAGACTTTACGACAGTTCTGTGGGAACAGTAGATTGGATTAGAATGGCAATTGGAACGGAAAAGTGATCAACAGAGCATTTTTTTCTACTTTGACATTTACTAGTAATGTGTTCCTGACTGTATAAGGTTGATGAAATCCAGCGGTGGATCAGAATTGGTTACTACTAGCAGGAAATCGTCAGTAAATTTGTGATAGTAAATCCATACGACTTTTTTTTTCTAGTTTTTGCATCGCATTTAGAGGAATTGTGATCTTGATGTTATTGAATGGAAATAAAAGGTGGAATTGAGTTCTAAGAGGAATAATCAATAGAAAATGAAAGAACGAAAGAAGACGTTAACCATTGTCATATTTTCCTATACATGTATAATTTTTCCAATTGATTTTTCAAAATGTTGCTAACAAATGTTCTATATATAGTGAGTTGTTTCATTTTTGGCTTTGAAGACTTTCAATATTACTGCTCTAAAGAAGAAACAAAGCCTTTAGAATCTAATCTTATGGTCAATACAGAAGCTTGGAAGTGTGGAATTCTCTTTCCACAAATAAAAAAGATGATTTTGAAAAAGATGATTTTGAAAAAAGATGATTTAGAGCTGTAAAATTTTCAAACAAAGTATGATTTAAAGAGCATTATTTCCTATTTTGCGGTTTTTTTTTAAAGTGTTTTTGACAAAAGATCAAGCATTTTGGAAACCGTCAAAGTCAATTCAGAGCTTGAAAATAAAGTTTGTTGTTCTCTCTGGATAAACTTTATTCATGCAATGATTCCTACTCACATCTGCAATGTGTAGGACCTAGCTCATTGTTCTCCTTAAATAGACAAATATCAAGCATTTTGGAAACCTAAATAGTTTATTCAGAGCTTGAAAAAGAAGTTTGCTGTTCTCTCTGGATATACTTTATTTATGCGATGATTCCAAGTCACATGTGTTATGTGCAGAACCAAGCTCATTGTTCTCTCTAGATGTACTTTAATTGTGTGATATGTGATGATTCCAAGTCACATGTGTTATGTGCAGAACCAAGCTCATTGTTCTCTCTAGATATACTTTATTTGTGTGATATGTGATGATTCCAACTCACATGTGTTATGTGTAGAACCAAGCTCATTGTTCTCCTTAGAAAGACACTGATCAAGCAATTTGGAATTCTAAAAAGTCGATTCAGAGCTTGAAAAAGAAGTTTGTTGTTCTCTCTGGATATATTTTATTTATGCGATGATTCAAACTCACTTGTGTTATGTGTAGAACCAAGCTCATTGTTCTCCTTAGATATAGTTTATTTGTGTTTATATAGTTTATTTGTGTGATATGCAATGATTCCAACTCACATGTGTAATGTGTAGAGCCAAGCGCATTATTCTCCTTAGATAGTCACTGATCAAGCATTTTGGAATTCTAAATAGTCAATTCAGAGCTTGAAAAAGAAGTTTGGCGTTAGGTAGACTTTATTTGTGTGATATGCAATGATTCAAACTCACATGTGTAATGTGTAGAACCAAGCGCATTATTCTCCTTAGATAGTCACTGATCAAGCATTTTGGAATTCTAAATAGTCAATTCAGAGCTTGAAAAAGAAGTTTGGCGTTAGGTAGACTTTATTTGTGTGATATGCAATGATTCCAACTCACATGTGTAATGTGTAGAACCAAGCGCATTATTCTCCTTAGATAGTCACTGATCAAGCATTTTGGAATTCTAAATAGTCAATTCAGAGCTTGAAAAAGAAGTTTGGCGTTAGATAGACTTTATTTGCGTGATATGTGATGATTCCAACTCACATGTGTAATGTGTAGAACCAAGCTCATTATTCTCCTTAGATAGACACTGATCAAGCATTTTGAAATTCTAAATAGTTAATTCAGAGCTTGAAAAAGAAGTTTGGCGTTAGATAGACTTTATTTGCGTGATATGCAATGATTCCAACTCACATGTGTAATGTGTAGAACCAAGCTCATTATTCTCCTTAGATAGACACTGATCAAGCATTTTGGATTTCTAAATAGTCAATTCAGAGCTTGAAAAAGAAGTTTGGCGTTAGATAGACTTTATTTGCGTGATATGTGATGATTCCAACTCACATGTGTAATGTGTAGAACCAAGCTCATTATTCTCCTTAGATAGACACTGATCAAGCATTTTGGATTTCTTAATAGTCAATTCAGAGCTTGAAAAAGAAGTTTGGCGTTAGATAGACTTTATTTGCGTGATATGCAATGATTCCAACTCACATGTGTAATGTGTAGAACCAAGCTTCGTGATGGGACAGGTCCAGAACATACTGAAGGATTGGATGGAAGACTCAATAGGTAATGGATTATTCCATTCTCTCATATATACAAGTGTTTTATAACCCATTCCACCTTACAAACATTAGTGACTGGTCCAAATTCAATGCCACAGCAGATGTTAAATCCAACAAAAGCATGGGAATTATGTTTGTTGAAATGATTTTGGTTTGAAACAATTGTGATAAAAGGATAAATTGCTCATCATGAGCAATTTATCCGTTTGCCACATTGGTTTCTATGCACTTAAGAAGCAGATGCCTCAAATTGAAGAATTATGGAGTTTATTTGTTTGTTTGTTTGTTTGTTTGTTTGTATGGTGTCTAACACTGTAACAACAATTTTTCAGTTATGTAACTGCTTTCCTGGATCCACCAGTACTAGACTAGGGCTCTGAAATAACATGCCAAAGGTCACTCCCAGGAAACCAGAGATGTTGGTGGGGCTTGAACCCAGAACCCCTGAGTTTTAAGTCTGCCACCTTAACCACTGGGCCACACAGGACCCTAGTGTTTTGGAGTAAAGGGCTTACTAAATGTTAGTCTTTATTGTCTCAAATAGAAAGATGTCAATAGATGACAACTTGATTTGAAATTGAATTATTAAGTATTTTCTTAAAGGATAGAAGGTTGGAAATTTGAGATATTGCCAATGTAAGCAATTACTGCTGATGTGAGCAATTTCTCCTCTGCCGAAAATGATTGCATGCTGCTGATGAAAAAACAAATGGTACTATTACATGTAAGTTAAGAATAGTTTTTTACTTTCTCCAATATATATGTTACCATTTTATTTTTTCCCTTTTTTATTTGTATTTATATTTTATCATGTATCCTTTTTTGATACAAGATAACAAATTAATAGGCATAACTTTCATTTCAAACCATTTAAAAAATTTCCATTATATTAGTTACTTAGATGAAGTAAGTATGCTTTGATGAAAAATGAATGTACTTGTACTAGGATTTACCCATTTGAGGAGATTTTGGTGTTTAAAAGGTAGAAACAACATTGAAAAAAATACCTATAATCCCCCACTTCGAAACTCATAATTTCTGCGGATAACTTCATTCGTTCTTGGTATACATCGGTAGGGCCCGAACTATTTGGCGTTATGCAAATAGTTCCGGCTCAGACCTACCCCGCGGGGGTCTCTTAACAGTTTTGGTCTATACCAATCGAACTAAGGATAGTCCAATGGAGATCTTGTGAGGAACGTTCCTCACCTGAAACAATGCTAATTGATTGTGACATTAAGTGAAGTGATGAGGTGTAAACAATTCCCATATGCCGACTTTATGACAACTTTTGTCTCAAACTACAGGACAGAAACCCATGTTTATGTTCCAAACCAATTCTTTTGAAACATTTTCTAAGGCATTTTGTCAAGACTTATCATCTCTATTAACTTAAAATATAATGTGGTGTTAAAATCAATTATCTCTTTTGGAAATATTTGTCTGGTTCAAATTGAAAAAATCAGCAGAAGAAGAATTATTGACAGAAATAATACATTTCTTGGACAGAAACCACTGTGACCAAAGTAATGAATTGCTCAATATGATGTGTGATGCCATTTTATCTATTGAGGCAAGTCTATATGAAAAAGGATAAAATCTTGACAATTGTTACATTCCCTTTAACGTTAGGGGAGGCAATTAGGTCTGGAGTATTTTCCCTTATGCTGACTTTATGACGCCAGTCCTGTCGTCTTTCCCTCCAGAATTGAAGGGTTTATTCATTATTCAACAAACTATATGTTGAGCGTTCAATGCAAGACTATAGCATCTTCCTCCATCATTAAGAGTCGGGCATCACAACATAACTGAAATAATGTTGATGTGATGTAAAACCCATTTTAAAAAAAAAGAAAAGACTATAGCAAGTGCTCCATAGACATGAAATCTTGCTATAGTATTGCATTGAACCCTTGATGCAATGTTAAAACATAGATAAATGGTATGATCTGGCACAGGTATCAAACCTGCAGCATTTCAAATAACCAACCCTTTCCCAAAAACAAATTTCGACTGTCCCAAATTGAAAGAGTTTGCAGACGACATTCCAAAATTTGATGAAAAAACAAATGGTACTATTACATGTAAGTTAAGAATAGTTTTTTACTTTCTCCAATATATATGTTACCATTTTATTTTTTCCCTTTTTTATTTGTATTTATATTTTATCATGTATCCTTTTTTGATACAAGATAACAAATTAATAGGCATAACTTTCATTTCAAACCATTTAAAAAATTTCCATTATATTAGTTACTTAGATGAAGTAAGTATGCTTTGATGAAAAATGAATGTACTTGTACTAGGATTTACCCATTTGAGGAGATTTTGGTGTTTAAAAGGTAGAAACAACATTGAAAAAAATACCTATAATCCCCCACTTCGAAACTCATAATTTCTGCGGATAACTTCATTCGTTCTTGGTATACATCGGTAGGGCCCGAACTATTTGGCGTTATGCAAATAGTTCCGGCTCAGACCTACCCCGCGGTGGTCTCTTAACAGTTTTGGTCTATACCAATCAAACTAAGGATAGTCCAATGGAGATCTTGTGAGGAACGTTCCTCACCTGAAACAATGCTAATTGATTGTGACATTAAGTGAAGTGATGAGGTGTAAACAATTCCCATATGCCGACTTTATGACAACTTTTGTCTCAAACTACAGGACAGAAACCCATGTTTATGTTCCAAACCAATTCTTTTGAAACATTTTCTAAGGCATTTTGTCAAGACTTATCATCTCTATTAACTTAAAATATAATGTGGTGTTAAAATCAATTATCTCTTTTGGAAATATTTGTCTGGTTCAAATTGAAAAAATCAGCAGAAGAAGAATTATTGACAGAAATAATACATTTCTTGGACAGAAACCACTGTGACCAAAGTAATGAATTGCTCAATATGATGTGTGATGCCATTTTATCTATTGAGGCAAGTCTATATGAAAAAGGATAAAATCTTGACAATTGTTACATTCCCTTTAACGTTAGGGGAGGCAATTAGGTCTGGAGTATTTTCCCTTATGCTGACTTTATGACGCCAGTCTGTCGTCTTTCCCTCCAGAATTGAAGGGTTTATTCATTATTCAACAAACTATATGTTGAGCGTTCAATGCAAGACTATAGCATCTTCCTCCATCATTAAGAGTCGGGCATCACAACATAACTGAAATAATGTTGATGTGATGTAAAACCCATTTTAAAAAAAAAGAAAAGACTATAGCAAGTGCTCCATAGACATGAAATCTTGCTATAGTATTGCATTGAACCCTTGATGCAATGTTAAAACATAGATAAATGGTATGATCTGGCACAGGTATCAAACCTGCAGCATTTCAAATAACCAACCCTTTCCCAAAAACAAATTTCGACTGTCCCAAATTGAAAGAGTTTGCAGACGACATTCCAAAATTTGATGAAATTGGAAAATAATCTTCTGATAGGCCAGAAAACATTGTGGGAAAAAGAAAAATTGCTTGTCACAAGCAATTTCTCCTTTTCCCTCAATGTTTTTTAAAGTTGTCTGCAATAAAGTGGTCAAATGTCGTTATTGTTTGGGAAAGGGTTAAGAGGCAATGTGGAGGACAGTGGTCCTCGGATAGAGCTTTGCCACTGAACATGCAGGTTGTGGTTTCAAATCCCATGAGTAGCGTGATCCATTGTGCAGCCTATCATTAATCCGTTAATAACTCGGCGCAAGTACTGGTTACATATTCAGGAAGCAGAATCGAGAGACAAATATATTTTGAAAGAACTTGTTTCAAAATCCATATAAAAAATGGATAAGTTTAAACTAATATACCTTACCTTAGAACAGACAAATCGCTTTACTTCAAATGACTGTAATGTGTTACAAAAAATTGTGTGACATCATCTTCGATGTGACATAAAAATACATCTTGGGGGAAATAACTCAGAGAAATCTGTATGTTTTAGGAGACAAGTTCTCTCAATGACCCTTTCTCATAATACAAACACTCTCCAATAACTTCATAGAAACTTGCGTCTAAAATTATAGTGACAAAATGAGAATTTGCTTGTTATTCTATTCTTATTTTGTCACAATGATTCAATTCTTCAGAGTACAAAGAGTTACTTTTTTCCAATTAATGATTTCATGATTTTAACTACCATTCCAATGCCATCTGTGGCAAATACAAATGATAAGGAAAAAGGTGCCAAGGGTTAACGAATGATTTCTGCCATCTCAGAGGAGCCCAACCACCATTGTAATGTGCCAGACGAGGGCAAATTGGATCTGAAATGAAGACAGATACCCTGTCAGCAACATATATCAAACTTAAGAATAGAACACCATCATTTTCCTTCTATCCCTTTTGATATAACAGTCTGATGCCAACATTTTCTCATTTAAAAGCTTTAAACATCAAACTTAAGAATAGAACACAATTATTCCCCTTCTATCCCTTTTGATATAACAGTCTAATACCCACCTTTTCTCATTTAAAAGCTGTAAACATCAAACTAAAGAATAGAACACCAGTCATTCCCCTTCTATCCCTTTTAATATAACAGTCTAATACCCACCTTTTCTCATTTAAAAGCTGTAAACATCAAACTAAAGAATAGAACACCATCATTCCCCTTCTATCCCTTTTGATATTACAGTCTAATACCCACCTTTTCTCATTTAAAAGCAGCATACATCAAACTTAAGAATAGAACACCATCGTTCCCCTTCTTTCCCTTTTAATATAACAGTCTAATACCCACCTTTTCTCATTTAAAAGCTGTAAACATCAAACTTAAGAATAGAACACAATCATTCCCCTTCTATCCCTTTTGATATAACAGTCTAATACCCACCTTTTCTCATTTAAAAGCAGCATACATCAAACTTAAGAATAGAACACCATCGTTCCCCTTCTTTCCCTTTTAATATAACAGTCTAATACCCACCTTTTCTCATTTAAAAGCAGCATATATCAAACTTAAGAATAGAACACCATCATTCCCCTTCTTTCCCTTTTAATATAACAGTCTAATACCCACCTTTTCTCATTTAAAAGCAGCATATATCAAACTTAAGAATAGAACACCATTATTCCCCTTCTTTCCCTTTTAATATAACAGTCTAATACCCACCTTTTCTCATTTAAAAGCAGCATATATCAAACTTAAGAATAGAACACCATCATTCCCCTTCTTTCCCTTTTAATATAACAGTCTAATACCCACCTTTTCTCATTTAAAAGCTGTAAACATCAAACTTAAGAATAGAACACCATCATTCCCCTTCTTTCCCTTTTAATATAACAGTCTAATACCCACCTTTTCTCATTTAAAAGCAGCATATATCAAACTTAAGAATAGAACACCATCATTCCCCTTCTTTCCCTTTTAATATAACAGTCTAATACCCACCTTTTCTCATTTAAAAGCAGCATATATCAAACTTAAGAATAGAACACCATCATTCCCCTTCTATCCCTTTTGATATTTACAGTCTAATGCCCACCTTTCCTCATCTAAAAGCTGCAGACATCAAACCTTAGAATGGAACACCGTGACGAGCAATTTCTCCTTTTCCCACAATGTTTTCCAAACTCGTCTGAAACAAATTGTTCTTATTTATTTTTTCTTTAAACAAATACATTTTAACCTGTAAATATTTTTAATATACATTTATCCTCATCATCATAATGCATGCTAAATGACCTTAGCTGTTGATGCGCCTTAAAACACCATTCATTCATTCATTCATTCATTCATTCATTCATTCATTCATTCATTCATTCATTCATTCATTCATTCATTCATTCATTCATTCATTCATTCATTCATTCGTCATTGCAGCAAATTGTTCAAATGTTGTTTCTGTTTGGTAATGGGTAAAAAGCTGCATTCATCAAATGTAAGCAGTCCTTCATTTCCTTCCATCCCATTCTCTTGTACAGTTTATAGCCCATCATTACAATTCCGATTGACATAGTCAATAAGAAATGTATTAAAATCTAAAATGTTATGATAAGTTTTGATAAAATGATTGGACCAATGTGCCATTTGTACAGACTCATCCTTTCACTCTATTGTTTACGCTAAACATGGGAAATCTACTGGGTTTTTAATACGGAATGACTCGGAGCAATTTATTACAAAACCTGTTGGTAATCCTGCTGTAAGATAGTGTAAAGCATTTTTGATCGAGGTTTACTGTATATACTCAATACACTATCTTGTGTGTTATAATATTTGTATCTCCAATTTGCTTAATTCAAAACGTAAACTTTAGCAGATATTTCAAAATCTATTTTATATCTCTTTCTGGCGGCATAGTCAACAGGAAATGTAATGAAAAGTATAAATTAACAAAAACGTGATCTGATAGAAAAACTTTGATCCTGAAATGTGCTTGTATAGACTCACCATGCCATATAAATTTAAGGACAAATATTAAACACATGTTCAATACCAAAACAAGACTGGTTCAGTTCGTTTTATGTCAGAACCTGATTTATTACATCTTCAGGTGTCATAGTCAACAGGAAATGTAACAGATTTGATTTTTTTTATAAAATACAAGAAAATGATGATATCAGTGTAGCATGTGAATTAACTCACCAAACAGATATATTTTGTATGATAAAAAGTGTACACTTGCTTAATATCAAATATGAACCAACCAACATCAAATTATTACATTTCCTGTTTTATCAAATTTCTGGTTAACATAGTCAACAGGAAATGTAATAAGGTAGAAAATATTATAAATTGCAAGAAAATGATCTGATTAGTAAAGTATGTGAATTAAATCACCCAACATGTTGGATTTGTATGACAAACAGTGTACACTTGCTAAGTACCAAATATGTACGGCTAACAGCAATTCATAACATTTCCTGTTGACTATGACACCAGAGAGTGTAATAAAACAGGTTTTGAAATAAATCGCTCCGAGTCAGTCCGTATGAGAAACCAAGCGGATTTACAATGTTTAGACTTAACAATAGAGTGAAAGGATGAGTCTGTACAAATGGCACATTGGTCCAATCATTTGATCAAAACTTATTACATTTTAGGGTTTATTACATTTCTTGTTGACTATGTCAACAGGAAATGTAATAAAACAGGAAATGTAATAAATTGCTTACGGCCGGTTCATAATTGAAAATATGCAAGTGTACACTGTTTATCATACAAATTTAGCTTGTTGGGTGAGTTAATGGCACATAAAAGGAGATTAATGCTATAGCAAACTATTTTATGTGGTAAACTTTTGATCAGATTAAGGTAGTTATCACCAAAAAAACCCATCAGCAAAACTTGAACGTGAAAGTCTACCAGAAATAACCAAGATTAGCAAGTTTAATTATTGAGATTGCCTCATTTTTCACCTCTGACCTTGACAGTTGATACACAAATATTTGAACCAACCAATCAGAATTCTTTATTTTGAATTAGTAAACAAAAAGGTTGTTGAATTGGAGACAACTATATTTCAAGCACAAAATAACTTATGCTAAAGGAATCTTTTTGATAGGTTCTAAATGCATTTGTAAATTGATTCTCATGACTTTTATGAACATAATAAAAGAAATCCATATATTTTTTCAGTAATTTATTTGTACTTATCTCCTTTTATGTGCCTTTAATGAAAATGCTTTACTAATCAGATAAATTTATTGCAATTTATAACATTTCCTATTTTATTACATTTCCTGTTGACTATGTCACCTGAGAGTGTAATAAAACAGGTTTTGAAATAAATCGCTCTGAGTCAGCCTGTATGAGAAACCGAGCGGATTTTCAACGTTAAATAAATAGACTTAACAATAGAGTAAAAAGATGTGTCTGTACAAATGGCACATTGGTCCAATCATTTGATCAAAACTTATTACATTTTAGGGTTTATTACATTTCTTGTTGACTATGTCAACAGGAAATGTAATAAAACAGGAAATGTAATAAATTGCTTACGGCCGGTTCATAATTGAAAATAAGCAAGTGTACACTGTCCTTACTGTTTGGTAATGGGTTAATCATAGGCATATGTTTATTAGAATGAAAATGATACCAAATGGAATGAAACACACTGTTGGCATATTTAGCCCATTACTGATTATGGAAATATGTTACTTGTCTAGAATTCAAAACAGCAGCATATGACGAGAAATAACAAGAAACACACATTTTTTTAAGCTTACCTGAGCACAAAATGCTCAAGGTGGGCTTTTGTGATCGCCCAATGTCTGTCATCCGTCGTGCGCCGTCGACAATTTCTTTAAACATCTTCTCCTCCTAAACCATTGAGCCAATCTTAACCAAACTTCACAGGAATGTCCGTTTGGTGGTGCTCATCAAACATTGTTTAAAGAAATTGATTCCATGCAGAGCTTTGGTTGCCATGGCATGAAAAAGGGGGAATTTCTGGAATTTTTAAAAAACTTCTTGTCTGAAACCACTGGTCAGAATTCAAAATTATTTCACAAGAATGTTCTTTTGGGGCCTCTTATTAAAAAATTTTCATAGAATTTTGATATCTCGAAAAACATGGCCACCAGGCTACGTTGAACTTGGAAAGCATTTTTGTTTTCACTATATACATGAATGCTAAAATTTATAACTTTACAAACATCTTTTTTTTTCCAAACCTCTGGGCAAATTTCAATGAGATTTCATGTGAAGCATCCCTAGTTAGAGGGGAGAAAAATTTGTCAAAAAAAAATTAGTCATGTGACCTAAATGGCTGCCATGCCCATATTTGGTATAAACCTTAAATAAATCTTGTCACAAACCACTGGTAAGATTTCAAAATTATTTCACAGGAATGTTCTTTGGGGATCTTTTTAAAAGGTGTTCAAAGATTTTTGATATCTTGAAAAACATGGCGTCCAGGATGTGTTGAACTTTGAACGCATTTTTGGTTTAACTACATACTAGTACACATGTATGCTAAAATTTATAACTTAGCAAACATCTTTTTTTTCCAAACATCTGGGCCAATTTTAATGAAATGTCATGTGAAGCATCCCTAGTTGGAGGGGAGAAAGATTTGTCAAAAAAAAAATAGTCATGTGACCAAAATGGGTGCCATGCCCATATTTGGTAAAAACCTTAAAAAAATCTTCTTGTCACTAACGACTGGTCAGATTTCAAAATTATTTCACAGGAATGTTCTTTGGGGCCCTTCTTTAAAGATTGTTGAATTCTTTTAGATGTCTTGAAAAACATGGCCGCCAGGGTGCGTTGAACTTTGAAAGCATTTTTGTTTTCACTATATGCAAATATGGTAGAATTTTAAACAAAATACATCAATATCAATTTGGATATCCAAATATGCCAAAATGATAACCACAAAATGGCAACAATAGATCATACTGGACAAAAGTCCAGGCTGATCTTCGTACATACAATCTGTTAAAGTAAAATATTCAGTTTCTGCATTGTAATAATTATGTACCATTTTAATGTCCAACATCAAGCATACAGTGTCCAACTTGTAAAATGGGGGAAAAAAGGTCAATGGATAAAAGCACAAGAAACTCTGTGTAAAATGTAAAAGCAATGTTTCTTACTATTCTTCAAATAGGTGATTTCTGGTGAGCGGTTCTAGGGCCATTATGGCCCTCTTGTTTGACATAGGCAGCAACCATCGCTTTAAATTTGGACCAACAAACATTCCCTCAAGGTAGATATAAAGCCATTGTTGGGTTAGTGCCAACTGTCAATATTCTTTCGGAAAGATGAGATCCCATTGGATAATGGAGGCAATGATGTACCTACTTTTGGAACTTAAAGAAAAAAGTCAGTGGATTGTAAAGAATGTGGTGCATTAATCAAGTGAGGGATATTGGAAAGGTATCATCAACAAAGATAGGAATAGTGCTCCTTTTAATGTTGCTGTCAGATACCTTGTCAATAACCATTTCTTGTATTGCACTTAATTCTTTATAACTCACCGATTGCTTTCCTAAATTACAAATATTGCAGGTGAAAAATTAGTTTGATCTAGCCACAACATCTGTTTTTTTTGCCACAGGGACCAATGTCGTTTGACGAACCTATATTAACCCATTACCAAACAATAACAACATTTAACCACTTTGTTGCAGACGACTTTGGAAAACATTGTGGGAAAAGGAGAAACTGCTCTAAATGAGCAATTTTTCCTTTTCCCACAATGTTTTCTCTAAATGAGCAATTTTTCCTTTTCCCACAATTTTTTCCACCCTATCAGAAGATTATTTTGCAATTTCTTAACATTTTGAAATGTGTCTTCAAACCCTTTTAGTTTGGGACAGTCGAAAAATTGGTGTTTGTTAAAGGGTTAACAATTTGTACACTGATAACATAGTTATGTCAATTAGCAACATGGTACCTGTGATCTATACAACTGAAGCCAAAGATATGGGAATCAACTTGTAACACAAAGGAGGAAATGCTTATGGTATCAGCCAAAAGCAGTTTTCTCCTTTTTCCACAATGCTTTCTTATCAAGATATCTAAAGATTTTTTTTTCTCATAACCATCATCTATGAGGATATGAGGAATGAAAAGATTTGTTTTGGCATTGTGCAGGATATATACATTTCAGTTTTGTCAGAGTTATGGGAACGCATCAAAATAAAAAATTATTTTAATTGTTCATAGGGAATATGATAGCTGTAAGAATTCCCTCCAATACAAATATTGCTGTTGAGCCAATTTGGAAGCATCAAAAGTTGAGAATTGTAACTTTGAAATTTACAAAAATAGGACATTCTATCTGAAAGACAGTTTTTGAACTTTGAGTAAAAATTGGAAGTTGATCAGTTAACACTTACAGTTTGATTACTATAAAGTATTTTTTTTTGTATGTCGTTGGTTGCTGTTCCATTAACCAATTCTCCCAATTAAGATATTTTGATAGTCCAATTTGAAAGCAGCAGCAGACAACAATTATAAAGTTTAAAAAAAAATTCTTGTGGTGTTTAGGAAAAATTATTGTGACTAAAGAAGAAATTGCTCAAAATGAGCAATTTCTTCTTTTGTCACAATTGTTACCAAAACTGTCGAGATCTGCTATTGATGTGTCATAGAAGGAAGGATGGAAACAACATTTCATAATTACGGTTAAGGTTTTGTATTGAAAAGACAAAAAGAGCCTTGCTTCAAGTAATCAATATGGAGCACAAAACAATGGATGAATTGAATAAACAATCAGAAAGACAAACAATAAATCAGAACATTTATTGTTACACTGATTGTGATGTAGAGGACTTGGGTTGTTTTCAAACCAAAACATTTTTTGGATTATATTTGTTGCTGGATTATTTCATATACTGTAATTTTTAAACTTTGTTTTTCTTATTTTATCCGCCAGTTTTTTTCTTTTAATTTGGGAATTGGCTTTAGTCTGTAAATTTGGAGGAATTATCAAAACTGAAGGTGTTTGTTGTAGAAAGCAAAAAGTGGTGTAGCTTTTAATTTGAAAACTGCACAAACTTTTTGAATAAACTTTCCATTGCAATGGTGCCTTCCATAGGCCATTGTGAGATAAATTGAGAAAGAATTGCTTTATTGAAAAGGACAGCCCACCTATTCTACATGTCTACTGAATTGAGAATTTGAATTGTTTTGAAAAATGAAAAGTTGTACATATGTCCATATTTCTCCTTGTATTAGCGATCAATTCAACCCATGATGACTTTTGTGTCCTGTAGCGCATCAATTATATATCTACCAAACAATTGTGGGAATTTATGAGTGTCTGTCTGCTTCAAGTTATGCTTTAGAGCTGCTTGTTCACGGATGTGAGGAAACTTGGACATTAAAGTATTATAGATGTGAGGAAACTTGGACATTAAAGTATTATAGATGTGAGGAAACTTGGACATTAAAGTATTATAGATGTGAGGAAACTTGGACATTAAAGTATTATAGATGTGAGGAAACTTGGACATTAAAGTATTATAGATGTGAGGAAACTTGGACATTAAAGTATTATAGATGTGAGGAAACTTGGACATTAAAGTATTATAGATGTGAGGAAACTTGGACATTAAAGTATTATAGATGTGAGGAAACTTGGACATTAAAGTATTATAGATGTGAGGAAACTTGGACATTAAAGTATTATAGATGTGAGGAAACTTGGACATTAAAGTATTATTTCTTTAAAAGAAATTGTAAAGCAGCTGTAATGTTTTATAAGACAGAAAGGAAATAATAGCCGTTGGAAGTAATATGGTATTGGTTATAAGTATTTAGAGCATGTATACAATGAATGAATATATATTTTCAGATTTTCAAAAACTGTTGTAATGGTTTTGAAACTGTTGAATAATTTCTGTGCATTCTTAGATATATTGACACATTCTAAATAAATTTTTGTTTAGTAGCTTTTAATCATTAAGTTTTATACTGCAGTAACAAAACAAAGTTTTTTATGTTAATTGTCAATTATTCTAGAACTTACACAATTTAACTGGAAATTTTGGTTATTCTGCCTTAACATTTTAATTTGGACTAATCCCAAAATACCACATGGGGAACAATGGGTTAATACAGGGCATCTGCTTTGATTTGAAAGAAGCCTCAACTTGCTGTCATGATTGCTGCTTGGCTTGCTGAAAAGGAAATGAAAAAATGCGGTATTGACTTTGAATCTTTTGAAAAACCGCATGATTAAGAGATATTCTAGATTTGGAAGGTGTGTTAAGAAGGTTTAGAATCTTTTGAAAAACCTCATGATATTGAGAAATTTTCAATTGGTGAGGTGCTTTTAACCCATTACCGAACAATAACAACATTTGACAAGTTTGTTGCAGACGACTTTGGAAAACATAGAGGCAAGAGGAGAAATTGCTCTAAACAAGCAATTTCTCCTTTTCCCACTGTTTTCTATTTTCTGGCCTATAGGAAATTGTTTTTCAATTGCATCACATTTTGAAATGTTATCTACAAACTCTTTCAATTTGGGACAGTTGAAAACTTGGCGGTTGGTAAAGGGATAAAAGGTTTCTATTTCATAACATGTAAACAAGTGTGTAATCAATGGTGTAAACAAGTGTGTAATCAATGGTGTAAACAAGTGTGTAATCAATGGTGTAAACAAGTGTGTAATCAATGGTGTAAACAAGTGTGTTATCAATGGTGTAAACAAGTGTGTTATCAATGGTGTAAACAAGTGTGTTATCAATGGTTTGCATGGCTAACAAGTGTCTTATTACTTGCAGGTGTAAGCGGCCTCTGCAGTGGGCACTCAGAATTGCAGCCATGTTTTCCAAAGAAGAAACGTGTCCCAAAAATCGGCGATTTAAGGTAAGTCAGTCTTGAATTCTGCTTGTTTAACAATTTGTTGATTTTTTAGTTTGTTCGACACTGATTTTACATTGTGTTGGGCATTTATATAATCTGGATAACCATGATGGGTAACTCTTCTATGATTTTGTGAGTTAAGATTGAGTTACCTCCCTTCATGCAGATTGCTGAAGGTGATGAAATTGTGGATATCTTATAATACTAAATCAATCTGGTGACAGCTTTCTACCTGTAAAACACTGTTTTATAAGGTTTGCTGATTGTACACTTTGAATGAGTTAAGAAAATCTTTGAGTTAATTTCGTTTTTATTTGAATAATTGTCTACATAGTGTCAATTGTGGATGTTTAATGATCATATTTGTTACTATAACAAGTTTAGTTTTAAGGAAAGGAGAAAATCAATTTGCATTTCTTTTTCTGGATTTAACATACATGTATGTGCAGCAGAACATCTTGGATATGGCCATGACAAAGCAAAATCCATCATGAAGATATCTTTTTTTCCACATTTGTTCTCTTATCTATCCATTTCAAGCTTTTGATATGGGACTCTGTAAATTTTCAAATTAAAAACCACCACCAGATTAAACTGTTGGAAGTCTCAATCTTCATTACAATATGTAATCGTTACCTTTGATTTTACTTTGTTTTATCATAATGCTTTTAATCATATATATTTATTTCTATCCGCGCTAAATGACCACATCTTTCAATGGACCTTAAACACCACTCATTCACCTTAAATTATTTGCTGCTTTGTGTATTGAAACATTTCAAGTAATGAGTTCGATATTTATTGGAGGGGGCTCAACCGTGGTAAGAGTAAAGAGCTTGAGGTAACATGCCCCCTCTCCTCGTGGGTTAAAATCCCGATAGAACACCAATAGTTCTACCTGGCTTGATCAGCCCTTGGGTATGGGGTCTTCCTCCATCACAAAGAGTTGGGCATCGCAGCATAACTGAAATAGTGTTGACACATTTGAATGGCTTATAGCGGATTAACAAGAATGAATTGATTTTTTTTTGTGTAACAGAAAGATTATATCCATATGATCAGGTTCTCTTTTTACCCTACTATAACTGCTTTGTTACAATGCAAATGTCTTCCAGTTCTTTAAACAAGTTCAACTTCTGTCTACAAATTCTTCAATGAATTTGCAAGTACCGGTATATGTTTTGCCACTGAGTGAAAGTGAAGTGTTATAAGGAAGTGTATAGGAAATGTCGCTATTTTAGTTACAACTTTGGGATTGTGGGTAATCTTTGAAACAGGAGGTCAATAAACTGTTGCCTTTAAAACACAAAAATTAGCAACAATGACAATTTTAGTTTATTGCTTTGCCCCTTTTTTATCTTTAATAAAAAAGTCACAGTATTTTTGAAGTTCCACTTCAGATTTCTTGTAAAAATCATATTTGTGCCGAACAGACCAAATTAAGCTTATGCAATCAATTTCTTCCTTTATTCAATCAAATGGTCTTTCTTACTATAAAAATGTCTTCCACGTATTAATATAAATCAATCTTTCTGTCGACAAACTCTTTCAAATTGGTGCGAACAGAAGTAAAGAGTTCTATGATTAGGAAGTGCCGCTAAAGTATACGCTTGGGATTGTGGGTAATCATGGAAACAGGAAGTCAACAAATTGTTTGTCTTCAAAACACAAAAAGTTAGCATTGGCAGCCGAAAAGAGTTTCAGCTCGTAACTTTGATCTTCTTGGACCCTTTACAAAATGATAAAAAATATTTATTTGAATTCTGCTAAACCCAAAGAATGCTGGGTAATTTACTAAAAATAGATTTTTGTGTTGTCTGCTTTTCAAAACCCTAAATATTTGCTTGATTTTGATGATGATAAATTATCAGAGTAGCAAACAGGTTAGAGCACTGGTCAGCTGACAATTGTCTTGGCGGCTGGCCTGATTCTAACCTGTTTGCATAGTATAAAGTCAGTTCCAGCACTATAAGGATTTCTTAGATGCCTTTTGAAATTAGCATTGAGCGGAACAGAAAGAAAGCTCACATGTTCAGTTTTTCTTTTTATGAAACAAATATTTTCTTTGTTACTATGGAAATGTATTCCAGTTCTCTCTCATAATCACTATTTCTACACTTATTCATGAATGTTCATGAACATTTAATGGCTGTTCATGAACACAGAAATTCTCATGAAAATCAAGAACATGTTCACGAACACCAAGCGCATGAATATATTCATGAACATGTTATTGATGTTCATGAACATGTTTTTGAAATTCATGAACACATGTAAAACAGCATTGTGTTCATGAATGGCCATTTAATATTCATGAATGTTCATGAATTATATCTTGAATCTTTCGAAGAGGTTAATCTTTGAAAATGGGACACATGAAAATGGGACACATGAAGGTTATCTGCCCAGTAAAGACTAATTTGGAAGAGTCAATAACTTATACCATTGGGATTGTGGGTAACCATGAAAACAGGAAATCAACAAACAGATGAAAATGTTCGGCCAATAGTTAGTGTAATCATGCCCTTACCAAAGGAGGATGTTCGACAGTCAATATTCATTCCGTTGCTCCTAGTATCAGGTTCAATTAGTTCATATTCCAAGACCAGTAGTGGTGAGAGGCAAATATATCATGTCTTAATGACTATCATTTCAAAATCATGACCAATATCGGCCATTAACCCTTTCCCAAACAACAAATTTTGGACTGTCCCGAATTGAAAGAGTTTGCAGACGACATTTCAAAATGTGATGAAATTGGAAAATATTCTTCAGATAGAGCAGAAAACCTTGTGGGAAAAGGAAAAATTGCTCGTTTCGAGCAATTTCTCCTTTTCCCACAATGTTTTCTAAAGTCGTCTGCAACAAACTAGTCAAATGTCGTTATTGTTTGGGAAAGGGTTAAAACACATATCAATCAGACAAAGTGTTAAACGCACCGTTTTCTGACCGATCTGAATACTTGTGTTTCTCGTGGAGATAATTGTAATGATTTCCCACATGCCATTTATCCGTTAATCCTTTACCTAATACTGGCAACATTGATCATATCTTTAGCAGACGGCATATGATGACATTGTGGAAACCAACATAATCCACCCATTCGAGCAAAATGACACGCATTTCATCACTATCATTTTAATGTGCATGTGTTGATCAATGAACCAACTTTTAATTGAATTTTTCCCTCCTATTTTGATAGTTTGTCTTGTTTCTTCTGCAGCAGAACTACTCAAAACAGAGCAATGCATGTTTAACGTCTGCTTGGGAAATGCTTAAGCTGAGGACAGAACTATTTATTGATTATATCCATCATATCCTGTCAAACCTGTTTCATCATATGGGATTTTGTGTCTGCTCCAATTTGAAAGCAGCAGCAAATGACAATTCAATGTGTGTGAAGTGATATTTATTTGTATATTTGTTTGACAGCAAAAAGAACTTTTGACAAATGGTGAAATTGATTCATATTGGCTGTTTCTCTATTTGTCTCTTTGGTTTTTTGAAAAAAAGCTAAGAACATTTAAAGAAAAAGAAATCTTGGGGTCCTACTTGGCTCTGTGGTTAAGGTGGCAGATTTAGAACTTTAGGGTCCAATGTTCAAGTCCCATCGACATCTCTGGTTTTGTGGGAGTCGCCTTTCGCAAGTCACTTCAGAGCCCTTGCCTAGTACTGGACCAGGTGGTCTTTGGTTTTAGTGACAATGACTGTTAATATCTAATTTAAAATGTTTATACCTTCAAGACCACATCTCTCTGAGTACGTCCTTTTAATGAGACAGTTAATCAATTTTAAACCAATGGCCATTTAACAAGCCCATTACACTGATCATTATCTTCCTCATCCTCTGGTCAGATTGGGGTTAGATGGCACTAGAGAACCAATCGGAACAGTTTACATATGTCAAGGTTTACCGTTATGTAAATCTCAAGCTGATGACTTAGCCATGTTCTTAAATAATAGACTATCTCTGTCTAGTAAAGAAAATCCCTGTTCCAAATGACTGAATCTGACGGTAATCCGTTTGGCTTACGAGAATCATCTGTGTTCCATGTGGCTTACGCAGTCTTCAGATAGTTCCCCACATTGAGTGGGTGATCCCCTATGGTTCAATAAGTCAAAAGTCAAGGTTAAAGGTTATTATGTATATTTTACATGTCTATTTTGTAGTCCAAATAGACATACAGAATAAATTAAAGTACAGTGAAGCCTCGTTTATCCGGACCCCGATTATCAGAATATCTCGCCAAACGAAATTGTAAGGGAACGGAATTATTTGACCAGTTTGTTGCAGACAACTTGTGAAAACATTGTGGGAAAAGGAGAAATTGCTCGTCACGAGCAATTTCTCCTTTTCACACAATGTTTTCTGCCATATCAGAAGATTATTTTTGAATTTCATCACGTTTTGAAATGTCGTCTGCAAACTCTTCCAATTTGGGATGGTCGACAATTTGGCGTTTGCTAAAGTGTTATAAGTGTAACCAAGGTGAGAAAAACATGCAGCCAGACCGGGACTCGAACCCGGGACCTACGCAAACCGTGCGAATGCTCTACCGACTGAGCTATCCGGCCCGCTTACACATTCAACTCTACCTTCTTATTCGAGACCCTACTACATACTCCCCCACACAATTGAAATTCGTCTCGAATTTCCTGGGACCAGCGTTCGTTTGTGGAACGAACCTAGAGTATCTATCACTGTAGCTCTCGTGGGTCATTTACGTTGGGCGCCAATGTAACCAAGGTGAGAAAAACATGCAGCCAGACCGGGACTCGAACCCGGGACCTACGCAAACCGTGCGAATGCTCTACCGACTGAGCTATCCGGCCCGCTTACACATTCAACTCTACCTTCTTAATCGAGACCCTACTACATACTCCCCCACACAATTGAAATTCGTCTCGAATTTCCTGGGAACAGAGTTCGTTTGTGGAACGAACCTAGAGTATCTATCACTGTAGCTCTCGTGGGTCATTTACGTTGGGCGCCAATGTAACCAAGGTGAGAAAAACATGCAGCCAGACCGGGACTCGAACCCGGGACCTACGCAAACCGTGCGAATGCTCTACCGACTGAGCTATCCGGCCCGCTTACACATTCAACTCTACCTTCTTAATCGAGACCCTACTACATACTCCCCCACACAATTGAAATTCGTCTCGAATTTCCTGGGACCAGCGTTCGTTTGTGGAACGAACCTAGAGTATCTATCACTGTAGCTCTCGTGGGTCATTTACGTTGGGCGCCAATGTAACCAAGGTGAGAAAAACATGCAGCCAGACCGGGACTCGAACCCGGGACCTACGCAAACCGTGCGAATGCTCTACCGACTGAGCTATCCGGCCCGCTTACACATTCAACTCTACCTTCTTATTCGAGACCCTACTACATAAGTATACACATGCATACAGACCGTTTATTTTTTAACGTGTTTAAGATCACGCTCTAATTCAATAGTCAGGATGAATCGGTAATCCGGACATTTTGTTGGGAACAGATGTGTTCGGATTAAATAGAACTCACTGTACTGTACATGGCCATTCAATAGTAAGAGTCGTTATTATTTCTAAGAGAATCATATCACCCATGCTTTCTTTTTAACTGTTTCAAGAAAAAAGTGACATCTTAGCTAGAGAAATACAAAGAAAGCATTTTCCAGATTGATGAATCCAACAGATCTTAAGGTCATTGGGTCAAGGTCACAATGAACAAGGTCACAATGAACTTTACATTGGAGCATGGTTTCTTGAGAATAACTTGAATTCCATTTTTCCCAGAATTCAAATAAAGATTTCCCACAATGATTCGATGACCCATGTCAGTTACATGTCTGTAACTGGTGTAACCCTTTCGCAAACAACAAATTTTTGACTGTCCCTAATTGAAAGAGTTTGCAAACGACATTTCAAAATGTGATGAAAATGGAAAATAATCTTCTGATAGGGCAGAAAACATTGTGGGAAAAGGAGAAATTGCTGGCCTGATTCTAACCTGTTTGCGTAGCATGAAGTCAGTTCCAGCACCATACGGGTTGCTTGAGATGTCTTTTGAAACTAGCATTGTGTGGAACAGAAAGAAAGCAATGTGTTCAGTTTTTCCTTTTTTGAAACAAATATTTTCTTTGTTACTATGGAAATGTATTCCAGTTCTCTCTCATAATCACTATTTCTACACTTATTCATGAATGTTCATGAACATTTAATGGCTGTTCATGAACACAGATATTCTCATGAAAATCAAGAACATGTTCATGAACATCAAGCTCATGAATATATTCATGAACATGTTATTGATGTTCATGAACATGTTTTTGAAATTCATCAACACATGAAAAGCAGCGTTGTGTTCATGAATGGCCATTTAATGGTCATGAATGTTAATGAATTAGTTCTTGCGTCTTTCAAAGGGGTAAATTTTTCAACATGGGACACATAAAAGTTATTTGGGCAGTGAAGACTAATTTGGAAGAGTCAATGAGTTATACCATTGGGAAACAGGAAGGAAATCAACAAACAGATGAAAATGTTTGGCCAAGAAGTAAGCATAATCATGCACTTACCAAAGGAGGATGTTCGACAGTCAATATTCATTCCATTGTTCCTATTATATTATCAGGTTAAGAATTAGTTCATATTCCAAGATCAGTGATGAGAGGTAAATGAATCATGTCTTAATGATTATTATTCAGAAATATAGGCCATTAACCCTTTCCCAAACAACAAATTTTGACTGTCCCAAATTGAAAGAATTTGCAGACGGCATTTCAAAATGTGATGAAATTGGAAAATAATCTTCTGATAGGGCAGAAAACATTGTGGGAAAAGGAAAAAATTGCTAGTTACGAGCAATTTCTCCTTTACCCACAATGTTTTCTAAAGTAGTCTGCGACAAAGTGGTCAAATGTCATTATTGTTTGGGAAAGGGTTAAGTTAAAAGATTGTCTTTTACTTAATGAGATTTTCCATAAAGAAGAGCTTTGCATAAAGAAAAGATTTACATCTTTTATAAGCAGACATATTTTTTATTGTAAAACTTTAATTGGTATGACTATACACTTGGTTTAAAGTGGATAATTCAGTTATCTTCTGAAAAAGCCCAATATTTTTACAGACTTTCTGTCAAAAAAATCAAACAACTTTCGCACCCTTTTCTGCACTGAATGGTCCTAGCAGTTGGTCTCTTCGATGACCTACACCAAGAGGCTTTTGCCTTTGTTAGTGATAGGTCTAAATGCCTTCATTACCAAGTCCATTAACACATTAACACATTCCATCTTTTGGATTTTGCGACTGGTCCAAATTCAAAGCAGCAGCTGACAGTAAGTATGAAAAGTGGCATTTTCCTTTTAATATTGGGAAGATGTCAGCGTAACAAACAGAGAATTGTCTTCTCTTTTCACATTTGTTTCTTGAATCACGTGGTAGAGATGCATTAGAATTACTTTATAGGAAGGTCAGAGTAAAACTTACCCTTGTATTGACAGCATGAAATACCTTTTTAGCTGTTAATTATGATCTGGGGGTCAT
The DNA here is from genome assembly GCA_947846245.1 of Cerastoderma edule. Taxonomy (NCBI): domain Eukaryota; kingdom Metazoa; phylum Mollusca; class Bivalvia; order Cardiida; family Cardiidae; genus Cerastoderma; species Cerastoderma edule. The sequence continues at coordinate 23,399,801 of OX401411.1, forward strand.
GTAGAGTTAAAAGCGAAGACTAACCTTGTATTTAGCCATTTATTCTGTTTCCTCATTGGAATTTTGGACTGGTCCTAATCTTAAGCAATTCAGCAGACCTTTATTCAAAGTATGATATTTTGTGATATTTTATAGGTTGTGACCCAAGTGAAGACTGCTTTATTCGCTCGAGTCCTTCTTTTGTCATGGCTGTTTCACAAGGCGCCCTACAAACTCCTCACAGTGATCACCCTTTATGGGGTTGATCGCTGCCATCACAAATGTCACATGACCACCTACTGAGAAACGAAAATGGCGTTAAAAGATGGCGACGAAACTAAAAAATTGTAATCCATTTGTGCTTTATTTATAAACAAAACCAATTTTTTTTTCAACTTAACTGGTCAGAAATCAATACAACAAGATATTGTTACTAAATTAACTAAGATATCCGGTAACCTCTTAACAAAACAGCATCATTTGAATTTCATCCAAATCTGGATGAAAGATCTTGTGGTGGCAGTGATGGATGCAGCGTAGCAAGGGGAGATTACTGTGAGGAGTTTGGGCGCCCTAGTGTCTTGAAACAGGTTTTGTTATACATGTATATGAAAGCTTGTTGCGACATTTTCATGTATGTGAATGATATTATCATTTTTCTTCAATAGACATCAAAAGATTTAAAACATTCATGATGTGTGGATGATTGGCAAATATTCCTTTTTGTTTTACAATTTGAAAGGTTATTTTTAACCCACATGAACATGTTCTTGAAATTCATGAACATGTTCTTGAAATTCATGATTAATTTCAAGAACAGCTTGTTGTTTGTGAACAGCCATTTGTCTTTCATTACTGTTCCTAAATTTCATGAAGATAATTTTTGAATCCTTTGAAGGGAAAGTTACTAAAACTATTTCTCCTTTTGTATCCTTAGCTTCTAATGATTCATTCCTCAAAAGACCATATTTGGAGTCATTGGTTAAATCTGTCAGTGTTTCAGGCACACGAAGAACTAACCTAAGCTGGTTGTACCATTTTGCCTTTTCCTACCATAGCTCCTAATAATTCATCAGCCTCATGTACATTCAAACGACCATATATGGAGAAGTTGGTTAAATCTGTCAGTGCTTCAGGCACATGAAGAACTAACCTAAGCTGGTTGTACCATTTTGCCTTTTCCTACCATAGCTCCTAATTATTCATCAGCCTCATGTACATTCAAACGACCATATATGGAGAAGTTGGTTAAATCTGTCAGAGTTTCAGGCACATGAAGAACTAACCTAAGCTGGTTGTACCATTTTGCCTTTTCCTACCATAGCTCCTAATAATTCATCAGCTTCATGTACATTCAAACGACCATATATGGAGAAGTTGGTTAAATCTGTCAGAGTTTCAGGCACATGAAGAACTAACCTAAGCTGGTTGTACCATTTTGCCTTTTCCTACCATAGCTCCTAATAATTCATCAGCTTCATGTACATTCAAACGACCATAAATGGAGAAGTTGGTTAAATCTGTCAGTGTTTCAGGCACATGAAGAACTAACCTAAGCTGGTTGTATCGTTTCACTTTTACATCCTTAGCTTCTAATTATTCTTCAGCCTCATGTACATTCAAACGACCATATATGGAGAAGTTGGTTAAATCTGTCAGTGTTTCAGGCACATGAAGAACTAACCTAAGCTGGTTGTACCATTTTGCCTTTTCCTACCATAGCTCCTAATAATTCATCAGCCTCATGTACATTCAAACGACCATATATGGAGAAGTTGGTTAAATCTGTCAGAGTTTCAGGCACATCAAGAACTAACCTAAGCTGGTTGTACCATTTTGCCTTTTCCTACCATAGCTCCTAATAATTCATCAGCCTCATGTACATTCAAACGACCATATATGGAGAAGTTGGTTAAATCTGTCAGTGTTTCAGGCACATCAAGAACTAACCTAAGCTGGTTGTACCATTTTGCCTTTTCCTACCATAGCTCCTAATAATTCATCAGCCTCATGTACATTCAAACGACCATATATGGAGAAGTTGGTTAAATCTGTCAGTGTTTCAGGCACATCAAGAACTAACCTAAGCTGGTTGTACCATTTTGCCTTTTCCTACCATAGCTCCTAATAATTCATCAGCCTCATGTACATTCAAACGACCATATATGGAGAAGTTGGTTAAATCTGTCAGAGTTTCAGGCACATCAAGAACTAACCTAAGCTGGTTGTACCATTTTGCCTTTTCCTACCATAGCTCCTAATAATTCATCAGCCTCATGTACATTCAAACGACCATATATGGAGAAGTTGGTTAAATCTGTCAGTGTTTCAGGCACATCAAGAACTAACCTAAGCTGGTTGTACCATTTTGCCTTTTCCTACCATAGCTCCTAATAATTCATCAGCTTTATGTACATTCAAACGACCATATATGGAGAAGTTGGTTAAATCTGTCAGAGTTTTAGGCACATCAAGAACTAACCTAAGCTGGTTGTACCATTTTGCCTTTTCCTACCATAGCTCCTAATAATTCATCAGCTTCATGTACATTCAAACGACCATATATGGAGTAGTTGGTTAAATCTGTCAGAGTTTTAGCCACATGAAGAACTGATTTTGACAAGAACCCTAAGCTGGTTGTACCATGTTGCTTATTGCTTCCTTAGCTTCTAATAATTAATAAGTTCCATGAACCATCAAATGACCATATTTGAAGTTTTTCTTTAAATCTGCTACTGTTTCATTTTTATGTTGTCTGCCTTTCAAAACCGTGAATATCTGCTTAATTTTGGTGAAGAGAGATACTCAGAGTAATAAACAGGTAAGATCACAGGTCAGCCGCCAATTTACTTGGAGGCTGGCCTGGATCTAACCTGTTTGCCTAAGCATGAAGTCGGTTCTAGCACTATGAGTGTTAAAACACTTTATTTTGACAAAGACCTAACTCATGCAAAGGATTCAAGAACTGTGTTATAAACATACATAAGCCACAAATGGCTGTTCACTTTAACACAAAGCTGTTCATAAAAGTGTTCATGAACTTCATGAACATGTTCATGAATTCAATGAACAAGATTAAGAATGTATTCATGAACCAGCTTTTTATATTCATGAACATGTTCTTGAGATTCATAAACAAGACAAATAACAAATTTTTCTTCATGAACAACCATTTGTTGTTCACGTCTGTTCATGAACACAGTTCTTGAATCCTTTGCAGGGGAAGTTGCTAGAACTTTTTTCTCCTTTTGTAACTGTGGCTTCTAATACTTCATCAGCTTCATATATATTCAATTGTCCATATATATATGGAGTAGTTTAAATCTGTCAATTTTTCTGGAACTTGCACTTCATAACAAGCACTGGCATATGAAGAACAATAAATTTTAACAAAAAGCTAAGCTGAGAGTACCATTTTGCCTTTTCAAACCTAACGTTCTTATGATTCATCATGTACATTCAAATGACCATATATGGAGTAATTGGTTAAATCTGTCAGTGTTTCTGGCACATGCACTTCATAACAAGGGAGAGGGGGTTTGTATCCGTTAATAAAGGAATCAATATACCATTGATTCAGACCAAGTTATGTATACATTGGTAACAGAGTTCAAAACTATGGAAATAATGCTTGGAAATTAAATGGAGTGTAATGACCTTCCAATTGGTAGGAGCTTTCATACTAATGTTTTTTGTTGTTGTTGTTTTTTTACTTTTGTTTATCTTAGAAAGTTGGAAATGAGGGTTGGGTGGATATGTGGCTAGATAAACTTGCTTGTTGATGGTGCTGACGAATTATGTTGGAAATTAAACATGTATTGGTAAACTTATTTCCTGAAATGAGAATGATTCAACAACAGACGACAAAAAGTAGCATGAGGTATATACATTTTCTTAATGATATCAGGCTGAAACCGATGTTACAAAAGGATATAATGCCCATAATGAACATTTTATCCTTTTATCCCAATGATTTTGTAAGTCTTCTGTAGCATATATGGTAAAGTGAGAACCAGTAATTATCGAGTAAAGGGGTAAAGGACCAAAGATAGGGAAAGCTTGGATGACTTTTGGATCTGGAAATACTTAATTGCAAGACACACATCATGCGAACAACAATTTCCTAGCTTTCTGCATGACCTGTTTCCTGATCACAGTCGCTAAATGCCATGTTTTCCGCATCTTCAAGGTTGTTGCTGAAATAGGGAACTGTTTTAAACCTTAACCCATGTGGAAGTTTCGGGAACTTATTCATGAACATTCATTAATGTTAAATGGCCATTAATGAACACAAAGCTGTTATTAACATTTTCCCTAAATTTCAAGAACACATTCATGAACATCAAGAACTTGTTCATGAACATCAAGAACATGTTTATGAATGTATCCATGAATCTGTACTTGATGCTCATGAACCTGTTCTTGCATTTCAGGAAAAAGTTCTGTGTTTATGAATGGCCATTTAACATTCATGAACGTTCATGAATAAGTTATTGAATCTTTTGCAGGGGTGTGGTTTTTGCTTCACTCTTTAACTTTGGAACAATTTATCGTTTATCATAATTCTCAAACAATTTGTAAATGATGATTGTAGGTTTTATGGAATCAAAGGACCGTTTCTTTAAAAGGATAGAAATATTGCCGGAAAAAGAGGAAACAATTGATATGAGCAAATTCGAATATTACCTTTTGTTTGCAAAGCATCTGCACATACACATAAAACCAAGGGATCGTTAGGTTAAAGACTTCTCTAACACTTTACTTATTTGTTCTATTTGGTTTGTTTATGGAATCTCTCTACGGTTTTGCTTTCAGATATCTGGCTAACGTATAATTCCTCAAATATCATTAGGAACAAGGATTTGTTACTTAATTCAACACTTTTCCCTCATATATAATTGTGTAATTGATCAAAACTAATAGAGATGATAACAATGTATAAAGTGCAAAAAAGAATGTTTCCTTTATGATTTTTAAGAGAAACCATTGAGACTAAAGAAGATATTGTTATTTTCAATTTCTCCTTTTGTCATGCGGTTACTTGATCATTTGTACGGGTGCATTGAAATGCATACATATGTGAGGGAAAAGGTTTAATCCAATACCAAACAATAATGACATTTAATCACTTTGTTGCAGACAACTCTGGTAAACATCGTGGAAAAAGGAGAAATTTCTCCTTTTCCACAATGTTTTCTAACCTATCAGAAGATTGTTTTTCAATTTCTTAACATTTTGAGATGTTGTCTGCAAACGCTTTCAATTTGGAACAGTAAAAAAATTGGCGTTTGGTAAAGGTTTAAAGAAACATGATCGAAATAAGATCATGGCCAGATGCTAATAAAATGTAAATCTAAGCTTTAAGTAACATCTTTGAATGACTGTAATTATATATTCTTTGGTAATCTTATCTTTGTCTTTCAACAAAATATTCTGTCATAGTGGTTGCCTGCATGCATGGCAACTTAGACTTAATTCTTTTTTTTAATCTATTCTTTGAACAGAGAAAATGTGGCATGTTAGTGTGTTTACCTTAAAGTTTTTTGTTTTCAATTTTAAATCGTATGTTTGCTTAGTCTTCATTTTCTTAACTTGTTCCTCTATGCAGGGGTTTTGGACTGGCTGCAATGGAAAGAAACAGGAGATTTTACTTACAAAGATTGTAAAGTGACATCTATTTTGTGGTATTAGGTAGAAATAATTGTGACAAAAGAAGAAATTGCTTGTCTCAAGCAATTTCTTATTTTGTCACAATCTTCCTTGGTCATCTGCTTCAGGGATAGTTTATATCTATTTATGTAACCGTCTCTTCTCTCAAGATTAGGTAGTTGGGGTTCGTTGATGGACCGGGCATAATAAAAAAACAAGGCCATAGTGGGAGTAGCTATCTATTTTGGTCTATTTCCACTCAACCATTCCAAATAAGAAATACATACAACCTGAAACGACATATACACGTATCTAGAATAGGTTCTGGGTACTCACAGGTTGAAACATTATAAACATTGTATTTACAAGCATTAACAAGCATTCAAGTACTAACTTACCAATTTATGGAATTGGATGTGTGGTAATTCTATGGGCACTCCGGACTCACACAGACTCATACGGTGCTCTGTAAAACAGTGAAGTTGGTAAGGTAACATGCATCCTTTGTTAGAATTGTATTAGAAGAAAGTAAGAAAAGTCAAAGTCGCGAACACCAATTACAAATCCGAAACACGATCAAACCAAACCGAAACTTGAATGGACGTACATTCAAAGCAAAAGAAAAGATACACAGACGACAGAGAGGAAAGCATTCGACGCAATACCAACCATGGCTGACCATTACTTACGACACACATAAACTCGTTCCACTTCTTTAGTACCTGCACCTTCAAATGACAATGGTGAACTGACTACGTGACAACTTTATCACATGACCATCAAATCGGTCACGTGATAACAAACGCGGGAAATATAAAACAAACAATAGTTATGCTAAAACACGGGCAAAATACGATCTGAATCGTCTAGTTACATTTATATGAACGAAAAGGTTTTGGGACTAAATTGGCGAATGATTCAGAGTGATACCATGACAAGCAGTATATTTGTATATGGTGTATTGTATGACGTCCAGAAAACTTTAAACTAATCTTGTAGTTGTCCAATATTACAAGTTTGCTATGGACCCAATGTAACTCTTTACTCTATAATACAATATAAAAATATACAAAACATCTTACTTCTTCACCTCATCTGCTATAGAAGACTTCACAAACCTCTGAGGCAAAAGGATAAGCTGTTTAAAACTTGTTTTTAAGTTTGTGCTGAAGCTCTTTAACTCCCTTCTTAACCCTTACAGTGCTGCTACCGACTTCATGCTTATGAAAACAGGTTAGATTCAGGCCAGCTGCCAAATAAATTGACGGCTTGCCTGTGATCTAATCTGTTTGCTACTCTGAGTATCTTTCCTCATCAGAATTAAGCGGATATTTAAGGTTTTGGAAAGCAGATAACACAAAAATCTTTGTTTAGAAAATTACTGAAGCTCTTTAACTCAGCTCGCAAAGTTTTCTCTTCCTAATCTGCCATGTGTTCCAGTATTAAACCCTGACACTGACTAAAATTCCTTTTGACACTAATTGAAAGTCAATACCTTAGTGTTCATTTATTTCTCAGAATTTTGCAAGTTGTTCCCCCAACACATCCCCCTCCCACCCACCCACACACACCCACTCCTGTTGTAAGTTTTGGCTGGTTCAAATTGAGAGCAATAATTGATAAAAAATTTGAAGCAATTACGATATTTGGTAAAAAGATTTGTGACAAAAGGATGAATTGCTGAGTGATTGATGAAAAGTCAGAGTGGTTTCTATGTTACATAAAGGTTTGCAGAAGTGAGTCAATAGGAAGCATGCTGCCGATTCCATAAGTACAGGTATTTGACTTTATCATATCATTCTGTTGTATATTCTGCTAAGAAAATGCCAAGATCCTTGGACAAATTAAAGCTTTGGCATTCGGAACACCTCGGCCATTGCAATTTAATGTTCATAAAGTTCATGAATAACTTCTCAAATCCTTTGCATGGTTAAAATATTGTGTGTATGTACCATTTGTACGATGTTGGATTGAACATTGACGGTCGACAATATGGCATAGATGTACATGTTATTTGAGTAGTTGATACATATACCGGTAGTATCAATATTTGCCTTGTCATTGTTGATTAATTAGTGAAGATTTGTATTTTCTCAAACTGATTTAACATACCTGCATTAAAAGACTTGGAATACAATCGTTACAAAAGGAAGAATTGCTTGATATTGGCTTTTGCTTCTTTTGTCTCATAGATTCTTCCAAAATTAAATAGAACATTATTTGTTTTGTTATTCTCTTGTTGCTGTCTGTAGATGCATCAAGAAATCTAATATAAGGGCAAGTGTTAATTAAGTCTTTACTTCATCTCACTATGACATATCTGCTGCAGCAGACCTTAGAAAACACTGTGACAAAAGGATACATTGCTCCTAATGAGCAATCATCCTTATGGCATAATGGTTTCTACCCATTATCTTAACAAAAAACACTGTTTGTTCATTTCAATTTTTTTATTTCTGCTGTTGCTTTCAGTTTGAACCAATCGAGGCATCTTTTTTATATGAAGGAAAAGTGTTTCCCTCAAGAAAGAATGGGGGTCCCTAACTAATTATATGGAAGTCATGCAATTTTGATGAAGCATTGACGGTAGTGAGGGCAATGGAGCTATAGCGGGGTGATACTTTGTGAAACTTTTATGAGCTTGCAGAAAGAAAACATTTTGAGCGCCTCTAGAGTTTGTCTTATCCCAATACAAGCCTCTTGCATGGGAAAACGGGTCTGAGATGGAAATGTGATTGGCCAAGTGGCCAAGTGGCTTTTAGAAAAGTTATTGGTATCCCTGGTTCGTGTCTGTCTCTTGGGTAAAGAGGTCAATTTTGGAAAAGTGGTTTGTATCATGGGCACTCAGATCGGCGCAAATACTGGTTTGATATTAAGGAACCAGTTATTGAGAGTGAATTTAAAAATCTTCAAGCTTCCATCACGATCAATGTAAAAGAAATAAATTTGATCATGTATCATGGCTGCAGATGCATCAAAATGAATTATTTTCATTTTCAACCCCCTTTTGTAACCTAAAAGGTTATATTTGCTCAAACTTATCACATTTATATTGTCGTCTGCAATATCTTTTTTGTTGTTGATAATGGTCAGAGGTATAGTGCTAGCCTTTGTTAGAGAGGATCCTTGGTTTTAATCCCATCAGGGGTGGCAAAATCAATTGTCCGTATTACCCAGCTTGTCCAAAAACCCTGTACGGACAAATGAATAATTCATGAAGCTTAGTGAATAATCATTATATGGACAAGTGCAGAAAACAATTTGGTATTTATGGACATGTAAATAAAAAACAAAGTTTGCCACCCCTGCCCTGTTAGCAGAAAGGAAACAATGCTCGGGCTATCGAACAATTAGGCATAAGTACTGGTCATGTTTCCAGGAAACAGTCATGGAGTGTGAATTTGATAAGCTTCAAGTCTCTCTGTCACAATCAGTGTTAAACTGATAAATTTACAATTAACAATTTCTTTCAAATCAAGACATCCCGCAGATCATTCATTTGGTAAACAGTTTAACCCATTACCAAACAATAACGCCATTTGACCAGTTTGTTACAGATGACTCTGGAAAACATTGTGGAAAATTGAGAAATTGCTCTCAACAAGCAATTTCTCCTTTTCCCACAATGTTTTCTGGCCTATCAAAGGATTATTTTTCAACTTCATCACATTTTGAAATGTCGTCTGCAAAATCTTTCATTTTGGGACAGTCAAAAATTTGGCATTTGGTAAAGGGTTAAAAGTCAAAAAGGTGTCTCTTAGATGTCTGGATAAGATGAGACTATTTCAATCATGAACATCTGTATTCCTTCATTTAATCCTATTTTGTAGGTATTCAACAGAATTGCCTCTCAAAATAGGATTTTTCAACATTTCGAAATGTGACGAAATTGAAAAATATTCTTCAGATGGAGCAGAAAACCTTGTGGGAAAAGGAAAAATTGCTATTAGCGAGCAATTTCTCCTTTTCCAACAATGTTTTCCAGGGTCAACCTTTTTTTTTTAAAAAGATTTTTTTAAATCTGTTGGCGACATTGTCACATTGAGTTAACTGGACCCCTGTGTTTAGTGAGTGTATTGATTGTTCTTTATGCTGTGCCAGGTAAAATGGTTATGTTCCGTTGCCGAGAAACATGTTTTTTTTCCCCGGCGCACATTTTCAAGGAACATAATGCCCGTATTTATTGACAAACCTCTGGAGTGACTGGAGGCTGTGTTTGGAGAAAAAATAAAGCACCTGAGTGATTAGAATTTGATCGTTTTTGTAATTATCTTTAATTTTGTAGACTAATATGGAAGAAATACCTGTGCTTCATTGGACAATATTAATTGTTTTTCTTTTAATAAATTGTGATACAAGCATTTGAGGACCTATTTAGTATGAATAAAATTTGAGTCATATCTTTTCAAAATATGCAAGTTTGCATTTAAAGGAACAATCCTTTTCAGTGGTGTCTTAATTCTGTAGATGAATTGTATCTTTTGTGAGAAAACAAGGTATTGCCTTGACACACACTATTCTGCCTTTAATTTTTGTACAAAGATTTCTGACCTACCTAAAAAAGTTATTTAAATATCTTTCAACTTAAAAGCTGTATCATTCATTATCATATTCAAAAGCAAATCCATTAGCATGTTTAACTTTTGCAATACTTATAAACAAAGAAAATTTCATCTTTATTCTTTAAGAATTTCTTTTAACATATGTATACTATTTCTGCTCTTATAGGTATGATCAAAGTAGAAATATTGTTGCAAAAGTATGTCTGTTATTGAATGTTTTTAATACTTGTGTTGATTGCATCAGCTTCTTTCATAGCATTTCTTAGATCAAGGGTTCAATGCAAGACTATAGTAAGTGCTTCACAAACATGAAGCTCTTACTATAGTATCACACAGGTTCCTCAAAATGCAGTTTACAGTTTATTTGAGATACCACAGCTCAGATGTGTCACTGACCAAAATTCCAAGCATCATCAGATGACGATGGTTGTACGAGATAAATGACATGTTATTATGTTAATTTAGACTATTTACTTGAAAACTCATTAAAAACCATCGCATTGACATGAGATATTTCTCATTGTAGCAAATTGGTTTTCTAATGTTATAAGTTGAAAACATTATAGAATTTTTTGAGTTACCGGTAACCCATTTCCGAACAAGAACAACATTTAACCCCTTTGTTGCAGATGACTCTGGAAAACATCATGGAAAAAGGAGAATTTTTCCTTTTCCCACAAAGTTTCTGCCTTATCAGAAGAATATTTTCCAATTTCGTCACATTTTAAAATGTCGTCAATGGGTTAATAAGATATAGAGTAATAGCACAATGTAGATTGACAGTTCATTATTTGAAATATTAGAATTAGGTTAGAGGAATGATAGTGCAACCTTAATATGTCCGCAGATAATTAACTATTGAACAAAATCAATTACTTTTAATTTGATTGAACAGGATAAAGGATACTTTTTTGTATTACCAAACAGGAAACAATTAAAACCTTGCGCTAGAGAAAACCACTGCTATTTGTAGCTTATGAACTTTGAGCAGTAAACTGTTTTACTGCCTTATACATTTTAGCATTCAAACTTTAACCTGATCCAATTTTCATGTGTTTCCAAATGGATAGGACAGGTTGAGACTTTAAACAGTGTCATTAGAAAAATATCTGAACTTTGATAAGTGCTGCCTGTTGAACGGAAATCATCATTTTTCGAATGAATGAGGAATTTGTTCCAGTGATTAAGATGCTTGATGTGAAATCGTACCACGACTCTGCGTATGCCCTAGGGCAGAAACGATTCAAGCCTCCGACAAAAAGGTAATGTAGCTATCACTGTACTTGTAGATGGAATATTAGATGTACAGTCAAACTTGTGTTAAGAGGCCAGCCTATGGGACAGAGTAAATTGGCTGTTTAAGACAGCTTGGCTGCTTAACACAAATAGATGTACACTATAAATCTAACAATGGGACTTTCTGTAGTGGCTGTTTAAGGCAGGTTGGCTGCTTAAAAGGGTGGCTGCTTAACACAAGTTAGACTGTATACTAGGTAGTAGGTAACTCTAATAATGAGAACTTATGCAATAAAAATGTGTCCGCCAGGGGACCTATTGGCCATTATAAAGAATAAAAAATGTGGACCAATCAACAATATGATTACAGTGAATAAACGATATTCACTCTTACACGTTTTGATATAGAATGCATCCAGACCTAGAATGAAATATCTATGTATGGACCATTTGGACTAGGAAGTAGGTGATAATTTATGAACAAATAACTGGGGGGAGTTTTTTTTGGCGTTATTTAAAATCGTCTAGTATCACACTTGAGATTGGATTGGAATTTTCAATAGTTCTTCATTCATGAAACTGCAGTTATTAAATTAGTCTGGTCATGTTACAGGCATTACATCATCAGTAATGTGCAATATAGTTCCAAAGTGTTTGACTGCAAGACACCACAGAGCCCAGGAGCAATATATGGCCTGTAGTAATGGTGAATTAAAGAAAATCATAACATATCCAAAAAATTGTTGACACAGCATTAAACCCCATACAAACAACCAAGCGTCTGTCATGCTTCCCACAGAACCACAATTCATTAGTTGTAAAAGCCACATAAACCATTTCAATGAATTATCTCCTTTTCTAAGAATATGAAATAAATGTTGTGTTTGGTTTGTTCTGTAGATAAAAAAAGCCCAAGAATGAATGACACTGTGTTTAACCCCCATACAAGCAATCAAGCCTGCCTGCCTGCTTCCCACATGAACACAATTCATTAGTTGTAAAAGCCACATAAACCATTTCAATGAATAATCTCCTTTTTAATTCAAAGCGCTGATAGCGCTGAAGGACTCAGGTGCGTTCAAAGCAAGATGATTGAGGATACATTTGAAAATTCTTTGGGTGACATCTTGAGGAAAACAGCTGCTTCTTTAACCACCATTACTATAATTATTATTTCTGTGAACAGAGACTGAACAATAGTCTATTTTTCGAGCATCTGGACATTTTACGATTTCCCATGAGGCAACAGTTATGATACTACAGAGCAAGACAAAGCGAGTAAATTCGGAGTACATTCCTAGTTCCAAGAAGGTATTAGTCTGCACAGTGAAGGCGGATGTTTAATGAGTAATTAGGGTCATACCGCTGTTTGTGTATCGATAAAGTACCGTCCCTCAAACAGCGGTATGTAAATTCAATCGACTAAGGTGCTGACGCACCCTTAGTCCAAAATACGAAATGTGTGTTTGGTTTGTTCAGTGGATGAAAAAACCCCAAAGAAAATTGTTGAAACAGCATTAACCCCCATACAAGCAACAAAGCCGTCGGCATGATTCCCTTAGGAACACAGTTCATTAGTTGTAAATGCCACATATACCATTTCAATGAATGATCTCCATTTAACAAGCATATGAAAAATACAAATAGCATTTGGTTTGTTCAGTAAAGAGAGAAAAAACGAACAAAGGAAAGGTAAATTATTTCCAATTAATGTCTGTAAGTGGTAAGTGCATATAATGTTTGTTATGTAACTCAAACCCAATCCCTCATATCGAGGGTTCAATGCAATACTAAAGTAAGTGCTTCACAAACATGAAGCACTTACTACAGTATTGCATTGAACCCGCAATATTGGAATTAATACAAAGTGACAGAATTCCATACAAGGCCATTGCTTTATACAATCATGACCCCTGGGAGACTTTTGTTATGACTCAAACGTATCTGTTGAAGGAAATGTGTCTGCATTGGTTTAATGAAATCACGATTCAACAATTGACATTACCTTGTATTTTCTGTTACCATGGCATTAGTTTAAGATGACTAGCTAAGTCTTCAAATTTCAATGGAAGCACAAACTTTCAATGACCTTTTCAGTTTAATATTCTATTCCTTCATGGGCTCCTGCGTGGCTAAATGATTAAGGTGGCTGACTTAGAACTCAGGGTCCTGGGTTGAGACCCATTGATACCTTTGATTTCGTGGGGGTTGGCCTACGGCACGTTACTTCAGAGCCCTAGCTCAGTACAAGGAGATCCAAAAAAGCAGTAACGTAACTGAAAAATTGTTGACTCAGAGTTAAACACCAAACAAATTTGTTCCTTCATTTAGAGTTTTGAGAATTACCAATTTTAAAAGAATCAGCAGACAACAATTGTGCAGTATGATAAAAAGAATGATGATTAGTTGTTAGGTATAAATGAAATAAATGTTTCAAAATGAGAAATTGCTCCTTTAGAGCAGTTCTTCCTTTAGGTTACAGTGGTTCTGTAAATCTTAGTCACAATTTCCCATGTGGGGAAGTTGATCAATCAAAAAAGGAAAATTCATCAATACAAATCTTACAGTACCTGGGGTACACTTTTTAAATCTGCCTGATTGGAGAATATGGTTTATGTTGTAGATGTTTTCTTCTTTTTCATAAAAAATAAGGTTTCCCTGCAGAATTTGGAATTCATAGAAAACATAAATATAACCAACACTTTGTTATTCATAAGTCCTGGGTCCAAGCACCACTTGCACCATTGGCTTCATAGAAGTGTTCTTTGGAAAGATGTTTCAAAACCCAAGCCCAGTATTGGTGAATTCCAGAAATGCAGTAATATGACAGAAAAATAGTGACATTGCATAAAACACTATTAAAGATTTTTTTTAACAGAAGTGATGAGGGTTTGTGACCACAACAATTGTTCAAAGAAAAGAAACATTTGTTATTCAAAGAAAAGCTTCATAAGAACCCTTGCTTGGTAATGAGAGAAAGCTTCTTGCCAATTGTTAGGTAGATCACACAACAGACTTTTTTAATTACACTGATTTCCCTACATAAAAGAAGTTATACAAGAGCATGTCCTATTTAACAAGACTTCTTTTATGAAAACAGGCTATTGATGATAGCTTCTTAACCCTTGCAGTGCTGGAACCAACTTAATGCTTATGCAAACAGGTTAGATCCAGGCAAGCCGCCAAGTACATTGGCCTGTGATCTAGCCTGTTTGGTACTCTGAGTATCTTTTCTCAGCAAAATTAAGCAGATATTTCTCGTTTTGGAAAGCAGACAACACACAAAACTATTTTTATAAAACTACTCTGCATTCTAGAATGTCTTGTGTCTTTCATTGATTCATTCTCATTTAACAGCAGCTGAAAAAGGTCACTCGAGAAAGGAATGTGACAACATTTATGTGACAATGGCTTCTTCCTTTTAAAGCAAACACAAATTGTTAATTTTCATAATTTGTTAGTTCAAGCATATTTATTCTGCAATGATTTTGAAACGAGTTTTTACAACTTGTACAAATTACTCTCAATATTGCTTCCCTGGAAACTAAACCAGTACTCTTGCCAAATGTAAGCTTGCAAAGTAGACAGGATACAGTTTTACTAAACAACTCAAGGAAAATATTTAGGAAAGGCAATCCTGATAAACATGTACAGTCTAACTTGTGTTAAGCAGCCACCCTTTTAAGCAGCCAACCTGCCTTAAACAGCCACTATAGAAAGTCCTATTTTAGATCTATAGTGTAAATCAATTTGTGTTAAGCAGCCAACCTGTCTTAAACAGCCAATTTACTCTGTCCCATAGGCTGGCCTCTTAACACAAGTTTGACTGTATAGTATCTTAAATGGATGTACAATATATTGCAAAGCGATACGTCATTGGAGTCGTCTCGCTCGAGACGACTCCAATGATGTGTTACTTTGCAATGTTGCTTGGCCTAATATTGAAAAAGAGGGAAAGTTTTGAACTTGCGCAAATTTGTAGCATAAAATGTTCAGTAAAATGTTTAATAAAATGGTACCAATGTCACCTGCTCCTCACAGGATTTGAACCCACAAGCCTTGTTTTCAGAGGCAGATGCTTGACCACTGTCCACCACTACTTTGTAAGTGTCACATCTTGTTGACCAGCAACAAAATTAGAAAAAGTTTGCTTTTAAGGCAGAGAATATTAAGACCAAATAGTGGCAAAACAACAAGCTTTTAGAATTGATCATTGGTTATTATAAACACTGAAAAGTTGCAAAGATTGAAGAATAAGCTTAGGTTGAGTAAATCAAATTCTCATTCTCATAATGTTTTAGATATTTTTTGCTACAAAGATGTTTGAAATTAATTTCATCAATAAAAGAATTAGATACGTTGATGTTTTGGTATGAAGGATTACATTCAAGAAATTTGATTTTATGTAGTTTTTCTTTATTTCTTCTTTAAACCCTATATTGTGGGTACTCATTAGAATTGTCTCTTAGAGACAATTCTAATGAGTACCCACAAAATACGTTTTATTGATATTTTTTTTTTTATGAAATATTGCCTGCAAAAGACTCTTATCTGCCCGAGTATCTTGACCTTTTAGATTTTGTCTGTTGCAAGATACTTGAAACAGGCGGCTTTATGACACAGGTATTTATTTAGTATTGATATATGAAACTATTTCCTGGAAGAAAACATATGACCAGATGGTTCTTTATTACTTTTAAACAAGTTCAAAGGAAACAAGAAGCCCTCAAAGGAAACAAGAAGCCTGATTTATGTATTCCAAACAAACTCCTCACAGTAATCTCCCCTTACTACACTGCGCCACTGTCACCACAAGATTTTCATCCAGATTAGGAATAGATTTAAATGATGTAGTTCTTTTTATTAAGTTTTTACAGGATTAAGTTGTCAATTTAGTAGTATTGTCTTCTTGTGTTGATCTCTGACCTGTTAGATTGAAAAGTCTTTTGTTTTCTTTACAAATAAAACACTACTGGATGATTTTTTTGGTGTCACGGCCATTTTTGAATGCCATTTTCGTTTTTTAGCAGATGATCATGTGACATTTGTGGTGGCAGTGATCAATCCCATAATGGGAGATCACTGTTTTCCAAAAAGTGTTACACAAATCCTATACATTGAGTACTCATTGGGTATTCATTGGGTACTCATTGGGTACTCATAGGGTACTCATTGGAAACCTTTTGCAGTGATTACAGTTTAGGGCTTGATATCACACAGCCTCTCTTTTTGTGCAGGGGTGGGGAAATCTGATTTTGATTTACTTGTCCATTAATCGAGGGTTCAATACAAGACTTTAGTAAGTGCTTCATGCCTGTGATCCACTTACTATAGTCTTGTGTTGAACCCTTGAAATGCCAAATCTTTTTGTACACTAATCGAGGGTTCAAGACTATAGTAAGTGCTTCATGTTTATGAAGCACTTACTATAGTCTTGCACTGAACCCATGACTTATCCCTTTAAAGGTTGTACAGTAAATTAAAGAAAACTGTCCTTAGTCCGTTGAGGCTTTTGGGCAAGCTTGGCAATTGGGATATAATAAAGGTTAAAGGGTAAATTTCTAAAATTTCCTTTTTCTATTGAGGCTTTTGAACAAGCTGAGCAATATGGCCTATTGATTTTGACACCCCTGGTGTGGGTTCAAATCCCTGTACTAGAATATTTGGGATTGTCATTAGAAGTAGTCCCCTGCCTGACATACCAAATTGCCTTTGGTCTTTTTGGCTCTACCAGCTGGGTGTCTGTCTTCCTCCATTGATTTTGAGCTAGGCAGCTTAATATAATAGAAATACTGTTGATGCAATTTTAAAGGTGCTTGTTCACAGAAGAGACAGTTTAAAAGTCAAAATGAAATGTTGTTGAAACAATACAGTTTTTGTATTGTTGTTTGATATACAATCAAAAGTAGCTATTGAAATTATGATTACTTCGGGAAGCATCAATTTATCTAAGTATGTACAGTTTATATGTGGTAGATCTCAAAAGTAATGTCACGCTTTTGGATTAAAATACATGTCAATTCACTGTATACAGTCGACCCGCGATAATCCGAACGTCGTTTATCCGAAATATTCACCATCCGAACAGAATTCTGAGGGAACGGTCCTTACCTTCATCAATTTAACTGTTTAATGCGGAAAATCGGCGTTCCCGAACCGGACAAAAAAAATCGGGAACCAACAGTCACTTTTCATAGTATATGCGTATGGCTAGTCCGGAAACCAGTAAAATCGTTTATTTTGCGGTTACAGTTAAAGGGATGGGTCTTCTGTTGTAAACGGCATTTACACGTTTTGCAAACTGGCATGTATGCTTGACCATAAGATATCACCTAGTGTAGTGTCCTGGAAGGTGTTGATTGTTTGTTAATCGATCATTCTGTCAGTTGATTGGTCTTACATAATTGTAATTACGGTCGCATGTCGATAGTTGAGTTTGTAAAAGGTGTTGATTGGCTGATTGGCTGCTTAGACAGCGATCGGGAGACAATGTCTGGCAATCATTTTCAATTATTACTCAATCGATATGCTCCTTTTCCCTATAAATAAACTCTCGACAATCACTCCCTATTTCATTTCTCAATATTGAAATAAGAAGATACAAATAAACACTTTCTTAACACACTTTATATTTCCCTTAAAAAAAAATAATAATTGTGTATTTCTTACTTCATAAAAATTATCATGATACTCCGACACTGTGTAAAGGTAAACATTTCGCTTTAACTCGCATATTCTTTATTCCGGAAAATTCATTAATACGAACATTTCTCCTGGGAACGAAAGTGTTCGGATAAACGAGGGTCCACTGTACATACTTCAAATAATTCAAAACAATCTCACTTTGCTTCCAAAGACTATTCTTCAGTGCAAATATCATATAGTAGTACATTTGTTGTGCAGTTTTAAAGAAATCAATTTTTGAATTTCAAATTTCCTCACATCTGTGAACAAACACCTTTAAAAGCTAACAAAACAAACACTGTATCATCTCAAATTTTTTGACCAATTTCAAAGCTCAAGACTTAATTTTAAGATTAAGACTTAATTCTAAGATTAAGACTTAATTGTAAGATTTGAATAAATGTTATTTGCATTTGCTCAATGGTATGGTACCCTTTGTGGCATAAGGAAAAATTGCTTATTGCTTTAGGCAAGCTATTTGTTGTTTGGCACATTTGTTTCTTTTGTGATTTACTGCAAAGCCTTTCAGACAAGTAAACATGAATGAATGGGGCAAATCAGCGGGGAAATGTAAATGTCTATTGAAATGCAGAGACAAATTGATTTTGTTGGATTCTCTGTAACTAAAACAACACAAGCAAGTATTAGATTATCTTGTAGTGTTGATTTTGTGGAAATTCACTTAACCCTTTACCAAACGCCAAATTTTGCAGATGACATTTCAAAATGTGATGAAATTGGAAAATAATCTTCTGGTACGGCAGAAATCATTGTGGGAAAAGGAGAAATTGCTCTTTAAGAGCAATTTCTCCTATTCCCACAATGTTTTCCTGAGTCATCTGCAACACACTGGTAAAATGTTGTTATTGTTTGGTAACTGGTTAAGCAAATCCACAGCATAATATTTTATCTGCATGAATATACCCATTAACCCCCCAAAAAATTGATTGGTTACTTCTTATGCAAGATCAGATACAAACTTAATTGCCTGAAGTATAAATCCATTTGAATGTTATGAGTTAATTATTTTCCACTCATTTGATCGGTAATCAGCTTTCACCCTTTGTTCCAATACGGAACTCATCAGCAGTCTATTTAAAGGTCCTTGTTCACAAATGTGGAACTCATCAGCAGTCTATTTAAAGGTCCTTGTTCACAAATGTGAAACGTGTATCAATTATCTAGTTTTGTGCAAATCTATAGCTGTGATGTCATTTTAACCTTTTAAGACATTTATTTCAAAAGGATTAAATTCTGAATCTCTGAGAAAGTCCTTTTAAGTTTTACTTTCAATATTTGACCTGTCACAACATTTGATATGGTGACATGGGCTGAATAACCGAAATATGACCTTTGAATGAAGAGCTATGAATTAGATTGAGATACTATAATTTATAAATTTTCTTTTTCAAGTGATGAAATTTCAATAGGTTTTCACTTACATTTTATTTCCAATGAATAATGGATTTCATTATTAGGTATTAATTGATTTCCAGACAATGGAAAAATAAATGCAGCCTTTAACTGTGCAAAAATTAATTACATGAAATTTGCTATGTGAATTGCCTTGTAAGGTTGGTATTTTCAGTAGTTTCTATAGCGAAACTTTTATATCAAAGTCATTCATGCCTGTAAACCCATTTCTTCATGTGGGTATCAGACTCAGTGACTTATTGTTATAAAATTCTTTACAAAAGATGAAGACATTTATTAAGTATGAAAGTTCATATTCCATATGTTAAACTGGTTAGAAAACATTGTGACAAAGAGAAGTCTTTTGTAAAGAAACAAATCAAGGGACAGTTTAAACGGTTTACAAAGGGTATGAATAAGTAAATTTTGTATCTGATTTGGGGTTGAAATTCAAAATAATATGGTTTAACCCATTGCCAAACAATAACAACATTTGACCAGTTTGTTGCAGACGCCTCTGGAAAACATTGTGTGAAAAAGAAGAAATTGCTCCTAACAAGCAATTTTTCCTTTTCACACAATGTTTTCTGCCCTATCAGAAGATCAATTATCAATTTGATCACATTTTGAAATGTCATCTGCAAACTCTTTCAATTTGGGACAGTCTAAAATTTAATGGTTGGTAAAGGGTTAATACATTATAGTAAACCCCTTACTCCAAAATTCCTTCTAATCAGCTGCAGAAGGGTTAAAGAAAACAATGTGACAAAAACGATAAATTGCTTCTAACGAGCAATTTATCATTTTGTCACAATCTTTTCTTCCCCAAATCAAGAAGAAAATGCATTTTTTTCTCATTTAAATTTTTTACGTCTGCTGTTGCTTTCAATTTGGATCCATCACACCTTCCCATCTAGAGGAAAGGTTAAGTTTTCGACTTATTATGAAAACTGTGAATCAAACATCATTTGGAAATAAGACATTGAAGTTATTTTCTTTTACGTAGCAATTTGTTTTAATTCTTACATCTAGGATGGGTCATATATCATTTGTCAACAATAGAAAATGTCTAGAACATTATAGCTGTAAGCAGAATCAATATCAATCAAAGCGCTGATAGTGCTGACCGACTAAAATGCGTTTAAAGCAAGATGATTGAGGATACATTTGAAAATGTCTTTGGGCAACATCTCGAGGAAAACAGCTTCTCCTTTTACCACCATTACTATGATTATTATTTCTGTGAGCAGCGACTGAACGAATTAGTCTGTTTTTCGAACATCTGGACATTTTACGATTTCCCAAGAGGCAATAGTTAAAATAATATAGAGCAAAACAAAGTGAGTAAATCCGGACTGCATTCCTAGTTCCAAGATGGTATTAGTCCGCACAGTGAATGCGGATGTTTAATGAGTAATTGGGGTAAGACTGCTGTTTGTGTATCGATAAAGTACCATCCCTCAAAAAGCGGTATGTAAATTCAATGGACTAAGGTGCTGTCACATATCCTCATCTAAGGTGAATCTAATTAACAATATTTTTTGGTAATACTAATTAATCATTCTTAAATGTACAATGTTTTTAACCCTTTGATGTCTTGCAAAAATAGGCTAGCTGTAGAAGCTTACAAAAGAATTATTTGGGGTTCATTGAGTTCTCTAAACAAGATTTATTTGCCAATCTATTATAGTGATGTCTCGTTAATCCGAACACGTCCGTTCCCAACAAAATATCCGGATTACCGAATCATCCTGACTGATAAAGCAGAGCATGTTCTTTTACACATCAAGACATAAACGGTCTGTATGCACGTGTATACTTATAACCCTTTAGCAAACGGCAAATTGTCGACCGTCCCAAATTGAAAGAGTTTGTAGACGACATTTCAAAACGTGGTGAAATTAAAAAATAATCTTCTGATATGGCAGAAAGCATTGTGGGAAAAGGAGAAATTGCTCGTCACGATCAATTTCTCCTTTATCCACAATGTTTTCAAAGGTCGTCTGTAACAAACTGGTAAGGATAAATGAGGCTTCACTGTATACTCATCAGTGATCATGAAGTTAGTTAACTAGAATATTAGATTAGATATACATGATCTTGCTTTAATGGTGCTTGTTCATAGAAACGAAACTTTTGAGCCTTAGGCTAACTGGTGCATTCCAACTGGGTTGAAATAAAACTGAAAACAATTGTTGAAATGGTGTTTAACCTGATATATTCAAAGTATCTTGGATTCAAGCGTAAATGTACTTTGCATTGTACAGCTTGCTTTTGTCAGATTTCATGCCAGCTATTTCTAAGTACAAACAAATATATATCCATCTCAGCAGATAATACATTGACAACATTGTGAAGAAAAGAGTAATATTGTCTACTTATTTCCCAATATTTTCTTTATTCATTTATCAATTATGCACAACGGTCTTATGTCAAAAAAATGATCAATTTGTCACTGGGTTACGGCCCCAAAATGAACACTCTTGCAAATCACTGTTTCAAATGAAATAAAGGTGGGTCATTTGTCTCTAAGCTTAAACTTACTGTTATTAAAAAGAGAAAATGCTCACTTGAGTAGTTTCTTCTCTTCCTCATACACTGTTAAATGTTTGCATGTTAAATCTTGAAGAGAAAAACTGTTTATTAAAACGATAATGGCCGTCGGTTCATACATTCGAAGAAGAAACAGACTTCTGGCAAAAATTAAGAGATGGTAATTGGTTTATAGATCAATCAAAATCCCATTCCGTTTTATTTGATTTACTGTTCGGTAGCAGAACATGAACTATTTCACACTGAAATTTTTATCGGGGACAGATCAATATTTTTATTGGATTTTGACTGGTCAAATATTTACTTATGGATGGGTGGTAGACCAGGGCTCTTGGAATCCTTGTCTTAGCAAATAGCCCTTTTAACCCTTTCCCAAACAATAACGACATTTGACCACGTTGTTGCAGACGACTTTAGAAAACATTGAGGGAAAAGAAGAAATTACTTGTCACAAGCAATTTCTCCTTTTCCCACAATGTTTTATGCCCTATCAGAAGATTAGTTTTCAATTTCATCACATTTTGAAATGTCGTCTGCAAACTCTTTCAATTTGAGACAATCGAAAATTTGTTGTTTGGGAATGGGTTAACTCAATCAAGCACCCATATTAAAATAATTGGGTGGTCTAATTTGAAAGCATTACCAGACTTTAAAAAAAATGGTATGATGGTAGAGGGGTGGCCAAATTTCTGATTTTGATTTTCTTGACCGTAAATGCCAAACCTTTTTCTGCACTTGTCCATATACTGATTGTATTGTAAATTTCAGTAAAGACTAACTTGATTGTTAAGACTTTTGCACAAGCTGGGTATGCAATACAGACAATTGATTTTTGTACAAACAAAGGTGGCATAAGTCTTCTAAAGAAGTCAAGATTAAAGGTGTATACAGTCTAACTTGTGTTAAGCAGCCACCCTTTTAAGCAGCCAACCTGCCTTAAACAGCCACTACAGAAAGTCCCATTGTTAGATTTATAGTGTAATTTAATTTGTGTTAAGCAGCCAACCTGTGTTAAACAGCCAATTTACTCTGTCCCAAGGGCTGGCCACTTAACACAAGTTTGACTGTATATCAAAGTTAACCTTTCTAATCTAAATCTAACATTGTGCGTAGTCACTCAATGGCATCATCTCATTGAGACAATTCTTAAGCATATCTTCAAAACAGGATACATCATTCACGTTTTGAAACACTGTCTGCAAAAGACTAATAATCCATTTATCGAGTTTGGATTTTTTGGACAGGAAAAAGGGAAACACAGTTACCAAGATGTTAATAATAATAAATTGAGAGCTCAGTGCAATACTATCGTAAGTGCTTTATGTTTATGAAGCACTTAATATAGTTTTGCATTGAACCCAGGAATTTAAAGGGAAACGAAGTTACCAAGATGTCAATATACCTACTTCAATGTTAGAAGGTCAGGGGATCAACTTTACTCTACCCCACTTACAAACCACTTTACACACTTTTCTTTACAGAGGATTAAAAATCATTGTTGCAATAATATCAATTTTCTCATCATGAGCGATTTCTCTTTTTGTAATTAGTGTTTTCAATATTTATTGATCAATTATGTAGATTTATATTTCGTTGATATCTTTTCATCACTTCGATTGTTGGTTTAAATTCGTCGTTTAAGGTTGTTAAATATGGAGAAGGGTTCATAAACGGAGCATAACATAGTTTAAGTGTAGGAGTAATTTAAAGGATATGAATATATTTTGATACCAACGTGTACTGTACATACTGTATTTTATCGAAACGTACTGTATTTTATTTACAGGATGTGTAAGATATAAAACATTACGAAATGGTGAAGTGCACATCAGCAAGAAAGATCATGTATTGATTCATTATGTTATAGTTGTGTTATAATTGTGTTCTTTCATAAAGATAACTAGTACACTGCCATGTTGTATTAATTCTATTGTGAACAAGGAAATCTACTAAACCATTCATATGTATAGGGAGTATAAAAAAGTGTTGATGGCGTCTGAATTTGCCACAAGGACATCAAGGTATTTTTCGTTTGTTTTCTTTAACCCCTTATTCTAGATAAGATACCTCGTTGTCCCCAAAGGGTTCTATAGTTATCTTGGGGTTGGTACTTTGTAGAGTATGTTACCCCCTATAGTGCTGGAACCGACTTCATGTTTAAGCAAACAGGTAAGATCACAGGCCAGCCGCCAAGTAAATTGGCGACTGGCCGGTGATCTAACCTGTTTGCTTACGCTGAGTATCTTTCCTCAACAAAAATAAGCAGATTTTTAAGGTTTTGGAAAGCAGACGACACAAAAATCTATTTTCAGAAAATTTCCCAGCATTAATTCTAAGGGTTATATTATACTGACCAAAGGATAACTATAGACCTGTGCATTTTACCACATATGCTGCAAAAGATATAAAAAAAACATTGTGACAAAAGGACTAGAAAGCATTGTGACAAAAATGATGTATTGTTCCTAACTTTGTGTATCACCCTCGCCTTGAAGTCAAGAGAGCATAACTTGAAATCAGATTTCCCAATTTCTGTGTGTGGTATACGGGGTTCAAATTCCAGTGACAGTTTGAAATTGCATGAGAGGTAGTTTCTTGGTTGACTTACAGAATGTCGATGGCTCTACCCTGCTTTACTACGTAACTAGAAGTAATGCTACTACCGTGTTCTGTTCTGGAACCAAATATCAGCCACAAGACGTTACAACATCATATCTATGCTTTACCAGCCCTTATGGGTAAACAAGTTTGGGATCTTTCTAACATTATAAGCTGGGCATTGCAGCATAACTGAGAAAAGATGTTGAAAAAAATGTTGACTTGATTGTAAAACCCTTATGAAATATAAATATTCCTAACTCTTTATCATAATGACGACAATGTTTTTATTCTTTGTAGTTGTCATCTGCTATTGCTTTGATATTTGACAATCTCTTTCTGAAAATATGCTGTTGATCACAGAGAACTTAGTCCCGATCAGTGTAGTCCTGATCAGTGTAGTCCCGATCAGTGTAGTCCCGTCCCGATCAGTGTAGTCCCAATCAGTGTAGTCCCGATCAGTGTAGTCCCGATTAGTGTTGAATCGCATCAATGAGGATGATATGTTTCATGACTTTTTATTTCATCAAGACGGAGAGATACTGTAATTGACCAGTCTATGAAATCCCTCAAAATGAAAATTCATAACAGTTAAAGGTGCTTTTTCAAAAGTGAGAAAATTTGAAAGTCAAATTAGAATATCGTTGAAACAATGGTTTTAGTATTTTTGTATGTATTGTTGTATGAAATACATTAAACATAGTTATTGAAACCATTATTAATTCAGGAAGTGTCAATTTATCACAGTATATATACAGACTATGAACAGATCTAAAAAACATTTGCAAGGCTTTTTGGTCTAAATAAATTTTAATTCACTGCATATAACAGGGATAATTTTACATACATGGCATTTCGCTCATAGTTTTAAAAAAAAGCTCATAGTTTTTAAATATTTTTTTTGTTTTTTGCTGCATAAAAAGCCAATTGAATTTTAGATTTGAGTTCTAAAAAACCATTTGTTTCAATTGAAAAATGACCACTGTACATGCTTTAACCCTTTCCCAAACAATAACGACATTTTACCACTTTGTTATAGACGACTTTAGAAAACATTGTGGGAAAAGGAGAAATTGCTCGTGACGAGCAATTTCTCCCTTTTCCACAGTGTTTTCTACCCTATCAGAAGATTATTTTCCAATTTTATCACATTTGAAATGTCGTCTGCAAACTCTTTCAATTTGGGACAGTCCAATATTTGGCGTTTGGAAAAGGGTTAAAAGCATAATTACTTACTATTTTCTTAATTTGCTTCCTTCCAATGGTTATTCTCCTGTATATATCACAGGTACCAACCAGTAACAAAAAAACAAAAAAAAGAAAAAAAAAATGTACTACATTATAGTACAATACACATGTTCTTTTGTTACTTATACCTGTGGTATGTATCGTACAATTGTACAGCTGCATAACAGTTTTAAAGAAACTTTAACCAATAAAAATGTGTACAAAATTCAGACAAACGAATGCTATGTGCACATGGATAATGCTCTCAAAAGCTTTTATTTTAAAACAACTCCGACTAACTTTGGGGCTGGGTTTTATAAACAGGTTGGAGGCTTGCTGTTAGACCCAAGCTTTCTTGAAGACTGAAACAATTTCTGTCCCCCTTCAGCCATTCGGAACTGTGTCTCTGTCATATGGAAACTGAAAATTGAAAAATATTGGTCAAAACTTGAGAAATTTCTTATACATCTTTCTTGCCACTCGATCAGCTCATTGAGGTAATTCTTATGAGCCCTTATCCATATCTATCTAGTCCTCAATGCGCTGTTTTGCTCATAAGGCCCTAACTAGAGTTCAACAATCAAGGCGGTCCTTCGCTAATTTCTGTACTTGGCCCCAGTACCAGATTTCGTTCCTTATCTCTTTCTCATCTGACCTTCGCCAGGTTTCTTTTGGTCTGCCTCTTGGTAGAAAACCAATGGGTGTCAATCTAAGTGCAACTCTTGGAATAGCCGACAATGAGCACAGAGAATACAGAACAGGAATCTTAGAATACAGAACAGAATGTAAGATTCCTTACTACTTTGGGATACCTCCTAATTACTTTCAGTTTGCAATTTCACAGATCTGCAACTGTCACAATATTTGGGGATAAAAATAATTGTTGTTTAAAAGAACTAATCAGAGTTACATATGCATGATAAAATAATGTTTCTTGATCAGATATATCTTTGTGAATATATACATAAAGTGAATTAAAGAATATTAGGAATGGATTGTAACTTAAAAAGTTTTAATAATTTTGTATGACATTGATATTACACACATGGTATATTCGCTGGAATAAAATGAAACACTGTTTTATTAATGTATTGGATTTGACTTCACATATTCCCACCTAATAGCACAATTTTTGCGACTTGCAGCAGGCCGCTTTCAAAAGGCATTGTGGCAAAAGGAGAAATTGCTTGTCACAATTAATTTCTCCTTTTGCAACAATTCTTTTTGAATCTATTCACATATCACAACATCCAAACTGAAAGGTTTATGGCATGTCTTCAAAGCTTTTCTACAGTTGTCTGCTTCAAGTTGAAAATGTCGTCTACAGGTGGTCAAGAGTCAAGTAAACAAATCTTTTGACGGGTTTATAACAATGGCTTTGCAATTAAAATTCCCTTGAAGGCCAAACCCGTATTCTCTTAAAGTGTTGAAAGCTCCAATTTGGGGGATATCAAGGACTTTCTATTTTATGAATGTTCAAACGTTAAACCTTCGTTTGCTCATTAACACATTCCACAATTTTGGCACCAGATTACTGAAACACTTTTGTCTTAATGAAGAGCTATTTCATGCTTAAAAAGATCCGGAAATTATTGCTTTGTAGGGAGACTTTAGTCATCATTTGCTGCAATATTTTAAATGGTTTTTTATTATTTAAAAGAGAGAGAAAATGTATAATTATAGCATTTGATTAGTATACTCAGTACCATTGTAAAGGGTAAATTGGAATCTGCTTGGCTGCTGGCCTTGGTCTAACCTTTTTGCATAAGAATGAAGTCAGTTCCAGCACTATAAGGGTAAAGGCTTAATCTCAATTGGAATTTTCTTCAAAATTATGCAGTTTTTCCAAACATTCAAAGTCACACCAGCTTTCTGGTTTTCCAATACAGCAATTTCATCAACACAATTTCAAAAAGTTGACAGGCTCAAGTCACTTCCCAAATTTAACGCTTAGAATGCTGGGTAATTTTCTAATAGATTTTTGTGTCGTCTGCTTTCCAAAACCTTAAATATCTGCTTAATTTTGATGAGGAACGATACTCAAGTAGCAAACATGTTAGATCACAGACCAGCTGCCAATTTAATTGGCGGCTGGCCTTGATCTAATCTGTTTGCATAAGCATGAAGTCTGTTCCAGCACTATAAGGGTAATGAAAAAAGACCCTGTACATTTGTATATTGGTTCAAACCTGACACTGCTACTTTTCTTTTTCATGAGAGGTTCTATCATATATGTTGATAGTTCTACCAAGCTGTAGTAAACCAATGTTGACAGATATGTTTACAGCTTTCCATCTTCCCTAAGTTTAAACAAAGTCATCTTTTATTACAAAATGTATTTTTGTTACAAATGGATTGGGACAGAAGCTTTAAGCTTATTGAGGCCCTCTTGAGAGCCATGCATCAAAACCTAACCAAATTACTGTCAACATGATGTACAACCCGATAGTATAACAAATTCATGACCCAACACAGGTGTAGGCAAAAATCAATTGTCCACATTTCCCAGCTTGTCCAAAAGCCTTAACAGTGATTTTTTTTCTGAAATTCACAATTTAACTAATATACAGGCAGGTGTAGAAAAAGTTGTATCAAGTTACTGACACATTTCCTATATGGGTTTTCTTTGTCAGTGCCGTACCAACATTCAGTTTAACAGCGGCTTATATTTGTAAGACTTTATAACATAACAAATTCATGACCCATGATGGGCTGGGCAAAAGCTTGTCCAAAAGCCTTAACAGACAAGTATTTTTTTTTTCTCAGGAAAATTGAGAATACAACCATTATACAGACATGTGAGAAAAAGATTTGGCATTTACAGTTTTTACCACCCCTGCACAAGAGAGCAATGTCTCCCTCAGTGTCGGTCTCAGGTGGTGACACGTCCAACTGTCGTCTTGTAACATGTCTTCTGATACTGTCATGGCCATTATACCGGGAAATTTTCCTTCCCATAGTGGCAGCCTAGGGAGATCACCCTGTCTAACCTTACAACAAATGCCAATTTACCGTCGATTTACTGTTGGCTAATTGGAAAAGGGGCTTGCTCATGACAGCTGTAAATGATATAGAATTGGAAGGAATTTCTCTGGAAGGCATAGTTGGAAATCCTTGTAGGAGAAAAAAGGAAAAATTGCTCTCATGAGCAACCTTTCCTTTTTCCCGCTGCAATGATTTTTGGTGTAATTTGAAGCAGACCATTTAGATGCTGGAAATGTATTGTAAAGCCTTTACTCTTATTGAGTTTTTATCTGTATTTCCCATGATTGTTATCATCTCAGAAACAAGTAATAAAAGGATGAATAAAAAGAGAATGCCCAGCTACATAACAAAAGCTCAAGACAGAAAACCGATCTTCCTGCTCATACACCTCCATCTAAATCATTTTCTCTTCCTTGTCTTCCTCCTCCTCCTTCTCCCTTCTCCTCTCATTCTTATCTTGCTGCTCGTACTTCTCCTTTTCCTCCTCAAACTCCTCCTCCTTCATCATGTCTTCCTCCTTATCCTCCTCTTTTTCAAACTTCTCCTCCGCATTCATCATCATCAACTCCTCTTTCTTATCCTTAGCCTCTTTTACTACCTCTACTCTTCATTCCCCCCCCCCTTAATTTGCTTCTTCTGCGCTTCTGCGGGGTCCTCCTTTTCTTCTTAAAAAAAATTTGTGACAATTTGTTAGTAATTTCTGCTTTGTAGTCATATTTTCCACCAAGCATAGTATAGCAAATGATTGTTTTCCATGTTAATTGTTCAGTTTATTGTTGGTTTCATTTGACTTACCGGTAGTCTGAAATTCCAATATGGGGAAATAATTTGAGGATCCAATTTCCTTATCAGTGTAGGTAGAGAAGAAAAGACACTTAATGATGAATGTGTAGCAATAAACCATCTTTCTTACATTTCAGAAATAGCCATTTCCACCAGAGTTTAGACCAGGAAGACATGAGATCTAAAAATAGATCCATGTCCCCGAATGAAACAAGCGATCAAGAAAACTTCATATCAAGAAACAAGTTATCACTGCCTGACAAAGCAAACGAAACGGCAAACTCACAGTCACATGAGCGAATACTCGAACGGAACAAAGAAAATGAAGGCCTCACAGACAGAACGATACTTCTTACACGAGACAGCGGGAATATCAATGGCTACGAGGAGGAGAGTTTAGTTAGTGAAAACGTTAAATCATCGCGAACACAGAAAAACCCATTACACAGAAAAAGTTCCAATATCACAAGCGATTCTGGCCGTAGTTCAGTAAGTGAAGGAATAGAGAACGACACAAATGCTCAGGCGGATTCAAACATAGCACAGACTTTTTCCTCATTCCCCGTCAAATCGGTTAGTTGTAGTCTCGATAACGGCCGACGAGAGAGTCTAACACTCATCGATTCATCAGGACATCTTACTCTCCCCTCCCCCTTGGACTGTATCTCGAATCCACAAATTAACGAACTCGGTTTGGACAGTGAACTTCATAATCGGTGCCAATCTTCTCAGTCCCTTCACAACCCCCATGTTTCTAGTTCTGACTTACACTTTGCCCCCTCAGACTTTCGGCCCTTAAGCGCAGGTGCCCTCAATGCAAGGAGGCATGCTCCAAAGATCTTGTACAGCAATTCTGAAGACAGTACTGTAACACAACGACGCTTCTCCGCCTCTTCGCCGACATCATCACCGCGGTTACGGAGGCAGCCCACCATGGAAACACGACGTATCTCCATGTCTGATAGTGGGAATGGATACATGCAGCTGAATCAGTATAAACTCACAGATGAGATAGGGAAGGTAAGTCATGCAGTAGAGTTTAACCCTTTACCAAAAGCCAAATTTTCGACTGTCACAATTTGAAAGAGTTTGCAGACGACATTTCCAAATGGGATTGAATTGAAAAGTAATCTTCTGATAGGGCAGAAAAATTGTGGGAAAAGGAGAAATTGCTCATTAAGACCAATTTTTCCTTTTCCCACAATGTTTTCCAGAGTCCTCTGCAAAAAAAACTGGTCAAATGTCGTTATTGTTTGGTAATGGGTTAATGTTATCTCAGTCATAGGTGTCTGTAGTAATCCTAAGGGGATTTATACTATATGATATTGTACTATGGAACAATCATAACTTAACTTAAAAATTGTTGAAACCTCAGTTGTCCATTAACAATCAAAACCAGAAATTCTGATTTTTATCCAACATCCATCATGTTCAGGGTTTGCTTTAGTTAAGTTTGCACTTGACATGCAGAGTGTTCTGGTTCATATTCCTGTGCTAGTGTGGTCTCTCATGGTCAGTTGAAACTATGTCCTTTTGTATAGCTTGTCAGTATATAATTTAAATATATAAGAACATCTAGATGGACCAAGTTCATGTCCCCCTGGATGCTCTTATATATCTAAATTATATACTTTACGAGCTATACAAAAGGCCATAGTTCCAACTGACCATGTGGGGTTTGGACAAGTTTTCTATTCAGCATTGTCACTAAACGCACTGCTGTTTTATTGATGGGCTTCTTTTGTGATGAGATCACTTTTACTAGAATTATGACTGCTTAGTTTATACATCTGTGATGTGGAGAAAAATGTCAAGGAAATGCATGAAATTTGTTTCAAATATTGATCAGTCTAGTCTGTGTGTTAAAGTTTGTCAGTCAAATCTGTATAAACAAGTTTTGAAACCCTAATGGCTAAAGATACTTGACAGAATTGATTTTTTAAATAGAGCCTCTTTGAAGAGGTGTAAGAGTGGCCTCCATTGCCTAGTGGTTAGAGTACAGAACTTGAAACACATGACCTTTCCCTGCCTTGGTTCAAATCCCAGTCACAGCTTTGGGATTTTCATGAGAGGCAGTCTCTCAACTAACTTATGGAATGCCGAAGGTGCTACATGGCTTGTTAACAGAACTTGAAATCACATGGCCCCTCTCCGCATGTTTTCAAATCCTGAGATGGATATAGATTTTCATGAGAGGCAGTCTCCCGACTGACTTATGGAATGCCGATGGTTCTACCCACCTTAACCAGCCCCTATGGGCAGTTGAGTAAGGAGTCTTCCTCCATCATTAAGAGTCGGGCATCGCTACATAACTGAAATAATGTTGATGTGATGTAAAACCCATATATAATAATAACTACATGGCTTGGCCAGCCTTTATGACCAGTTGAATATGGATAAGGTCTTCCTCCATCATTAAGAGTCGGGCATCGCTACATAACTAAAATAATGTTGATGTGATGTAAAACCAAGAATGAGGCTGCGGTGTATAAGTAGAGGTTTTTAGGAGGTTTAGAACTCTTTATGCTTCTTGAGCAATTAGAGGTCAAAGATTGTATTTGACCATCACAATAGTAATACCTTGATACTGGTGTTAACCCTTTACCAAGCTCCAAATTTTAGACTGTTCTAAATTGAAAGAGTTTGCAGATGACATTTCAAAATGTGATGAAACTGATAAATTTCTGCTTAATAGCGCAGAAAATAGCTTGTTAAGAGCAAATTCTCCTTTTGCCACAATGTTTTCCAGAGTCGTCTGCAACAAACTGGTCAAATGACGTTTTTGTTTAGTTAAGGGTTAATGCTTGTTTGTTTCAAGTTTGCATGGAAGATTTAAAGTGGGCGGACAATGTTCATAAAACTTTCTATAAAGATGGTTTAATGGCCATTTAATTCTGCATTAATATCTCATTGTGTTCAGTATATCAAGTCTGTATGTCAGTTGCACTTAAAGATAATAACCTAGATCATGTATGTGCTTGGTATTGTTTAGCTTGACTTGTGCACTTAATTGTGCACTTAACACATCATTAAAAAATAACGACATTTGACAAGTTTGTTGCAGACAACTCTGGAAAACATTGTGAGAAAAGGAGAAATTGCTCTGAACGAGCAATTTCTCCTTTTCCCACATTGTTTTCTGCCCAATTAGACGATTATCTTTTAATTTCCCAACATTTTGAAATGTCGTCTGCAAACTCTTTCAATTTGGGACAGTTGAAATTTTGGCGTTCAGTAATTGGTTTAGGGAAAATGCTAATTAATGAGATCTGATGCGTTATGGCACTGATTGATCGTTTGTATGTTTTTCAGGGTTCCTATGGCATCGTAAAGCTGGCATATAATGAATCTGATGACTCTCATTATGTAAGTATTCATGCATGTCTAGAACAGGCTGCAAATTATCTGTCATAAAATAACAGACAGAGACATAGTCATTGATCCGATATCATTTAATGTAGTTTAATTGCACAGCCCATCAGAATAGGCTGTTAATAAGTTTAAACTTAGTTATTTTACATCGGTTGTGAATCAAGTTCGTACAACTTAGATTAATCACTCTCAATTCTGCTTCCTGGATACATAACCAGTAATCGTGCCGAATGTGTATAAATGAAAGTTGGGAAGGCAGATCCCGCTACTGACGGGTCATGAAATAACGTGTATAAACCATGACTTCATCTAGTGGTGCGACAGTGGTGCAGAGGTAGAGTGTCTGCCTTTTGTACCGAGGGTCCTGGGTTGGAGTCCCTGTTAGGCGAGTTAAAGATTGTCTAGACTAGCTTGCAAATCACGTGAGTATTGGTGTTGTATCCAGGAAGCAGTCATCGAGAGTGAATTCAATAAGCTTCAAGATTATGTCACAATCAATGTAAAATGAATAAGTTTAAACTAAGAAGGACATCAATGGAAACAAGAAAGAAGATCCCTATTCCCTTTTTTGTGCTATCCTTGGTATTTGGTGTGCTATCATGGTTTATCAGCATTATTACATTTGTGATGCACATTTTTATATTTCTATTGCTATGTTGTTGCCATGTAATGTTGTATCATTCTACCAAATAAATCTGTCTATCTTTTACAAAGACATTGCCATTTATTCAATAGAATTTAATGTAGTTACAACAGTATAATGGTGTTTAGGCAGCGTGCTCACCAAGGTCCCAGAATGATCTCCAAGGCCTCCCTTATATAGTTAACAGATGACAACTTGCCAAAGCAACAAATAAATCTAACACAATATAATTCTATGTAATCATGTCAATGCATGGACACGTTCTATCAATTATGTTGACAAGATTGTGTATGATTGTTCCCTGAAATATTTAGTGGCCCATCCTTCTTTCGCAACATTATGTCCTTTTGCAAGCAATGTCTTTAAAAACAGTTAGATAAATTCTATTTTGTGGGTACTCATTATAATTGTCTCTTAGAGACAATTCTAGCGAGTACCCACAATATAGGGTTTAAAGAAGCAATAAAGATGTTAACCAAGAGAATATGCCGCATATCTGAAACTCCAAGTTAAAGCTAAAATGCATCATATTTAACAAATTCATTCAAACGATGTAAGAAATTTGTCATCTCTTATAAAGTCTACTATTGTAATCATGTTGTAAAATATTTTCTCCTTAAATCAACAAATATTTGGTATTAAACATGAAGGGTTCAATGGAAGACCGTAGTAACTTCTTCACAAAACTGATGGACTTGTTGTAAAAGTCTTGTACTGAACCCTCAAGTCTTGATGACGTATATCTATGGCTTCATCTGTAGCTCTATAAGGGCAAAATACTTGATTTATTATTATTAACACAAAATTGAAGGAATTTATAATGGTCTTACACTAAGCCCCAACATTAGACTTGTGAGTATTAAAAGCTTCTTCAACAGAAGATTTATGTTCCCATAGCTGGTACAAAAGCCATGATATATGGAAATGTGAATGCCCTTGTTTGCACTTTTAGGGATCATTGCAAGCCTATATAGCACGTCTTTTAACTCTTAGAATGCTGGGTAATTTTCTAAAAATAGGTTTTTGTGTCGTCTGCTTTCCTTCAGAGAAGCAAACAGGTTAGATCACAGGCCATTTTGGCAATTTGTAAAGTCCCATTAGAGATAAAGGATATATATCTTTGAATTTTGTTCGGAATATTAATTAAGATTGATTTTCTTTTCTTTAGATTTTTTTTCTGGAAACTATATTTTGTTTGATTGATGACATTTCAATGATTGATTATGTGACAAAGTGTATTGTTTAATATCCCTGTGCATTATTGAGAGAAAGTTAATATGGTTTGATTCCTTTCTTCAGGCATTGAAACTTTGTTATTCAGTGATTTTATGTCTTTAGATGATTTAGAATTGTTTGATTTTTCCTTTCTACAGCCAATGATCTTTAATTTGTTTCTTTTTCAGGCAATGAAAATTTTATCAAAAAAGAGGTTAAGAAAGAAGGCTGGATTTTTCAGTAAGTACCTATAACCTTCCCTGTGAAAAATTCATGACCATATTCATGAACATTCATGAACACAAATATATTCTTGAATTGTTTGTGAATTTCAAGAACATGTTCATGGACAACAAGAACAGATTCATGAATGGTATTCAAAAACCTTTACTTGATATTCATGAACCTGTTCTTGAATTTCATTAAAAAGTTATTTGTTCATAAATGACATTTCAACGTTCGTAAATGTTCATGAATAAGTCCTTGAATCTTATGTATAGGCCTCCATCTTGTGCGGATTTCTGTGACTTGTCAATACACACACAATGGCATGTATCATTTGCATGGAAATGACCTTTTTGAAACAAGTAAATAAGGAGTAATATATACTGGTAGATATAAATACTTGCTCAAGGGACATTGATATTTTTGCTCCTAATGTATGGGCCGCGTCACGCAAAAAGGGGCAATCGGACATAAATAAAAACTGCTGACTCAGCTCTTTCTTAGCGCTATTATTCCAGCATCTAGTCACAACAGTTATCATTTGTATTTATTTAAAGATAGAACTTGATGTCCTCTAAGATGGCAAACAGTGTAACCCCAGACCAGCCGCCACGTCACTGACGTGGCGGCTGGTCTGGGGCTACACTTTTTACTATGTCCGAGTGCCCCTTTTCCCGTGATGTGGCCTAATTATCTTTTTTTACATTATTTAATCACTCTCTTATTTACATGCAATGTAGCAGAAACCTTGCAATGTTGTTGAGACAAAAGCTGACACTGCTGTTTTCACATGTATTCCTCCAAATTGGGTTGAAATCTTTGAACTAATTTCTTCAACGAGCAAACCTGTCAGTAAGTCTAGGCAGGCAGATTTCTACGATGAGGGAAAACGCTCGGAACTTTTCTGTGCCTCTGATGGAAATATTGCAGTGTATGGTATTGTAATGTATCTATGAATTTGAGGTAACTTTACGAATGACTGGGTTTATGCATTATCAAAGCACTCTGTGAAATGGGTTTTATTTGTGACATATCCATTTTTCATCCTAGTTAATATGCCAGTATGTCAATATCTTATTTATGAAACGCTTCACCAAACAGTCATTGGATCTAAGTTGTAAGGTGCAGACAATGTGTGAAGTCAGAGAGTCTGAAATGAAGAAATTGTTTGTATCAGGGACATTTGCATAAAATGACCGTAGTATTCATACTTTATAATTGGCATCTGCTGCTGCTTAGAGTGTGAACCAGAACCAAAAGCAGATAACATAAACATTATGAAAAAAAGAAAGAGTTTTAGATTTTAAATTGAAGTCCCATCAGCTCCATCAGAAGCTTGTCCAACTTGTAATACAAAGGTTTCAAGTTTGAGACACCTATTGGCAAATTTTTTTCCCAACGTATTATGGAGTCGAAGTGAGATGATTTATTTCTCTCTCACTTCTAATCAAATATGTTTATGTTGGAAAGCAGTCTTTGACTTGGAAAGATCATTCTATGATACTGTTATTTAAGTACTGGATGCTTTGAAATGGGAAGAGAGGCTGACCAAGGCATTATGATTGAAATACTGTTCGGTTTTCCAATCCACACAATAAATTGTTACAGTCACAAAAGGCCTATATAGAGTTCAGAACATGGACCCTTTCCATGTGTGTTCAAATGAGGCGGCAGCATTTGAATTTTAATCAAAGGCAGTTTCCAGACTTTCTTACAGAATGCCTATGGTTCTACCTGGCTTGACCAGCCTTTATGGTCAGTTGAGTATGGGATCTTCCTCTATCATTAAGAGTCAGGTATTGCAACAAATTTTAGAATAATGTTTATGTGATGTGAAAACCATATAGCTACATAAATGGATAAAGACGCACGGTTCAGTCACAAAATTATTTATTATGTTTGATAAATCTTCTTTTAGATATTCATGACAAATTATTTATCTACTATCATAACTCATTACAAATTTTCTATCTACTATCAATCATTCATTACAAATCATTATTTATTTTCTATCAACCAAATACTTTTTAGCATGTAAATAATTCAATATAGATTTATCCACATCATCATTATAATGTGCTCTAAATGACCTTAGATGTTGATGTGCCATAAAAAACATCTATTTATTCATTCAAATACTTTTGAGCATGTAAATACTTCAATTTACATTTATCCACATCATCATAATGCACGCTAAATGACCTTAGCTGTGGATGGGCCATAAAACACAATTCATTCATTCATTCCTATATCCATAAGAGCTTGGAATTGATATATTGAATAAATAAATTAATAAAGATGCAAGATTCAGCCACAAAACACCTTATTACAATTTGATAAATGTGTTTCCAGGACGGCCACCCCCGCAGCGTGACGGTGCTCAGCCTGTCCGACCCCCGACACATCCGTTAGAGCGAGTCTACAGAGAAATAGCAATCCTCAAAAAACTTGATCATCCAAACATTGTTCGGCTTGTAGAAGTCCTTGATGACCCAGAGAAAGACAATCTTTATATGGGTATGTAACTGGATGTCTGTACGGACATCTTAACATAACCTTTACCAAACCCCAAGTTTTCAACTGTCTCAAATTGAAATAGTGTGCAGACGACATTTTCAATTGTGATGAAATTAAAAAAGTATCTTCTGATTGGGCAGAAAGCATTGTGGGAAAAAGGAAAGATACTTGTTACGACCAATTTCTCCTTTTCCCACAATGTGTTCCAGAGTCACTTGTATCAAAGTGGTTAAATGTAATTTTTGTTCGGTAATGAGTTAAACTTATAACTTAAAGAAAAAAATAAATTCCATGAAGAAGTTGTTATTGTCTTTCCCTACATACTATAAAACACTCCTTTAGAAGCTTCAAGTTGAGAAAATTAAGAAAATTCATTGTTGGTAAATTTTTATTTAAGAATAAAATAAAGAATATAAGTTGTCAATTTTTGCTTGCATAAGGAAGGAATTTAAGCAAATGTGGTAATTGTATCTCAAAAGCAAGTGTTTAACCCCACCTCCCTCCACCCCAAACTAGATTTGTGATTGCTCCAAATTGAAAGAGATAGCACAAGAAATACTAGCCATGAATTTTTTTGTTTTTGTAGAATTTGGTAGTCAGCAGTTTGCAACAGTTCCTTATTATTGTTTAAAACAATACGAGACAATATAAGAAAGCAAGAAAAAATATGATATTTGTTAAAAACAAGTGTGACAAAAAGATGAATCGTCGATAAGGATTAACCTTTACCAAACAATTACGACACTTGACCAGTTTGTTGCAGACGACTCTGAAAAACATTGTGGGAAAAGGAGAAATGGCTCCTAACAAGCAATTTCTCCTTTTCCCACAATGTTTTCTGCCCTATCAGATGATTGTTTCAATTTCATCACATTTTGAAATGTCGTCTGCAAACTCTTTCAATTTGGAATAGTCGAAAAGTTTGCCATTTGGTAAAGGGTTAAATCATCCTTTTGTCACAGGGGTTCCAAAAAAACTTCTGCAGCAAAGATGCGTCAAAATGAGTTACCATGAAGTAAAGGATTAAGCAGATGAAGAATTATGTTCCGTGTTATGGAAAGAGTAAACACTATATTGATTTCACGTTTACCGGTTTACCGTTATAAATTTTATAGCGAAGCTTTTAACCGTATTGTAATGACTTGCTATTATCCCGTAATGGAAATTTGTTTCCTTCAGGATTTGTCTTGCCTGTATAACTTTGAAAGGCTTGGTAGTTTCGAATAACCTAGATGATGTTGTCACGAGATTGTCTTTAATTCTTGACATATTACACCACTTTACTCTATGAATGCCCATTCTAGAACGCTGTAACAAATTCCATTAATGAATCCTGTGACTGGTCAGATTTGAAAGATCCTGTACTGCCTAGTAGTTAAGATGGTTGGCTGGCATCTTGGGGGGGGGGGATCCCAGGTTGGAGCCCCACCAATCATACCTATGGTTTCACGGGAGTGTTCTATGGTTTTGGTAAAACACTTCAGAGCCCTGAAAAATTGTTGACATGGCGTTTAACCCTTTGTATGTATGTTAACCCTTTGTATGTGTGTAATAAAGAGATGTATTGAAAGATACATCAGATGAAAACTGATGACAGCAGGATGTTTTGCTGCTTTTGCCATCTGCTGTTGCTTTCAATTTGGGACAGCCATAAACTGGAATATGGGAGAATAGATTAGCAAACAATGTAAAATGGAAAAGAATGAATGAAATCTACGTTTTTTCATATTTCAAAGAGTAGGGAAAGAGAGAAATGTGATGTTTAATCTTTTTTTTTTTTTCACATCTTCCTACATTTTCTGGAAATCTCGGGTTTTCTAATATGTGAAATAAAACTTCTCACTTGACAGTTTAGATTTCAGAATATGTCAAAGGAGCAGTCTCTTAGTGCTAACATAAAAAAGCAATCATCATGTTTTATTGTACTTAGTAGCAATCTCTTACGATTTAAAAAAAATTATTTTCCCCCAAAGTGCATTGACTTAAAGGTGGTTGTTCACAGATTTTAGGAAAGTTGGAAGTTAACAATTTATTTCTTTAGAACTGTATAACAGCTGTTATATTTTGTGAAACTCATTGGAGAAAAGTTATCGAAGTAAAATTAGTTTGTATTTTCCTCTTAGAATGCTTGGTAATTTTCTCAAAATAGAATTTGTATCATCTGCTTTCCCAAAACTTTGATATCTTCTTAGTTTTGTTGAGGAATGATGCTCAGAGTAGAAAACATGTTAGATCACAGACCAGCCGCCAATTTAATGGCGGCTGGCCTGTAATCCAACATCATTTACATGTTACATAAGCATGAAGTCAGTTCCAGCACTATAAGGGTTAAGTCTTTAGAACCAGTATACAGGGATTTAACATTTACACTGTAT
Source organism: Cerastoderma edule (assembly GCA_947846245.1). Lineage (NCBI taxonomy): Eukaryota > Metazoa > Mollusca > Bivalvia > Cardiida > Cardiidae > Cerastoderma > Cerastoderma edule. Next base: position 23,439,817 of record OX401411.1, read on the forward strand.
TTTTATCCAAAAGTGTGACATGTATCCTTTTTGAGATCTACTTTATATAAAATGTACATTCTTAGAGAAATTGACGCTTCATGAATTAATTAGGCTTTCAATAGCAACTTTTAATTGTAAACCAAACAATAATACAAAAATTGTATGGCATTTTCTCTTCTGTGAACATGTTGCAAGTACCTTTAAATCACCAGAGTACCGTTTTACTAAATAGTTTACGCTTAAGATTTGCGTAAGTCTAAAACAACAATTCCTCTTATTTCAATATTGGACACAGCAAAATTGCAAAGTGACACATCATTGGAATCGTCTCTCCGAGACGCTTCCAATGACGTGCCACATTGCAACATTGTACTTTCATTGAAGATACTATCCATGTTTATCAATTATGACTTGCGCAAACATTTTCCGTAAGTTGTTTAGTAAAACGGGCCCTTGGCTGTTTGTGGTTTAGATAATTCCAAGTAGAAGGCACATTTAGAGGGCAATTTCATGTTATGTAATAGCGATCCACATGTACCAAAGGTTACCTTCACAAACGGAAATTAAATCAAAGTCAGACAGTTTTTTTTTTTTAAAAAAACAACGATACACAAGCTTTTATTAGGGATTCCTCCATAGATCAAACTAGTTTTTCTCCAAATCGATAGTAAAGAAGCCTTGTTTAAAATCAGGTTAAATCCATTGTGACACAATGCTCTGCAAGCTTCAACCAAATTGCTCTAATGATCTTCAAAATGCTGAGAAAAAAGTCAATTAAGTTCGGATATTTGTTGTTTTTCAGTATGAGAAATTTGTTTCACGATTTTAAAAAAAAAAAAGTATTTCGATAACTTCCAACTGACATCTGCAACATCCTACAGATTTGACTAGTACCGTAACTAAGTTGTTTGATGAAAACTGGATTAGCCTCTTTAATTAATCCTGTTAGTGCTGGAACTGACTTCTTGTTTATGCAAACAGGTTAGATCACATACCAACTGCCAAGTAAATTGGTGGCTGGCCTGTGATCTTACCTGTTTGCTACTTTGAGTATCTTTCCTCTTCAAAATTGAGCAGATATTTAAGGTTTTGAAAAGCCGACAACAGAAAAAATATATTTTTAGAAAATTACCCACCATTCTAAGGGTTAATGGGTACTTTTTATCGCTTTGGAAGAAGTTCAGGCCAAGATAAAAAAATAGCCAGTCACAAGTATTGTTCGATTTGTCAAGATTGCTTCCATCACTTCATGTAAAGGATTACAGACTAAATGTAGTCTGCTGTTTCTTTCAATATCCACCAGTAACCAAATCAAATAACAGGAAAGAGATTAAGTAGTCTTATCAAATGCATTAGTCTAAATAATTACGAGAAATATGATAAGATAGTATTTAAAATTTCTGTAGATTTTACTTAATCAATCCTTACTTGATGTTACATTACCGCATCTTACGGCATTCGCTGCAGAAGACTTTAGAAACCAATATGACAGACTAATGAATTGATCTTAATGTATACTCCAACTCCTTGTCACAATAGTTTCGACCCAATATATAAAAGATTATCAGGTTTGTCAAAATCGATTGTTCCTATTGCGGCATGATTACCCAAAAGTAAATTTATACTGATTTTTACTATATAACCATAAAATGGACAAGTGCATAATAAAGATTAGGCATTTACGGACAAGTGGGTTAAAATCGCATTTAACCATCGCTGTAATCTAATACATTTTTTCTGTATGTTATTTTTTGTTTTCGGTTGTTGCTTTAGATTTAGACCTGTGAATGTGAATATGATGGAACTGGGTCGTCTGATCTTTTTTAATGAATTCTTTTGGCTTTAAACTTATGTTTTTGTTTCTATATATTTCAGTGTTTGAGCTGGTCGAGAAAGGGTAAGTTGTACAATTTGTTACATGTTAGCTATATCATGATTTAGAAGGGACCGCCACATTGGCTTTACCTGAGAGGTCACCCTGAGTGTTTAAGGTTGTAGGTTTGATTCATAGGCTGGGTCAAACCCCCCAAAAAATGGAATGGAGCTAAATTCATCCATCCCTCCATGGCACCCTGGGAGAAGACATTTCCTGGCCAAAAAGTCATTATAGTGGTTTGGATAGAGGGAAATCTGTGATATAAGTAAGATTTGTCCATCAAGAGCAAACACACCAATATGTCATAAAGAGTGAAATAAATAAGGCACTTCATTTGTGCAGTTATCATTATGTACATTGGTCATTTAGAAATTTACCAACACTGTTTCACTTTGTCTGCATTGCATTTAAGGTCAATGCCTTTTAATATTTGTCTTGTCTGCATTGTAATTAAAGGCATGGTCATTTGTTTCTCTGTATTCTAGAAAAGGGCAATTTCCTTTGAATTACCTCTGCACTTTAGAAATGGGCTTAATTATTTGATTTTTGTCTGTATTTCAGTTACAGGAAAGATCATTTGACTTCCTTCTGTAATTTAAAAAATTGCAAGGTTATTTGATTTCTATCTATGTGCAAGGTCAATTGATTTCAATCTGAGTGCAAGGTTATTTGATTTCTATCTGTGTCCAAGGTTATTTGATTTCTATCTGTGTCCAAGGTTATTTGATTTCTATCTATGTGCAAGGTTATTTGATTTCTATCTGTGTCCAAGGTTATTTGATTTCTATCTTTGTGCAAGGTTATTTGATTTCTATCTGTGTCCAAGGTTATTTGATTTCTATCTAAGTGCAAGGTTATTTGATTTCTATCTGCGTCCAAGGTTATTTGATTTCTATCTGTGTCCAAGGTTATTTGATTTCTATCTTTGTGCAAGGTCATTTGATTTCTGAGTGCAAAGTTATTTGATTTCAATCTGAGTGCAAAGTTATTTGATTTCTATCTTTGATTTACTACAAATCAAAATCATTTTGAATTTTATCTATATCTTAGATAAGTGCAAAGTGTTTTGGACTCTGTCTGAATGTATGTTAGTAAAAGGTCAAGGTCATTTATTATTTAGCATAACTATTTGGAGGAAAAAAAAACGGGAGAACCTTTACTAAGGGTAAAATTATGTTAGGTCACTGACAGATACCCATAATTCTACTTTGAATTCTAGGCAAATAAAGGTGTTTGCTATATTAAGAAAAACTTGTTCAAGTTCTTGCTTACAACTTCTTATCTCAGATGAAACTTTTCATCATTGCCTTAATATTTTTCTTTATCTATTTTCGGATAGTGAAGCGTGCTGATCTATGGACAGTTTTTGTTATCTTTTAACATCGTAAAAGTTGTGTCCATCTTTGATTGTGATTTGAGAGTTGTTTATTTTCTGCGACTCTGAAAAACATTGTGGTAAAAGGAGAATATAAAGGATAAGAGCAATTTATCCTTTTAACACAATGTTTCTGCCCCATCAGAAGATTGTTTTTCAACTTCATCACATTTTGAAATGTCGTCTGCAAACTCTTTGAATTTGGGACAGTCAAAATTTTGGTGTTTGGTAAAGGGTTAAAGCATATTGTGTAGATGGTGTACGGAATAAACCCCTGTCGGAAGAAACCCCCACACTAAAAAACGCCACAGCGGAAGAAACCCCCATTCATACTTTGCATATGCGGAAGAAACCGGGGTTTATTCCGGCAGGGGTTTGTTTCGGGATTCTGTGTAGATGGTCACCAAAATGAATGATGTTCTGGGTGTGTTTGTTTCAGTGAGGTGATGGAAGTGCCTACAGAAAAGGTTTTGTCTGAGGGACGAGCCTGGAGTTATTTCAGAGATATCATCCTGGGGATTGAATACTGTAAGTTCTAGAAAAAAACATGCTGAGAATTTATTACTTTTTTGTTCTGTAAGATATCATTGGAATAGACTATGGTAAAGTACTTATCAAACTAGTAACAGAACAATTTATTTTAATTTAAGATAGCAAACTGTAATCTCAAATATCATGCTGGAACACTGTAAAGTTCTTTTAAGATTTCAAGCTGGTGGGAGAAAACTGTAAGTGATATAACTGCTAAATTTAACCAAAGTTAGAGATTAACCATTTCCCCCACTTGAGATTAAATGTTTGGTATGATTTAAAAGCAAAAGCAGAAAGTAATCATAAAGTATTAAAACTGTCTTCTTTTTTTTAGACATAGCAAAGAAAATACTGTGACAGAATGAAAAATTACTTGTCACAATTTCCCGATTTGAGTTAAATTGTCTGGTATAATTTGGAAACAAAAGCAAAAGATAACTATAAAGTATCAAAATAGCCAATTCTTTTATAATATAGACATAAGGAAGAAAACACTGTTACTAAAGGAGAAATTGCTTGCGACAAGCAACTTCTCCTTTTATCAAAATGGATTCAAAAATTCCCAACTTCAGATGCATGGAAATTCGCATTCACCCTTAGAATGCTGGGTAATATTCAAAAACATATTTGTATCTTCTGCTTTCCAAAACCTTAAATATCTGCTTAATTTTGATGAGGAAAGATACTCAGATTAGCAAACAGGTTGGATCACAGGCCAGCCGCCAATTTACTTGGCAGCTGGCCTGGATCTAACCTGTTTGCATAGCCATGAAGTCGGTTCCAGCACTTTAAGGGTTCATGATGGAAATGGTTTTAACGACAAAATAGAAACTCCTCATGGACATTGTGGATTTGATTGGAATTTATAGAGATTTATTTCTTCCTTATTTCAGTACATTATCAGAAGATAATTCACCGCGACATCAAACCTTCCAATTTGTTGCTAGGAGATGATGACCACATAAAGGTTTGTGTTACTTTACCCATACACCCATTTTTTTAAAAAATTGTTATTATCACATTTAATCATTTAATACTTGTGTGTGTTGATCCATTAACCCAATTTTTAATGTTGTTATGAGTCCAAATTGAAAGGTTTTTTTTTTATAATTTAATACAAAGCATTAACCCTTTCCCAAACAATAATGACATTTGACTACTTTGTTGCAGACGACTTAGAAAACCTTGTGGGAAAAGGAGAAATTGCTCGTAATTTCTCCTTTTCCCACAAGGTTTTCTGCTCTATCTGAAGATGACTTTTCAATTTCATCACTTTAAGAATTGTCGTCTGCAACCTCTTTGAATTTGGGACTGTCGAAAATTTGGCGTTTGGTAAAAGGTTAAAGGCTAAGTATTTTACTCATACACCATTCTGAATGATTTGATTAGTCCAAATTCAAAGTTTTCAGGAGTTGTATTTCAATTTCAAAGGAATTAAGAATTCAGTTTATTTACCTATACCCTCAACATGTTAAGTGGTTTTTTTTAATACAAAGTAATTCAGGCTTATATTTCCTTACCTCTGCTCTATTCTACATACTGTTATTTGTCCAAATTAGAACCATTACTGCACTTAAGATACCCCATTAACCCATTACCAAACAATAACGACATTTAACCAGTTTGTTGCAGACGACTTTTGGAAACATTGTGGGAAAAGGAGGAATTGCTCTTAACGAGCAATTTCTATTTTCCCACATTGTTTTCTGCCCTATAAGAAGATTATTTTTTAATTTCATCACATTTTGAAGTGTAGTCTGCAAACTTTTTCAATTTTGGACTGTCAAAAATTTGGCGTTTGGTAAAGGGTTAAACAAACAAAGCCGTACTATCAAAAGTCTGCTGAAGATAAAACTGTAGTTTTCAACATCCTTTTTTGATAAGACAAAAGTAATTAAATGAGTACTTTTGTCTTTGCGCTGCAATTAATTTTGTTCTGCCAAATTTTCTTTTTCAAAATCATTTCTGCATTTCCATTGTCATCTGCTAACTCGTTCAGTGTGGTGTCATTAATGAATGTCATTTGGTCTAGACTTGAATAGGAATAACAAGTTTTATGAAATTCAATTGAGACCCAGATGACAAATAGCTGTCTTGGGCAATTTCTTCCTTCGTTTCTTTTCTACTATTGTCAGATGCTAAAAAGTTACATATATTCAAATGAACCCACCACCTTATTTTGAGTATACGGTAATCAAAAGTGACTTGTTAAAATTGAATGACTCCTTAAACCTTTACTACATGCCAAATTGTAGACGACATTTCAAAATGTGATGAAAATGGAAAATAATCTTCTGAATGAGCAGAAAAAATTGTGGGGAAAGGAAAACTTGCTCGTAACGAGCAATTTCTCCTTTTCCCACTATGTTTTCCACAATCGTCTTCAACGAAGTGGTTAAATGTCGTTATTGTTTGGTAATGGGTTAATTGATCTTTGTCATTTCGGTTTTGTTTTCAATTTTGTCTAGTCTTAGAATTCATATAGAAATGTGTGACAAAAGCAATTTATTCTATTATTCTTTTCCTACATGAATAGATAAGGAATAGAAAATGTTACAAAGATTAATTTCTTAAGATAACATCGGTTGTAAAAACAAGTTCTTACAACTTAGATTAATCACTCTCATTCCTGCTTCCTGGAGACATAACATGTGCTTGCAACAAATATGGATTAATGAAATGTCACTAAAACCGGACTCCAGCTATTCATGGGATTCAAACCCAGGAAACGTCAATGCTCTACCTCTGGACTACTGTCCTCCACAAAGGGAAAAGGATATAGTATTTTCTTTTTGTACAAATTGCTACTGCTGGTTGCCAACACTTATATAAGAACCAGTCAGGAAATTGTCTTCAGGATAACAGAATATTGTCTTCCAATAATCTTAACCTGAAGACCTTTCGAAGCGTGCAATATTGTAGAGATAATCATGTAAAAGAATGATAAATTCCTTGTTATTCCCGTGGAGAGTGGTGGATGTTATGATCAATTTGTGAAAGTTTCATGGATCCCTTGATTGTCGTTGTCTCGACAGGGCCAAATTGGATTAACCCATTACTTCACATGTCTTTAATCCTTAGAATGCTGGGTATTTTTTTTAAAAAAGATATGTGTGCCATTTGCTTTCCAAAACCTTGAATATCTGCTTAATTTTAATGAGGAAATATAAACAAACAGGTTAGATCACAGCTGCCAAATAAATTGGCGGCTGGCCTGGATTCAACCAATTTGAATAAGCATGAAGTTGGTTCCAGCACTATGAAAGTTAACCCATCAACCCATTTACATATACAGGAGTTTGGTCCAAATTGAAAAAAACAGCAGACAAAAACAAGCAGCATGGAAAAAATCATCTCTATATTGTCTGGTAAATGCTATTGAGACATCATAACTAAATACTCTTAACAAGCCTTTAATTATTTTTCTCATAGTGGTTTCTAAAAACATCTGCACAGACGTGTCAAACTTAGGTACAACCCGCATACCGAGGAAGCCTGTAAAGCAATCACATTTCCACACAATGATTGGATTAGTCGAGAATTTCTGGTACTATGATTGAATCAGTGACAAAATTCTGATAGTATGATTGAATCAGCAAAGAGTCACGTCCCCTTTACCCTTACAGTGCTGGGACTGACTTATTGCTTATGCAAACAGGTTAGATCACAGGCCAGCCGCCAATTTACTTGGCGGCTGGCCTGTGATCTAACCTGTTTGCTGATCAGAGTAGCTTTCTTAATCAAAATGAAGCAGATATTTAAGGTTTTGGAAAGCAGAAGACACAAAAATCTATTTTTAGAAAATTACCCAGCATTCTAACGGATGATGCGATAAAAATTATACTCTTGGAGTCCTTTATATCTAGTTAAAGCTGTAGTCCGGCAATGACTTCTGACCGTTTATTTGAGGATGAAGAAGAACTCGATTGGTCATTTACTCCATTAAAACATTTGTTTGACAAATAGGCATTAGAAGTCTTTTGAAACCTTTGTGACAAAATATAAATTGCTCTTTTTAAGCAATTTATCCACTTGTCACAATGGGGTCTACAAAATATATTATAGAAATGCTATTTCGCTTATTATACACTTGTAAAATGGTAAAGGGGCTTTATTCAGCTCTGTCATTTATAAGGAAAGGGCTTTTTTCCGGAGTGGCTTACTTCCTTACACCATTTTTTTGGGAACAAAGAATGGTTAATGGATTAGAAGGCAGGAAGTATCCTCTGATATTTCTGAATATGATGACAATTTATGAGCTAATGCAACTTAACCCTTCATCACAAGGTCTATAAGATCTTAATATTGTCATCTATTGTAGGCAACCTATGTAGTTATTGCGGGAAAAGAAATAGAGTTTCTAATTAAAATTACTCCTTTTTATTGGTCCATAAAGTTTCCTTGCTAGGGGAGTATCTTTTCTGTTACTGTTCCAAATTAAAAGCAAAGACTTATAAGAATTATAAGGTGTGAACAATAAGACTTTTTTTTATCTGATATTAAGACAAACTACATGGAAGGAATTTCCTCTGCTGTCATGTTGTTTTATTTAACCCAATACTTCATATATTGGCATTTTAACATACATGTAACAGTTGAATTGTGAACATTCCCTTATATTGGTATCTGTGACTGGTCCAAACAGGTCTAGAACAGAAAGCAACATTAAAAGTAGAAACATTATGTTATTGGATAGAAACCAGTGTGACAAAGGGATAAACTTCTAATTGGGACAGTTACTATGTATATGCTTTAGTGACAATCGTTATTAAAGTATTTTGATGCATATACATCAACAAAATATAAGGCAGAAAAAAATATTTTCTTTGTGTAACTTGGTAGAAACCATTGTGATAAAAAGGAGAAATTGTTTGTCACAAGCAATTTCTCCTTTTATCATTATGGTTTTAAATGTAATTTGAAACACAGTCCAACTTGTGTTAGGCAACCATCCTGTGAAGCAGCCAACCTGCCTTAAACAACCACTACAGAAAGTCCCATAATTGGATTCATAGTGTAGAATGTACATCAATTTGTGTTAAGCAGCCAACCTGTCTTAAACAGCCAATTTTCTCAGGTCCATAGACTGGCCTCTTTACACATGTTTGACTGTTTACGCATCAAAGTTTAGGTCTTATGAAGAAATGGGTCATAGGGCTTAAAGGTTCACAAGGGATACACAATGGGTGCCACAAATACTGAGATCGTCATATGAATGGCTGTTTTAATCTCAGAGACTTTCTCATTGAATTATTGTGTTTCCATTATGTTTAACCCTTTGTATTTGCGTGTTGTTGTTTAAAGCCTTTACCAAATAATAACGTCAGTTGACCAGTTTGATGGAGACGACTCTGGAAAACATTGTGGGAATATGAGAAATTACTCTTAATGAGCAATTTCACCTTTTCCCACAATGTTTTCTGTCCTATACCAAGATTATTTTTCAATTTCATCACATGCTGCAATGTCGTCTGTAAACTCTTTCAATTTGAGACAGTTGAAAATTTGGCATTTGGTAAAGGGTTAACCCCTTTCTTAAAGATACTAAAGGTTATTAGCCCAAATAATTAGTCGTAGTCAAAAAAATATTTTTTTGTGTACAAATGTTTAGAATACCTATGATAGAAATATATGTCCATATTTAAAGTTACAGGGTAAGCCTGTAAAAGCATTTATCTCAAATGTTCATCAGGGCTCTACTGGATAAGAAACTGTCAAAAGCAAACCTTGTCTTGATTAACCCTTATAGTGCTGGAACTGACTTCATGCTTATGCAAACAGGTTAGATCACAGGCCAGCCACCAAGTAAATTGGTGACTGGCCTGTGATCTAACCTGTTTGCTACATTGAGTGTCTTTCCTCATCAGAATTAACCAAATATTTAAGGTTTTGGATAGGAGACAACACTTAAATCTATTTTTAGAAAATTATCCAGCATTCTAAGGGTTAAACTTAGTTTACTGTAATTACCCCATACAATCAGACACTCCCTATTATTTCGGACTCCATATTAATTCGGACTCCCTATTAATTCAGACTCCCTATTAATTCAGACTCCCTATTAGTTCAGACTCCCTATTAATTCGGACTCCCTATTAATTCAGACTCCCTATTAATTCAGACTCCCTATTAATTCAGACTCCCTATTAATTCAGACTCCCTATTAATTCGGACTCCCTATTAATTCAGACTCCCTATTAATTCGGACTCCCTATTAATTCAGACTCCCTATTAATTCGGACTCCCTATTAATTCAGACTCCCTATTAATTCGGACTCCCTATTAATTCAGACTCCCTATTAGTTCAGACTCCCTATTAATTCAGACTCCCTATTAATTCGGACTCCCTATTAATTCAGACTCCCTATTAATTCGGACTCCCTATTAATTCAGACTCCCTATTAATTCGGACTCCCTATTAATTCAGACTCCCTATTAATTCGGACTCCCTATTAGTTCGGACTCCCTATTAATTCAGACTCCCTATTAATTTGGACTCCCTATTAGTTCAGACTCCCTATTAATTCAGACTCCCTATTAGTTCAGATTCCCTATTAATTCGGACTCCATATTAATTCAGACTCCCTATTAATTCGGACTCCATATTAATTCAGACTCCATATTAATTCGGACTCCCTATTAATTCAGACTCCCTATTAATTCGGACTCCCTATTAATTCAGACTCCCTATTAATTCGGACTCCCTATAAATTCAGACTCCCTATTAGTTCAGACTCCCTATTAGTTCAGACTCCCTATTAGTTCAGACTCCCTATTAATTCGGACTCCCTATTAGTTCAGACTCCCTATTAATTCAGACTCCCTATTAGTTCAGACTCCCTATTAGTTCAGACTCCCTATTAGTTCAGACTCCCTATTAATTCGGACTCCCTATTAATTCAGACTCCCTATTAATTCAGACTCCCTATTAATTCAGACTCCCTATTAATTCAGACTCCCTATTAATTCGGACTCCCTATTAATTCGGACTCCCTATTAATTCAGACTCCCTATTAGTTCAGACTCCCTATTAGTTCAGACTCCCTATTAGTTCAGACTCCCTATTAGTTCAGACTCCCTATTAATTCAGACTCCCTATTAGTTCAGACTCCCTATTAGTTCAGACTCCCTATTAATTCGGACTCCCTATTAATTCAGACTCCCTATTAATTCGGACTCCCTATTAATTCAGACTCCATATTAATTCGGACTCCCTATTAATTCAGACTCCCTATTAATGCAGACTCCCTATTAGTTCAGACTCCCTATTAATTCAGACTCCCTATTAATTCGAACATCAATAATTATTGAACACATAATAGTTTGATGTGAGCATTTATCCTTTTGTCTCAATGGTATTTGACTAATTTGACAAAGAAAATGATTTTGTTTATTCTTTATATTTTATGTCATCTGCTGTGGCAGAAATTGTTTAATGGCATAATTTTTAATATTTTTTCATGCGGAATACAAACTAAGTATTACCAATAGGTGAGGGGCGGAAGTGTGAGAAACCATCATCATGTGGGTCTCCTAAATATTTAACTGCCCATGTCCACACTATATTTCCATCATCATGTGGGTCTCCTAAATATTTAACTGCCCATGTCCACACTATATTTCCAACATCATCATGTGGGTCTCCTTAATTTTTAACTGCCCATGTCCACACTATATTTTCATCATCATGTGGGTCCCTTAAATATTTAACTGCCCATGTCCACACTTTATTTCCATCATCATGTGGGTCTCCTAAATATTTAACTGCCCATGTCCACACTTTATTTTCATCATCATCATGGAAATGGTTCAGAGTTTTTTAAGAAACCATTCAGGGGCACAATAGCTTGTTTCAATTTCTTTTTAAATGATGACAAGTGTGAAGCTACTTTTAAATGAAGAAATGAAAAGTGGTATTTCGTTAAGTTGTTAGTTTGTTAAATCTCTATTTTGTTAAGTTGCAGGTGTCTTGCGTGACCTTGTGGTTTAGGTTACAGACTTAAACCACAGGGGTCCTATCTTTGAGCCCCACCAACACCTCTGATTTCATATGGGAGTAACCTTTTGCAAGTAAATTCAGAGCACTATCCTTGTACTGGTTAATCCAGGAAAGCTGTAACATAACTGAAAAACTGTTGATATGGCCTTAAACACCATACAAACAAATTTGTTAAGTTGCGAAAATAGTCAAAAGTATCCGTTTGTTTCAGAATGCCATCTCAATGGTTCAAACAAGACTATAGTAAGTGCTTCACAAACATGAAGCACTTACTATAGTCTTGCACTGAACCCTTGAATTATTATTCTATTGGAGTCCCAATAAACGTGGGTGGACAATGAATGTCCTTGAATTCTTTTTCTGTACAGTCATTACTTTTAATGTGCAAATGTATTGTAAACAATTAGTCCCCTACTTAGATAATGACTGCAACCATTTCCCTCATGGTAAATTGTGACTGGTCTGAATTGAAAGCAAAATATGATAAAGAAATAAAAAATAATAAACACTTTCTTTATGATAATGCGTCATTTTGACAAATTGATGAATTGATTTTTATGTTTTTAAGGACGCTAAGTAAATGCCTGAAATTGTGATCATGAGGAGTAAGTGTTTAATCATTTACCAAACGCCAACTTTTCGACTGTTCCAAATTGAAAGAGTTTGCAGATGACATTTCAAAATGTGTTTTTAATTAAAAAATAATCTTCTGATAGGACAGAAAACGTTGTGGGAAAAGTAAAAATTGGTCATTACGAGCTGCTGAATAGACAGACAATGGGCATTAACAGGTAAATTGGAGACTATACTCATATTGGAGCAAATGAAGGAAATAGTAACCCATTCTTTTGCCTCAATATCTTTTTTCACATCTGGCAGGGAAATCATCTTTGAATCTAACCACAACTTACCCGGTAAACTGCCTTTAAAAACCTTACTTCATAACAAGGTTTCAATATATAGAGAATAGATGGTTGGTGTCGTGAATCGGAAATGTTATCGGGCAAGGCGTAGGAATATTATCCGGTGAGCCGAAGGCGAAACGGATAATATTCCGATGCCGAGCCCGATAACTTTTCCTATTCAAAGACACCAATCATCTATTCTATTTATCCTGTTACCTTTATCTATTCTTTCAAACAAACAAAATGTAAATAAAACACGAGAAAAACGGAAAAAATAAGTAGAGAATGATGTAAAGATGACGTCATATCGTTCTTATGACGTCATGGTTAGTCGCAAGCATGTATTATATGGTTAGTGCCGGATATCACAAATGTTATACGGCACCTAGTTATCGGTCCCAAAATGGCACTAGTGACAGGATAAAAGACTATAGTAAGCGCTTCGCAAACGTGAAGCACTTACTCTAGTAATGCAGTGAACCATCAATATTTCACCTGTGTAAGATGACCATAAACTAATGTTATCTAACAATATGTAGGAAACATCTTTTTAGATACTTCATAATCTTGTCTGGCCTGCAATTTGGACCAACCACAAAAACCCATATACATGTAACCCTTTACCAAGCGTCAAATTTTCAACTGTCCCAAATTGAAAGAGTTTGCAGGCGACATTTCAAAATGTGATGATATTGAAAACTAATCTTCTGATAGGGCAGATAATGTTGTGGGAAAAGGAAAAATTGCTTGTTTTCCATCGTTGTCTGCAACAAATTGGTCAAATGTAGTTATTGTTTGGTAATGGTATAAGGGAATTGGAGGAATGGCATCTGCACGAGGGAAAGGAATAGCATGATATTGCAAGTTACAAACAAGCTATCTTGTTACTATGCTGACATTTTATTTTTCGTTGCCATTAGCAACCCCTCTCATTATCACTTCCAAGGGAGATATTTGCCTCTTGCATCAGATGACTTTAAAAAGTGACCATCTTTTTCTAGCAATTTACATGATATTGCTGGAGCCGATTTCATGCTTATGCAAACAGGTAAAATTGGCGACTGGCCTGTGATCTAACCTGTTTGCTACTCTGAGTATCTTTCTTCATCAAAACAAAGCAGATATTTAGGTTTTGGAAATCTGTTTTAAGAAAATTACCCAGCATTCTAAGGGTTAATTGACTTGTAAAATGTAAAAGCTACAAGTCACCAATTGGCAAAATTGTTCCTTTAGATAGGAAATATTTCAGAAATTTTGTTGGTGTTTTTGTCACAGGTATTTTGTTAACCTGCTGCAGAACATAGAAGGAATGTGTATATATGAGTTAAAGGGAAAAGCTTATAACGATATTTTGACAGTCCATCATTAGGAAAAATGGTCCAATTTCTGAAAAAGTCTTTTTTACATAGTTAAATAAAAGCAACATGCAAGGATATTTTGAAAAAGATAATGTTTGGGTTAAGGAGAATGCTGATATACAGTCTAACTTGTGTTAAGCAGCCACCCTTTTAAGCAGCCAACCTGCCTTAAACAGCCACTACAGAAAGTCCCTTTGTTAGATTTATAGTGTAAATCAATTTGTGTTAAGCAGCCAACCTGTCTTAAACAGCCAATTTACTCTGTCCCATAGGCTGGCCTCTTTATACAAGTTTGACTGTATAATGATATCTATTGTTTATGTGGCTTGTTTGAAACTTATTTATTTTACTTCGATTTTGACGGAGGGCTTGAGGCTTACTTAATTCACTCTTGATTGAGGGCTTATGATATGTGGCTAGGAAAAGATGTTGAGGTTTCCCATTGTGGAACTATATGGATGCATGGATAGTAGAAGTAATGTTACTACCGTGTCCAACCGAATATCCGCCACAAGATGTTACAACATGGTATCTACGTGATGCACTACAGCTGTGATAGGATTGATGCTATGGCATACATAGAGAATAGATGGTTGGTGTCGTAAATCGAAAATGTTATCAGGCAAGGCTTAGGAATATTATCCGGTGAGCTGAACTTTTCCCATTGAAAGACACCAACCATCTATTCTATTTATCCTGTTACCTTTAGGTATTCTTTCAAACAAACAAGATATAAAGAAATCCCGAGAAAAAAGGAAAAAATAAGTAGAGAGTGATGTAAACATGACGTCATGTCGTTTATATGACGTCATGATTCGTCACATGCATGTGTTATATGGGTAGTGCCGGATACCACAAATGTTATACGGCACCTCGTTATCGGTCCCAAAATGACACTAGTAACGGGATAAAGCTGATTATACAGAGCTTCTTCTATGGTTTATAAACAAGCATTGGGAAAACGAAATAGATCATAACTGTGCAAAAAGTGAAAAAATTATTGTCTCAAAGCTCTTTCCCTTAAAAGGACGTCAGTAATTGTCAAAATAGAATTCATTTTGTAACCATTGTAGTGTCTTAACCCTTTAAGGTATAGAGATAAGGCTTATCAGTGACACTATAGGTATAAACCATCCGATTATCGAAGACCATTAACGCATACGTAACTGGTCACCCTGGGTACCTATTTGCACAGGATTATCTCCGATAATTGTTATTGATTGGGGTACTGTTAATCAAACCTAAATTAATGCATTTTACATTCATCTAATAGATTTTTTCAAAGAATAAAAGACGACGAGAACAAAATTTCCTTTAAGTTGATGTTTTTTTTCTTTATTTAGTGATACATTCATATCAGGATTAAGTTGTAGAAAATTAAACAAACAATGAAAATGTATATTACGGTGTGAATTATACAAAATCAAAATTAATAATATGACTTATGTGTTCTCCCTGAGAGATCCGTAATTTGTTTTCCGTTTGTCATCAATTGCAGGGAATTTTGTTGCCGAAAAATACCGTTCATGACTCGAGATACATACTTTGTCTTTGCATATTTCTCAACAAAGCTGAATCGTTTTACTTCAATTCCCATTCAAACCGTTTCCAAAATATATAAAAGAATGTTTTTCAGCGCAATATTGCTTTGTAAAGGAGTTAAACCTAGTCCTTCTTATAAATGTAAAACAGTAAAAATCAACTCATTTTGGCAACGAAACATGCTTATATTTCCGTAAAATACAAGTCCATGGGTGATGAATTTACCAAAAGCTCGTAGTTGTAGTCAAAGTCGGAGGAATGATCTAATTTGCTTGTCCCTGAATTGGTAATACTTATCAACATTTCATCATCTTCAGGCTTAATAAAAAACGATCAAATTACTGCTCTGAATCTACATTGATGTCCGACTTGCGATCGGAAACACCAAATTGGCTAAATATTTTAAAAAGGCCGTCTTTATAACGTCAATTATTTGACGGCTCGATTTTCAATCGCCTTTAAACTTTGAACAATAGCTCCGTGTCATAAACATCCTTTACAGGTCGCGTGCCGTATGCTCTGGTTTTAATTGGATAGTATTTTTAGAAATGTGTTAAGTTACTAAAGAATTGCATGAAATCCTTATCGAGTCTTTACAAATCGGCAGTGTTTTGATCTTTTATGACCGGAAGACTTCTCATTAAATAGTCTACGGGTCGCGTGCCCTATGTTCTTTTTAATTGGATAATATTTTTAGAAAAGTGTTAGTTTGTAAAGAATTGCAGGAAATCCTTATCAAGTCTTTACAAATCGGCATTGTTTTGATCTTTATGACAGGATATCGAAGGCCGCTTTCAGTTTTATTGGGGGTGGGTATTTCATTTCCCTTCATCTCAATCCCATAGCGTCTCTTTTAGAAGTGTGCCGCGTGACCACTATCAAAAGATTCGCTCTAGAGCAAAAGTTTAAACTTTGACCCCATGATTTTATCATCGTATATGAAAGAAAACATATTTGTTTAATAGGAAAATAAACTTTGGAGAAAATGACGTGTGTGTTTATTTGTGTAATTAAGGGTTGAAGTTGAATCAATTTTTCAGCTGTCAAAAAGCGTTCTATGCAGTAATCGATAGCCCGTCAAAATAGGTTTTATACGGTAATAGGTATACCGGCGAAAAGCGTTTTATGCGGTAATCGATAAGGCGGCGAACGGCGCTATATACCGTAAAGGGTTAAAAGCAAACCGTCTATGAGATATTGGAAAGAAACAGTTGTGACAATAGGAGAAATTGCTCATAATGGGTTTCCTATGAATTCTGCTATAGTTGCACTAAAAGTGATTGTTTACAGATGCCTGTGAGGGGAATTTAAAAAAATCCATTTCTTTAATATTGTACGTCAGATGTTCTGCTATATGATATACACTGAAGAATAGTCATTGGAAGCAAAATTTGATTGTATTAATACTTTATAGTGTGTTTACAGTGAATTATTACGTATTTCAATCAGAATGTGTGATATGACTTTTGAGATCTACTGCATATGAACTGTACATGCTTAAATAAACTGAGGCTTCCTGAACTAGATATACCTTCAATAGCTGCTTTTGATTGAATATCAAAGAATAATACAAATATAGTATTGTTTCAACATTTTATTTTGACTTTTAAATTTTCTCTTCAGTGAACAAGAACTTTTAACCCATTACCAAACAATAACGACATTTGACCAGTTTGTTGCAGACGACTCTGGAAAGCATTGTAAGAAAGGAAGAATTTCTCCTTTCCCACAATGTTTTCTGCCCTATCAGAAGATCATTTTTCAATTTCATCGCATTCGGAAATGTTGTCTGCAAACTCTTTCAATTTGGGACAGTCCAAAATTTGTTGTTTGGGAAAGAGTTTAGACACTTATATACAACGGAAGGGTTGTTTGGTTAGCGGCTGTGAAGCTCCTAAGACCAAGACCGCAGGGTACTTTTTTACTAAACAGTTTACGCTTAAGATTTGCGTAAGTCTAAAACAACAATTCCTCTTATTTCAATATTGGACAAAGCAATATTGCAAAGTGACACATCATTGGAATCGTCTCTCCGAGACGCTTCCAATGAAGTGCCACATTGCAACATTGTACTTTCATTGAAGATACTATCCATGTTTATCAATTATGACTTACGCACATATTTTCCGTAAGTTGTTTAGTAAAACGGGCCCCCGGTGATGGAGGATGATATAAAATCTGATCATAAATTCTGTAACCTCTTAAGTGAATTACATTACCACTGGTTCTTATTACAATTTTATCCACTCTTTTGTCTGAGTGGTATAGAGAGGAAATTAAATTGACAGCTTAGTTTTCTCTCAATCCCTGTTGGCTAGACTCGTTTGTTGTTTATCGTTGTTGTTTTTCAACATTCTTTTCAGTTATTTATATCAATGTGACAGTTTCATACTGCCTTGATATAGTGCGAACAAATTCACCTGACGTTCATGACCTCTATTATCATAATATCACAATATGTTTCGTTTCTGTATATATCTTTGGGACTGTCAGTCTATCATTTACACGAGAACACACACGATAACAACAACCTACGATATATTATTGATTTATAGCGCGTCTCAATCTAATTTAATCTTGCAAAAAGGTCAACAGCAGGTGAATTTGTTTGCACTATACCCTCCTTTTACGAGCCTATGCAATGTTAACTTTCCCAAGGCACCCCATGTTGTCAAATCCCAAATGCAAGCAGGGCTTTTTTGCCTTGAATGATAATGAGCCCATAAAAGATACCTTCCTAATTGGAAATTTCTTTAAAATCATGCAGTTTTAATAAAAATTCGAAGTCAAAACAGCTTTTTTTGGTTTCCCAACTCAACCCTCTTCCCAATTCAAGGAAAGAAGGCCCTGGCTGAGCCATTATGATGTTGTAAATTATAGTGTATGCTTGATGGATTTGTCTACATAAAATGCATTAGCTGAAAACTGTTTTATATTGCGTGTCACAGAAACCTTTACCTAAATGTAAACAATAAAAACAACAAATATGCATCAACATGGTATTTACACTCAATCCCACATGATGACATAGTAATTTGTTATTACAAGAAATCATTTTCTTTTCTTAATGTTTTTTTAATGAGGAAATGTAAGTTTTGCTTTTTTTAGTTGACTTTGAAAAAAATTCAAGGCAAATGAAAGTCAAATTGCATGAATTACTTGATTTTCAAACAATAGTTTTAAAACAAAAAACAAAAATGATAAAAGCCTATATTTGCCACAAACATTTGCAAATTGAATTTGCAACATTGTTTTTTCATCCATTGTTTCGGATACCCTATGATTGTGTGTCGCTGTTGCTTTATGACCGGTCCTAAAAGGTTTGATGCATATAATGCAAATCTCTTCTCTTCTTTAGTGTTCTCTATAAGTTAACAATAAGCTTAAAGCAAAAAACACCAACCATTAAACGTCAAATTACTGAAATAGTCTTCATATGACTGTACATAAACCATTAAAACAAGGGCTGTAAAAAGCAGATATGAAAAAATGAAGATATCAATTTGAGATATATATAAAAGATGAACATCTTAATTTATTTAAAAAGATTAGAGACTTTTAAGGCATGGCTATTATTCCCCTAAAGTAATTTGATAAAATGAAGAAGTATATCCCGGAAATTTGTTTTCAGCAATGTTATTGATGATATAATGTCTTCTGTGTTTAAATGATTAACTGTTTTGACACTGCTGCAGACGACTTTAACAGATATGCTATGATATGGATTCCTTTCATTCCTTCTGACTGATAGAATGACTGAAAGGTTAAATAAAATACACAATATCAACCCTTTTATTTTTTTTCTTTCATGTTAGTGTTAATGCTGTGTCAACAATTTTTCAATTACCTTAGCTGTGTACTGATCAAGGCACCCAGGGTACTAGCTGTTTGACTATAAGATTTATGGAAAGTATTTGCATAAGACAAACCTGATAAACATGAATGTCGTCATAAATAAAAGGATAATATTGCAATGGGACATGTCATTGGAAGCGTCTCGGAGAGATGACTCCAATGATGTGTTACTTTGCAATATTGTTGCAATTACTTTGGCCAATATTGAAATAAGAGGGAATGTCGTTTTGAACTTTGGCCAATTTTTAGCGTAAAATGTTTAGTAAAACAATACACTGGAGCAGTGCATTCAAGAAACCATTGTAACAAAAGGAGAAATTGCATGTTTTTCTAGCCAATGTTACAAATTCATACTACCACTGACACTTTGTAATTGTCGTCTGCTTTTTGTCGTCTACTTTGGCTTTTAATTCGGACTAGACCAACAACTGCATGAGAGGGAATTGGTTAAATAGACAAAATTATCAGTAATCAGGGATGACAGATTGTTTGTCATGGGGGAAAGTAAATATTAGATATTGAGTTACCAACAGAAAATGAAATAAAAGTCTTTGTTCAGATTTCTGTCCATTGTTTAGTCCCTTACAGAATAACTCATTTCTTATTTCTTATTATTCGATTTTCACCACCACCGAATAGTTCTGGCCCCGACCTTTGTATACTGATCAAGAACAAACAAAGTTATGAGACATAAGAATGAGTTTCAAAATGGTAGATTATGGGTATTCTACCTTAATTTAGTTATCAGGTTTTAATTTTCATTTGCTGCAAATATGTACCATTAAAAAGATTCATACAGGCTCTTCTACATTTGAGAAACTCAAAAGACTTAGACATAGGCTATGAGATGATAAAAACCTTATTCCAGTTATTTTTATTTTCAGATAGCAGATTTTGGTGTGAGTAATGAATTTACTGGTAATGATGTGTACCTCACCAGTACTGCTGGTACCCCCGCATTTATGGCACCAGAAGCTTTAAAAGGTAATACAGTGATGTCTCTTCAATCCGAACATGTCCGTTCCTAACAAAATGTCTGGTTTACTGAATAATCCGGACTAATGAAGCAGAGCATGTTCTTATACACATAAAGACATAAACAGTCTGTATGCACATGTATACTTATAACCCTTTAGCAAACGCCAAATTGTCGACCGTCCCAAATTGAAAGAGTTTGCAGACGACATATCAAAACGTAATGAAATTCAAAGATAATCTTCTGATATGGCAGAAAACATTGTGGGAAAAGGAGAAATTGCTTGTCACGAGCAATTTCTCCTTTACCCACAATGTTTTCAAAAGTCGTCTGCAACAAGCTGGTCAAATAATTCTGTTCCCTTACAATTTTGTTCGGATTGCGAGACATCCGGATAATGGGGGTACGGATAAACGAGGCTTCACTGTACAAGTTTCCCCTTTGTATATTTAGGGTAACAAGACATTCTCTACATTTTTTTTTTTCTTTTTTCATCTGACTAACTAGATGGAAAAAGAGGTTGCCATGGCCCTCATGAACAACTAAACTTGGGTATTCTTTTCCTCTTTTGACTGACTAAAGGAAATTCAAGCTTGCCAAAGCCCTTATGAATAGCTTAACTTGGGTAGTTTTTGTCTTCTAACTGACTTAAAGAAAATAGAGGTTGCAACAGCCATCATTAACAGCTAAACTTGGGTATTTCTCAGGGGCCTCATTGGCATGGTGTTGGAGAAATGTACTTAAAATCACATGGCGAGGGTTCAAATCCTGCTGACAGCATTCGGATTTTCATGAGAAGTATTTTCCTAGTTGACTTGTGGAATGCTGATTGTTCTACCCGGCTTGATCAGCCTTTAATGGCATTCGGGTTTACGGGTCTTCCACCATCATTATAAACTGGGCTTCGCAACAAATTGAAATAATATAAATTTTATACGAATGTTAAACGCATAATAATTGTTTTGTTGTTGCTTTTTTCACAGAGGAGAAAGAAAATTTCAGTGGAAAAGCATTAGACGTTTGGGCGATGGGAATCACCATATACTGCTTCTTGTATGGAAAGGTCAGTTATACTTTCTATAAAATCATCATCATCATTACCATCATCAACAACAACATCCATTTTAGATTTGACAGGCCATTCTTTGGCAAGGGTGAGGCTGCTTTGTGTAAACAAGAGCGCAATTTCTCTCTCCAGGGCTGGCAGTATGTGGATTGGTACCATCCAGCCGGAGAGATGACCTGTCTTTTCTTTTTTTTTTCTTTCCGCCATTTTTTGACATATCAAACATCTTCCTTGTTTGATAATGGTTGCAAAACTCTACATTTGTATTTTGTATAATAACATATAATGCAACTTATTGATCATATAGCATTAAATTTTCTTCAATATAGATTCCTAATTATAATAAGATACAGTGAAATTTTTTATAGTACACTCTCTTGTTATAATTTTGAAAAGGGTTTTGACGTCTTTTTTGACATTTCAAATATCTTTCTCTTTTAACAATGGTTGCAAAACTTTACCTTTGCATTTGAATCATACCATATAACTTAATTTGTTGTATAATATAAGCAATCCTAACGTTTTGACGTCCAAGACAACAGAAATCAATAAAATGGTCTTTTTTTTTTAGAGGTTATTTCAGCGGGATTTTAATATATTAAATCAATTCTGTCATCATAACCTCTTTAATTTGTCTATCAAGCATAATCCGTCATCAATCTCTCTATGTTTCAGTGCCCATTTGTGGACGATATGCCTCTCAGCTTACATGGTAAAATACTTAAAGATCCTGTGATATTTCCTGATATGTAAGTACCCCTTGTGACTCTTTACACATAATTTTTATAATGACCTTGAGGTCATACAAAGGTCAATTATTTTATATTGAATTTGGTCATTGGAAGGTAAAATCCTACGGTAAATAGGAATGACACAGCATTGTTCTCAGTTTTTGCAGTAAAATACGTTATAATATTCCATATTTCCTGATATGCGAGTATCCTCTGTGATTCTTTGGTTTATTTATATGGAGATTAATGCCATGTCAACAAGATTGCAGTTATTTTAGGACCTCTCTGGATTTCACATATACTAGGACTAGGTCAGGCTCTCCGACTTCCCGATACTCTGAGAGCCCCAGTATGACCAAACTCAAAACTTCTTCTTTGTGTATGTAAAAATCTGTCAGACCAAAAAGGGTCTCTGTCATAGTTCAGGGATTTCAGTCAGTCAAGGGCCTAGGGCCTACGAAGTTTCGTGAAGTCTGGGCTCTGCAGTGTCTTGCCCAAGGATGCTTCCTCAAGGATCCAGTGCTGCTGGTAAGGATTAGTGCTCCCTACCCTAGTGGTTAGAGTACAAATCTTGATATCACATGGCCCATTCCCACATTGGTTCAAGTCCAAGATATGATTATAATTGGGTTTTTTTATTCATGAGAGGTAGTCTCCTTACTGACTTACAGTATGCTGATGGTTCTACCAAGCTTGGTGTTTACGTCATGCTTAGGGTTTTCCTCCTTCGATTTTAAGTGGGCAATTTACCAAACGCCAAATTTTCAACTGTACCAAATTGAAAGAGTTTGCAGAAGACATTTTTAAAATGTGATGAAATTGAAAAATAATCTTGTGATAGGACAGAAAACATTGTGGGAAAAGGAGAAATTGCTCGATAAGAGCAATTTCTCCTTTTCCCACAAATCTTCCAGAGTCGTCTGCAACAAACTTGTCAAATGTCTTTGTTGTTTGATTATGGGTTAATACAACTTTTGTTGACACTAAGTAAAACCTCAATAAAGCTAGCAAAATGAAAATAAACACAACAAGAGATGACTGTATAGCAGTTGTATCCGTGATGTAAAGAAAGATGAGCAATGCCGGTTTTTTTTTCCAGGCCTACCGTGTCCCAGCCTTGTAAAGACTTGATATTACGAATGTTGGACAAAAACCCAGATACGAGAATAACCCTCCCAGAGATAAAGGTAGAGTAACACTAACGTTTGCAATCTTATACAATGGTTGATTTTTTTTTTCTTTTTTTTTTTCTGAAAAACAATTGAAAGCTTTGAACCAATACCATAATGGGATCCATGATTCAGTTTATTTGATTCTATTAGAGAGATAAAACATAAGTTCAGTTGTTATGACTTTGTAAATGTAATTGATTCAAGTTTGTGTTTCTGAGAATCATATGCGATGAAGAAGTTCATATTTTAAGAGAGTTTTCTAATGAATTCTTAGGCATTTTTAAGACCAGAGCTAGTAGATTTTTATTTAATCGGTAACTGATTTTTCAAGTTGTAATTCTAACGCCATTATGAAATTTGCCATGGAGGAAAGCAATTGCTGCCATTTTCTATCTTTAGTTGACCTTTGCCTGAGGGTCAAACCTATGACCTCCCTTATATGTGACACCCTAACTCTACTATGGCCCCTCAGTGGAATATTTTGGGCTACCCAATTCCAGGAATTGATGGATTTGATACAGACATTAAATATTAATGTAAAAGAAGTTTCTAATAAATAACAATAATATAGGGCATATCTTTGAGGATTTTAATTATTTTATTAAAAGTAACTATCCTTTCATTTTGTTTTGTTCAGGTAAACCCATGGGTAACCAAAGAGGGTGAGGAATTATTACCCACAGAGAGTGAGAACTGTATATTGGTGACAGTTACTGATGAGGAAGTGGACAACGTAGTTAAACATGTGCCTAAAATAGAAACTCTTGTAAGTATACAGAATAGTATAACATGTGCCTAAAATAGAAACTCTTGTAAGTATACAGAATAGTATAACATGTGCCTAAAATAGAAACTCTTGTAAGTAAACAGAATAGTATAACATATGTCTAAAATAGAAACTCTTGTAAGTATAAAGGATAGTAAAACATGTGCCTAAAATAGAAACTCTTGTAAGTATACAGGATAGTATAACATGTGCCTAAAATAGAAACTCTTGTAAGTATACAGAAAAATATAACATGTGCCTAAAATAGAAACTCTTGTAGTATACAGAATAGTATAACATATGTCTAAAATAGAAGCTCTTGTAAGTATACAGGATAGTATAACATGTGCCTAAAATAGAAACTCTTGTAAGTATACAGAATAGTATAACATGTGCCTAAAATAGAAACTCTTGTAAGTATACAGGATAGTATAACATGTGCCTAAAATAGAAACTCTTGTAAGAATACAGGATAGTATAACATGTGCCTTAAAATAGAAACTCTTGTAAGTATACACGATAGTATAACATGTGCCTAAAATAGAAACTCTTGTAAGTATACAGGATAGTATAACATGTGCCTAAAATAGAATCTCTTGTAAGTATACAGAATAGTATAACATGTGCCTAAAATAGAAACT
Source organism: Cerastoderma edule (assembly GCA_947846245.1). Lineage (NCBI taxonomy): Eukaryota > Metazoa > Mollusca > Bivalvia > Cardiida > Cardiidae > Cerastoderma > Cerastoderma edule. Next base: position 23,464,592 of record OX401411.1, read on the forward strand.
CTTGTAAGTATACAGGATAGTATAACATGTGCCTAAAATAGAAACTCTTGTAAGTATACAGAATAGTATAACATATGCCTAAAATAGAAACTCTTGTAAGTATACAGGATAGTATAACATGTGCCTAAAATAGAAACTCTTGTAAGTATACAGAATAGTATAACATGTGCCTAAAATGGAAACTCTTGTAAGTATACAGAATAGTATAACATGTGCCTAAAATAGAAACTCTTGTAAGTATACAGAATAGTATAACATGTGCCTAAAATAGAAACTCTTGTAAGTATACAGAATAGTACAACATGTTCCTAAAATAGAAACTCTTGTAAGTATAAAGGATAGTATAACATGTGCCTAAAATAGAAACTCTTGTAAGTATACAGGATAGTATAACATGTGCCTAAAATAGAAACTCTTGTAAGTATACAGGATTGTATAACATGTGCCTAAATTAGAAACTCTTGTAAGTATACAGAATAGTATAACATGTGCCTAAAATAGAAACTCTTGTAAGAATACAGAATAGTATAACATGTGCCTAAAATAAAACTCTTGTAAGTATACAGAAAAGTATAACATGTGTCTAAAATAGAAACTCTTGTAAGTATACAGAATAGTATAACATATGTCTAAAATAGAAACTCTTGTAAGTATAAAGGATAGTATAACATGTGCCTAAAATAGAAACTCTTGTAAGTATACAGAATAGTATAACATGTGCCTAAAATAGAAACTCTTGTAAGTATACAGAATAGTATAACATATGCCTAAAATAGAAACTCTTGCAAGTATACAGAATAGTATAACATGTGCCTAAAATAGAAACTCTTGTAAGTATACAGAATAGTATAACATGCCTAAAATAGAAACTCTTGTAAGTATACAGAATAGTATAACATGTGCCTAAAATAGAAACTCTTGTAAGTATACAGAATAGTATAACATGTGCCTAAAATAGAAACTCTTGTAAGTATACAGAATAGTATAACATGTGCCTAAAATAAAACTCTTGTAAGTATACAGAAAAGTATAACATATGCCTAAAATAGAGATTCATGTAAGTTTTCAAAATAGTTACACAGTTATGTAAGTAAATGCATGCAGGTCAGTTAAACTAAAATGGTCTGTTGTAAGTATATAGCATATTAAATATGTGTCTTACTCAGAGGCTCTTTTAGGCGAACAGCGTAGTTAACCATGTGCCTAAGATAGAGACTCATTTAGATAAAAACAGCATAGTTTAACATGTGAAAATAAAGCATGTTGTAAGTACTATGCAGTTGAACATCTGCCTTGAATAGAGACTAACAAATGTGTTGCTTTGACAAAAATATTCATTAAAGGAGACTTAGGAACTCAATTTGATTAATGATATGCATAGAAATGAAATCATGAGCCTCAAATAAAGACTCATATGTATTTAGCATCATAAAATAACATAAAAAACATCCCCGCAACTAGAACCCTAAATACTAACTGTACTTTGTTTAATTTCAGATACTGATAAAGAGTGTATTAAAGCAGAGGTCATTCAAGCACCCATATCGAGACACTCGGGAGAACAGTTTGAAGGATGAGTTCAAACAGTCAGGGCGATCTTATTCGGCACCCAACTCAACATTCCAACAAGTTGTCGAACAGTAAGACATTGACTTTTTCTTGCATTTTTTTGCCTTTGCTGGAGTGATAGTTAAATATTTTTTACTCTATAATGGCCACAAGTTTGAGCAAATCTTTAAGTAATGAAGAATGTTTGTCTTGATAATATCTCGATCAAGTTCAATCATGGTTTTGGTCAAAAAGTAGTTCAACAGGTCAAATCTATTTTCAATCTTTTAACAACTCTAGCAGCCAATGTATTTGATCAATCTCAATTGAATTAAGTACCCATAATCTGCTATTTTGAAACTCAATCTTTCATCGGTATACATCAGCAGTTTTGGTTTCCAGTAGTATGGGCGGGGACTATTTGCATTAAACTGTATAGTGCCAGCCCTGACCGATGTATTTTGAGAACAATGAAGTTGTCATTGCGAAGTTTGATCATGGCAGTGCTGGAATTAAAAAGGAGTTCACTGTGTCATATATTAGTAAAAATGGTTTTACCACTCCAGTGGCTACAGATCAAGGGTTCAACACAATACTATAGTAAGTGCTTCATGTTTGTGAAGCACTTACTATAGTCTTGCATTGAACCAACGAAATGCTAACAAGAGGTTCATGCTGGCCCTGAGTCGCTCACCTTGTCTCTATTGCTAAAAATCCTAACCTAGCCCACACCTCTAATTACTATCTTCATGGAACAATCAGGTTAATCAAAAGCAAGTTTTTTATCCCCATACCAAACAAGGCATATAAATCATGAGCAGTCATGTTCATTTGTCTGATTAAGTACATGTTTCATACGTAAAAAAGCTGTCGAGAAATGATTGAAATTAACCAAGAAATTATCTAGAATATTGTTACAGGCAATTTTTTATGAAGATTGGTTCAAAGCTGTGATCAAAAGGGTTGTAAAAAGGAAAAACGACCTACTGTATAAACTTACTGTATTCAGGATCAAACTTGATCCAACAACTTTTTATGAAGATTGGTTCAAAGCGGTGATCAAAAGAGTTGTAAAAAGGAAAAACGACCTACTGTATAAACTAACTGTATTCATGATCAAACTTGATCCAACAATTTTTTATGAAGATTGGTTCAAAGCTGTGATCAAATGGGTTGTAAAAAGGAAAAACTACCTACTGTATAAACTTACTGTATTCATGATCAAACTTGATCCAACAACTTTTTATGAAGATTGGTTCAAAGCGGTGATCAAAAGAGTTGTAAAAAGGAAAAACGACCTACTGTATAAACTAACTGTATTCATGATCAAACTTGATCCAACAATTTTTTATGAAGATTGGTTCAAAGCTGTGATCAAATGGGTTGTAAAAAGGAAAAACTACCTACTGTATAAACTTACTGTATTCATGATCAAACTTGATCCAACTATTATCCAGAGAATCTGCTTTTTATCCATAACATGGTCACTAAAGTGTAGTAACAAACTATAAAGACTTTAACTAGTGACCTACTTTTAGTGCTTGGGCCACTTTGACAAAGATTTGATCAACACTACTGCCACAAGAATAGTAACGCCATTTTAAAAACACTTGACCCTTTTGACCAAATGTAACACATGGTTTTACACTTATATATTATCTACAAGTTATATTTATCACTCTGGATTCTGCTTCCTGGATACATAACCATTGCTTGCATCAAAATGTGGACTAATTAAATGTCCAAAAGTGGATCCCACTTCTTACAGGATTTGAGCCAACGATCCTTGTGTCTAAAGGTCGTTACTCTATCTTTAGACCACTGTCCTCTTGATCATTAAAATTAACCCGGATGTTATCACTAAGATTGGGTCAAATCTCTAGGGTTCAATTCGAGACTATAGTAAGTGCTTCACAAACATGAAGCACTTACTATAGTCTTGCATTGAACCCTCGATTTGATCTATAAAGAAAAATTATATCTTTCAGATGCTTGAATTCTGGGACTGATGTGAAGAAAGAGACCTCCTGATTTGATTGACTGAGACCAAGAAGCATTTTAATCTGATTGGCTGATTGACTGATTGACATTAATATACTGTTGATTTTTTATTGGCTGATTGAAAAAACTTTTACTGTTGATTTTTGACGATACTTCAGTATATTTGCTTTGATTCGCTAAGGCGTATACAAGTTTATTTCATGGTTCTGTAACAAACTAATTTCACTAACAAAGTTTTGAAAACTCTGCAATAGGAAATGATGATGGCTAATTATATTTTGAGAGGCTGTTTTTTTCCAGCGATTTCCTTGCCTCGAATAACATTCCTGCGTAAAGATTTTGTAGCAAACATTTTAAAACTTTGTGAAATGTGGTGAATTTCATTTGCCACAAGTTTTCTTTATACTTTTATTAATCATTAATGTATGTTTGCATAGACATGTTTTGTCTTTAATAGAATTCATTATTCAGGTAACATAATCCACCATTTTGAAACTCATTCTTGTTGGATTACTTCAGTCGTTCTCAGTATACCTTGGTCTGGACCATAACTATATGCATTGAACCGAATAGTTCCGGACCCCAACCAAGGTTAACCCAGAATGACCAAAGTAATCCTATGACAGAATGATTTCAAAGTGGCAGATTACGGGTATTCTGCCTTAACTGAAACCATCAAATTTAATTCTGTCTGCTGTTAAAAAGAGTCTTAAGATTACAAATGAAAGAAATCTTGCCTTTTATATGTCATCATTTGGTTTTGATTTTCTTATGGCCCTTACCTTCATACACACCTTTTTTTACAGAACCAAGTTGAAAGCAACTGCAATCAATAGTGATAGTGCCTCACAGTTGACATTTTCTTTATGATTTCGGGAAGGAATCATTGTGTCATTAATAGCATATGGTTCTATATTTATCTTTGGGTCAAATCTATGTACTATACTATAGTACTTAGTACTGACCCACAAGATAAATATAGAGATGCTTATTTTACTAATCATATGGTTCTATATTTATCTTGGGGGTCAGTCCTAAGTACTATACTATAGTATATTACATAAATTTGACCCAAAGATAAATATAGACCCCTATGATTAGTAAAATAAGCTTCGGATGAGCAGTATATCCGTCTGAAGCCTTCTTTAAAAGTTTCTTTAACCCTTTACCAAATGCTAAATTTTCAACTGTACTAAATTCAAAATATGATGAAATTGAAAAAAAAAATTCTGATAGGGCGAAAAACATTCTGGGAAGTGGAGAAATTGCTTGTTAAGAGCAATATTTCCTTTTCCTACAATGTTTACCAGAGTTGTCTGCAACAATCTGGTCAAATTTTGTTCGTTGTTGGTAATGGGTTAAAGTTAAGATACATGTATATGAGGGGAGCGATTATAAAGACATGATTTAAGACCTTTGTTGTGAACAACTTTTGGTATCATTGTTGTAATTAAAGGAAAATTTGATGTTGAGTAAATTTTCCTTTTTATTGCAATGTTTTTATTTTACAAGAATACATTCTTTTTTTCAGTCATATTGTTTTTTCATTTTCATTTTTTTTTTAATGACATCACATTGAATGGTGAAGGTGAATTAATAAATGATTTCATGTATGAATTTTCATAATGCCTTCTGTAAAGTTTTAGTCATTGTATAAAGACCTCAACACCAGCATGTAAATGTAAATTGTCTGTACATATCACAGAAAACACTTTTTGCTCACTCCTTTTTGATAATCTCACGGATTGTAGTTTTTAGATGGTAATTTTCTTTTTTTTTTTCTTATCTCAATTTTTGATATTTATATTCTTTCAATTTTTTTATTAAGATAATCATTAGAGTTTATATGGATTGCTGATGTTGTCAAAATAGATATTTGAGTAGCTAGATTAATAATAATAGGCCTATTCCACCATACATACAAAGAATGTTGCATTTAAGAGACAATTCTGAAATAATTCATCAAAGGCATCAAAATCTGGCATAATCTTTGTCGAAATGTGAATCATGTTGCAACAACTTTCTATGTGAATGGTATTCAATATTTAAATCTTCCTACTTCATTCTTTTCCATGGAATCATATTTTGAAAGCAAAGCTAATCGACATACACTGCTATTTTTTGACATTGTGAAGCCAAAATGACTTTTATACCACGTTTTGCTCATCTTTGAGTCATGCGTATTTACAATCTTTGTTAACCCATCTTTTCTTCAAGCCAAACTGACACATACAATTTTCAGATCACCTTTAAGTCAGGTTGCTTTATAAACGATATTAAGGTCAAACTGATGTATAAACTTTGCTCAGGTCATCTTAAAGCAAAGCAGATTAATATACTTTATACAGACATCTTACAGACAAGCAGACTTTTACACCATATTTATGACAAACTGACCTACATAGTACCATTAGACATCTTTATTTAAATCTGACTCAGGGCTCACACTGGCCGTCACGAAATGCAACAATTGTTTCATTCTGTCACAAGATTACCCGATATGGCAAATTTGTCAGACTTATATAGTATGTTTAGGTCAATTTTAAGTCAAGCTGATTTGTATACCATATCAAGAATAGTCCAGCATTATATATAGCATGTCTGGATCATCTTTAGTAATAGTTGATGAATACACCATGTTTGGATAATCTTTATGTCAAGCTGCTTTACACACCATGTTCAGGACAACTTAAAGCCAAACTGTCATATACAATGTTAGTTCATCTTTGAGTTGATCTCATAAGTATGCCTTGTGTGAATCATATTTAAGTCAAGCTGATTTACATACTATGTTCAGGGCATCTTAAAGCCAAACTGTCATATACAATGTTAGTTCATCTTTGAGTTGATCTCATAAGTATGCCTTGTGTAAATCATATTTAAGTCAAGATGATTTACATACTATGTTCAGGGCATCTTAAAGCCAAACTGTCATATACAATGTTAGTTCATCTTTGAGTTGATCTCATAAGTATGCCTTGTTTGAATCATATTTAAGTCAAGATGATTTACACACCATGTTCAGGGCATCTTAAAGCCAAACAGTCATATACAATGTTCAGGTCTTCATTTATTGTATGCTAAGGTCATCTTTTAAAGAATGTTATTTACATACTTTGTGTAGTCATCAGCAAGCAAATCTGACTGAAACACCATGTTTATGTCAACTTTGAGACAAAATGCTGACATTTACACTATATTCAGATCGACTTTAAGTGAAGCCGATTTGCATACAAGTACAATGTACTGTGCTTATTGCATCCTCAAACCGAGTTGATTTGAAAATCATTTCTCGTGCATTTTTATTACAAACTAATTCATACAACATGTTTAGGTCATCTCTTAAAGCCAATCTGACAAATATATAGTTAAACTCATCTTCAAGTCAAGCTGATTAATGTACAATGCTTTTCTCATCTTCAGATAAAAGATTATGTGCAAGCATATACTTTGTTTAGTCATCTCAAAGCAGAGCTGACTCATATACTGTGTTTATGTCTACATAAAACAGGCTGATTTTTAGACCACATTCAGACAACCTTCAAATCAAGATTATTAACATACATATACAATTTTTATGCCATCTTTGAGTTAAACTGATTTATAAGCTATGTTAAGGTCATCTTTAAGCCATTATTCTTTGTTTAGGTCATCGTTAAGTAAAGCTTGTTCAAAACCATGTTTAGAACATCTTTCAGTGTAATACCCATTTATCCTGCGGCTCTCCGGATAATAATCCTAAGCCTTGCTCAATAACATTTCCGATTCACGACACCAACCATCTATTCTCTATTCGGCTCACCGGATAATATTCCTAAGCCTTGCCCGATAACATTTCCGATTCACGACACCAACCATCTATTCTCTATTCGGCTCACCGGATAATAATCCTAAGCCTTGCCCGATAACATTTCCGATTCACGACACCAACCATCTATTCTCTATTCGGCTCACCGGATAATATTCCTAAGCCTTGCCCTATAACATTTCCGATTCACGACACCAACCATCTATTCTCTATTCGGCTCACCGGATAATATTCCTAAGCCTTGCCCGATAACATTTCCGATTCACGACACCAACCATCTATTCTCTATTCGGCTCATCGGATAATATTCCTAAGCCTTGCCCGATAACATTTCCGATTCACGACACCAACCATCTATTCTCTATTCGGCTCACCGGATAATAATCCTAAGCCTTGCCCGATAACATTTCCGATTCATGACACCAACCATCTATTCTCTATTCGGCTCACCGGATAATATTCCTAGGCCTTGCCCGATAACATTTCTGATTCATGACACCAACCATCTATTCTCTATTCGGCTCACCGGATAATATTCCTAAGCCTTGCCCGATAACATTTCCGATTCACGACACCAACCATCTATTCTCTATTTATTTTCAAATCCCAGTGGTGGAGTTTGGATGTTCATGAAAGTCAGTGCCCCAACTGACTTACAGAATGCCAATCTGAACACATCGGGTTTATCCAATGAAAACACCTCTGAAATAATAGGGATGACGCCATATTGTTTCCAGCGAGAATGACATCACTTTACTTTCGTTTTAAAAATAGATCTTATATGTGAAAACTAAAAAGTCGTTAAATTTGATTGATGAAACAACTGTACATGTCATAACAACAATTTCGCCATTTTGGTATGAGTTACTGATAAAAAATGATTTAAAAGGATGTCCAACACTTTCATACACATTAAACTACTTACAGGAACGCTTAGAAAATGTCTTAATTGCCGGATGCTGATTTACCCGAAAAATTGTAACCCTACACTTATATCCGAGGTGTATTTCACAGCTTACGGAAATACCCGAGTAGTTCCGATTGACAGAATGCCAACAGTTAAACCAGACTTGACCAGCCCTTATTGGCAGTTGAGTTTAGGGTCTTCCAGCATTATGACTTTGGCATCCCAATACAACTGAAGTAATGTTGACGTGATGTAAATGCCTTTTAGATTAGTAAATAAGAACATCTTTAAGTCAACCTTACACATTCTAACAAATAAATAGATAAAATGAAAAAAAATGAAATAATCATGAACAGATTTTTTTAAGGAAAAAGAATGTGCTCAAATGATTAAGCACTGTCCCTAGTTCCTACTGTAATTATATATGTCCTGCAATAAATTGTCAAGCCTTCTGCAGTGACACACATGTTTTAATATATGCATGTTTGTCCATTAATATCTCTGTATAATAACTTAACATGCTCTGTTTTTCGAGCTCATAAACTTTTTTTAATTGAATTTGTTTTTGTGAAGTTTTTTTTTCTTGTTTCATATCTATATTTTATTCATTGCAATCATAGAAAATTGTTAAATGTTGTTTTGTTATTTAGTTGAAATAAAATATTCGATAATTCTATATTTTTTCACACCATTTTGTATATAATGTATTTGAATTTATCTTTTTTTTTTTTTTTTTGAAAAAGCAAAATATATATACTGTATATGAATTTGATTTAATGATCTTTTAAATTTTGTGATCTTCAGGCTTCTTTAGACCACTTGCATTAACCCATTACCAAACAATAACAACATTTGACCAGTTTGTTGCAGACGTCGTTGGAAAACATTGTGGTTTTTTCCATAATGTTTTCTGCTTTATTTGAAAATTACTTTTCAATTTCATCACATTATGAAATGTCCTCTGCAAAATTCTTCAAATTGAGACAGTTGAAAATTTGACTTTGGTAAAGGGTTATACAACATTATAGAAATGCTCTCCTACATGTACTTGTATTCATATTTCTGTCCAGTGATATATTTATTAGAAGTTTATTGAACCATTTCTCAATGATTTGAATCTGTGTCTGCTGCAATATGAAAGCAACAGCAGACGACAACAAATAGAGCGGGAAGAGATACTTTTTCATTATGATATTTTGTAGAAACCATTCTGACAAAAGGACCAATTGATCTTTGGGGCCAATGTTTAAGTTAGCCTCATTGGTTTCTAAGATCTTTCTGCAGCAGATGTGGTAGGGTGAGGTATTGAATGTATTTATTGGTGGGATGTTTGAGAACCTTAGGTGGTATTGAGATTATGCATGTGAAGTTAACTGAACAAATAATTCTCCAACAGACACAATCACATCTGATCAGTGAAAAGCACTGTCGTCACTTATAGATTGTGCTGTCTTATTATATACCTGCATTTTCTCTATAACGATGAATTAGGATCTCTAATTTCCATAGATATTCCATGAATGTAACATAACTCCCACCTCTGAGAAGAATCGTCCTGAGTATTGGCCCTTGGGAGATACGTGGGCAAGGCAACTCTGATAGAAGGAGACATCATCCCATTGCTGCCACAAATGTAATGCAAAGAAACCTCTTAAAGACACAAACACATTCAATCAGTGAAAAACACTGTCATCTATTGAGCTGTTGCGCTGTCTAATTATATACCTGCATCTTTTATATAAGTATGCATTAGCTTCTGAAATTTGCATAAACATTACACAAGTATGATTATAGACTTTTAGAGGTTTCTCTTCTTGGTTTGTTACATTGATGACAGCAGTGGGATAAAGACATTTCCATGTATTTGCGATGGGTCATCGCTCAGTATGTGACTTCTAGGAGTATGAGTAATGTATAGTTTGTGCAACTTTTAGGCAACCTAATTGTCACGTTGTCGCATTGTCATGGAAAACATATATCTATATATATACATATAGATGGCACAACAGATCAGTGGATGACTGTGATTTACACTCATCAGGTTTAATTTTGTCTATGAGAGGACTTTTTGCTCAGCTTGTTATAAGTGCTTAAAAATAGTTAGAACATGAAGTGTGCTCGTTCAGTATCTCATATCTATCATATGTGAATGAACCCACATGTAACCCTTAAAGTGCTGGAACCGACTTCATGCTCATGCAAACAGGTTCGATCCAGGCCAGCTGCCAAGTAAATTGGCTGCTGGCCTGTGATCCGACCTCTTTGCTTCTCTGAGTATCTTACCTCATCAAAATTAATCATATATATAAGGTTTTGGAAAGCAAACGACAGCAAATCTAATTTTAGAAAATTACCCAGCATTCTAAGGGTTATGGCATCAGCAGAGGATAATAATAGTTTATTTTAAGTTGAAGATTGTTACAACAGATACCGGTTCACTGCCCTTAATGAGTATGAGTGTTAATTATTACACATGGCATTTTTAGTTGAAGACCATCATTACAGGTATACACTGCTTTAAATAAGCATTTTTTCCTTGATGGTTGGTTTAAATTGATACTTATTCTGTAGATCTGTTAACCCATCATGTTATGTTTACAAGGTGCCAGTGCTAGGCTGTTTATTATGGCCTTTATACATGTTAAAAATTTAATGATTCACTTTAGTCTTAAGCTCAAGCCTTCAATACTCACTTTTAAGCAACTTAAAGAAAATTTAAAGGTATTATTCACAGATGAAAGGAATTTTGGAAGTTAATAATTAATTTCTTTAAAACTTTACAACAGCTGACCTGTTGTATGATTCGCACTGAAGAATAGTCATGGAAAGCAAAATTAGATCGTTCAAATTAATTCTTTAAAGTGTGTATACAGTGAATCAACATATATTTTAATCAAAAGGTGTAACATCATTATCCTTTCAAGAGCTACTTTTAATTATATATCAAACAAAAATGTAAAAACTGTACTGTTTCAACCATTACTTAATTTTATTTTCAAATTGTCTCTTTCTGTGAAGAAGCACCTTTTAAAAGAACATTAACATGAATTTGAATTTCTCCTTTTACCGCCTTGGTTTTTTTCACACAATTTTTGAGATGGAAAACTACAAATAGACATAATAGATACATATTGGCTGGTATCTGGCCTTATGTAGTAAGCTGTGTTAAGATGCTTGCACAATCGACTGTTTTACTTACATTTATTTGTGTATGTATTAGAAAACATATGAAATATTCTACTGCTATGATAAGCCTGGACCTGATTCTGTCAGGTAAAACTTGTTTAATGTGTAATTGCTCAAGTTGGCATGGCTCTCTGTAGCCTAGTGGTTAGAATACAGAACATTAAATCACATGGACCCGTCCCACATGGGTTCAAATCCCGATGGCGTCATTTTGATTTTCATGATAGTTTCCTGACTGACTAACGAAATACCATTGTAGCTTGACATACCTATGTCAAGGGACATTGGTCCCTGTGTTGTGCACTAGCTTGATTGTCTATAGTATAATAGGTATACCGGCTACCATGATATCATTGAAGTATATGTACTTGTAGTGTTTAGTATTTAAATCATGTTAAAACTCGGCTTAGTATTTAAATCATGTTTAAACTCAGTACGTTATTTAAATCATGTTTAAACTCAGCTTAGAATTTAAATCATGTTTAAACTCAGTACATTATTTAAATCATGTTTAAACTCAGCTTAGAATTTGAATCATGTTTAAACTCAGTACATTATTTAAATCATGTTTAAACTCAGTATTTTAATCATGTTCAAACTCAAAATCAGTACAAATTCAACTCAATCAGGCTTTAGTGATGTTGTTTGTATGTTTTCTAATGCATAGATGCAATCTTATTGTATTGATTTTTCACTTATGAGAGAATTTGATATTCTTACAAAAAAATATTTAATAAAATATTCCTTTTTATTCCTTATAAACTGTGATTGTATTACTTTATTCACAAGGCTTCGATTAGTAACATTATCTCCCATACTCCATTATACCTTACTTTATTGCTGCTGCTGGAAAAGTCTATAAAAACACTGTGCAAAAAGGATGAATTGCTGATCATGAACAATATAATCTAATGTTAAAACGGCTTCTACTCAATATCATTAAAGGTACATGTACTTGTTATCACATGGGAGAATTTGCAGGATAAACTAAAATGTCTTTGAAGCAATAAAGTATTTGTAAAGCGGTATATGTAATAGAAAATAGCTACTTAACCCATTACGTAACAATAATGACATTTGACCACTTTGATGCAGACAACTCTGGAAAACATTGTGGGAAAAGGAGAAATTGTTTGTAACGAGCAATTTTTCCTTTTCCCACAATGTTTTCTGCCCTATCAGAAGATTATTTTCCAATTTCATCACATTTTGAAATGTTGTCTGGAAACTCTTTCAATTTGGGACAGTCAAAATTGGTGGGAAAGGGTTAAAGTAGAACTGATTTATGAATCAGCCAGTTCATGCCATGATGTTTATTATCAAACAAATAAATTTCATTTAATTGCAGCTTGATTTTCTTCTTGATACTGTACAGCACTCATTTTTGAGTGTTATAGTACATGTTCTCTGGATGACATACCAGTACTAAGCTAGGAAATACATCTTGCACAAAGACACTGCAGTTGCAATAGGTGATGGCCTTTGGGGCTTGAACCTGGGTTGGACGGTCTCTAATTCTCAACACTAACCATTACACCACCGTGGAGTTTATTAAACACCATTGAACCTTTTATATCGATTGGATCAGACCTACCAAATGATCTGAGATGTCATTGTGTCAACAAGTTTTCAGTTCTTTTCAATACCTGGTTCGATATTGGAAAAGCCCATACTTAATTAACTACCCATAACTGCTGGTAAAGTCAGCGAGAACCTGTTAGCCAGCCGGAAGACTACAACTCATGAAAATTTAAAACCTCATCTTCCCTTTACTATCTTTCAAGGCGGTCGACTGCTTTCCCATCTGAAAAGTACTAATCATATAATAATGTTTCTTGAACCATACAAACAAATGGAATGACATGTAGACAAGAGTTACCTGCCCTATTATTACCTCCCTTTAAGAAATATTCTATGTCAAAGTGTATGCCATTCTGCAGACTTCCTTTTGCTAGAGAGGTGCTGTATTTGCTTAAAAAGGTTGTGATAAGTGAAAATGTACATATTTTGAAAGAGTCAAGTCATAGACGAAATATTTGTCAGTATTCAACCCAATAAATGTTTTTGTGAGAATGATATATATCATACCTGGTCACATCCTTGGTCTCTGATTACCCTTCATTCTAAGTTAGAATGGTGATGTAATACATCTTAAGTTCTGTATTCCTCAGCTGGCCACCAGCGGCTTAACATGGAAAAGGGTTTAATACGGTTTTAACAATTTGATCGATTAACAGCATAACACAGTTTGTCTCTCAGTGCTCTTTATTGTCAGTCAGTAGGTCTTCTTGTCAAATACTGTTTTCCTCATGAACCAAACTATGAAAACAAAGAACATCAACTAGACTGAGATCTACTCACCCTGTTTCTACTTTTCTAAATGTGGGCCTCCTTATGGCATGTTTTTCTATTACTTCCCTTTAAGAAATGTTTATTGGGAAAATTGTACTTTATGTCCTTTATACCACTCTGCACGATTAATAATCAATTTATTTGTATCAGAAACATTTTGAGAAAGGAACTAGATATGGTTTAAAAGAGATTTGTTGTAGAAAACAGAATATATTTAGTATGAACCTGATGCATGTTTACAGTAAGAATTTATAAAGTGAAAGTCAAAAAGGGTGGGGGTGGGGGTGGTATGATGGGCGTTTGAGGACCAAACCCAATAGCTATTCCAAGTGTCTTGAATACATTGCTTTTGGACATTCCAAGTGTTTTCAATGAAATTGCCTAGGGGGAAAAAGAAACCCCTTTTGTATTGATAGAAAAGAAAATATGTTTGAAAGTTAAAAAAGTAGAAACCTGAAAAAGTGCATATAAATCATAAATTTCTGGTACATTTTGACATAGCTTCGCCTTGTAATTTTAAGATTGTTCAAAAGTGTTATAACACTTCAAATTTGAAGTTTGGCCAAAAAACCAACACATGGCCTATAAGCAAACTATGTTGCAGACTGGCCGGATCTCAACATACATCACATTGTGTTTGTATGGAAATCATGAAACTTCATGTTTAAACAGTCTTGCCCAATTGATTGGGTGACTTGGAAAACAGATATTTCATCAACCCGCTGGTTTTCTTAGAGTTTATGTAGGTATACATTATCACTTTGAAATGGGTAAAACATATTACCTCCCTTTAAAGGAATTTAAGCTAGGATAGCCCTAAAGACCATTTTATTATAGACCATTGGTTCTTGACCCTTATAGTGTGGGAACCGACTTAGTGCTTATGCAAACAGGTTAGATCCAGGCCAGCCGCCAAGTTAATTGGCGGCTGGTCTGTGATCTAACCTGTTTGCTATGCTGAGAATCTTTCCTTGACAAATAAGGCAGATAATTAAGGTTTTTGAAGGAAGACGACCCAGGATTATAAGGGTTAAATACACATGACAAACTGATAACTCATCAACAGATTAATAAAGGATATAAAATCCAAGTGATCTATGATCTATTGTTTTCCCATATTGTTTGGAGGGTTACATGTACATATCAAAAGGCACACACTTCCCCATTGCCTGCTGTGACTAAGCTCATCCTTTCGTGATGTCAATGTTCCCTGGCGTATTTTTCACCAGCTGTGTTCAAATGGGAAAGCAGTTAGTTGCTTAGTAAAGACTACTGTACAATACTGGTGAGGAATTATCAGAAGCTTGGATAGGTGTTATGACCAATGATATAACTGAGATATTGTTGAAAACGACTTAAATCTTCAAATTCCAATCCAGCACCGTTCTGTAACACAAAAAGGTTGAAATAATAGGACACAAGCATAAAGTAAAGGCTAGATTGAAAATATTTTTAAACATTCTTATTTCCATTTAAAAAGTTAGAATACGATGCTGAATAATTTATCACATGTGCATTGTATAAAAGACAGAGTAACACCATAGGCTACAAACAGAGAGTTTTACAAATATTTCTAACAATAACACATCTCACTAATTTGTACACCTCTTTGGGTTCGACCTAACCATACAATGAATGAAGGCATGTTTTTATTCTATCTAAACACAAAAGCATTTCACTTGAAACAGGTGTGCATGCAATAAGACCAGAATCAGAAAGAGATGTTTGTGTCATCTGCTTTTTAAAACCTCAAACATCTGCTTCATTTTGATGAGGAAAGATACTCATAGTAGCAAACAGGTTAGATCACAGGCAAGCCGCCAATTTACTTGGCGGCTGGCCTGGATCCAACCTGTTTGTATAAGCATGAAGTCGGTTCCAGCACTATAAGGGTTAAGTCTCAACACACAGATATCCCCATTATGTTTGTGAACTCCCTGCAAATTGTTGTTTTAGTTAAGCAAGTTAAGCATTAACTGGACTTGGACAAGTTACATCATACTAAGTACATGTTCATCAAAACCAAATATTCAAGAAACATACCATTTTATATAGAATTTGAAACTTGATAAACTCAATTCAAATTTATTGTGACAAAAAGATAATTAAATCAATCAAATCAATAAGACCAAATCAAGGCAATTAAACATGGTTAATTGTATACCACTACTAGTATATCAAAAGCAAATGTCATATAATACAACATATTTTCTTAAAACTTAAAACTTAATAAACAACTATTAAAATCAGTCTGTATACATGTTAACATATTGCAATATATGTATACATGTTAACATATTGCAATATATGTATACATAACTTGAGTATCCTGTAAGTAGCTGTTAAGACGTATACACAACATTTCCGTCATATTTAAAAATTTGTAAATGAAGAAGTCCAAAAATCTAATAACCCTATCTATTCATATTTGGGGCAATTTCTGATATTTGTCAATTATTTTCAAATTGACTTGAAAAGCATTTTGGTCTCTATAACTATATGGACTATACTTATGTGAACTTGTGTACATGTTCAGAATACATCAATGGATCTCTTGTTTAATTGTATTTCATGGTTTTATATTGTGCAAAAAGTATTTGTTGCTATCTTGCAATGCCCATGATGATGCGACATTGATTTGACGCCTTAATTACAATGCAGTATATGGCCGAGTCCAATAAATGTATCAAGGTGATATAGGCTAAATGCGCTGGTAGGTAGATAACCGCGGATACCCCAATCACCACTTATCTCAGGTATTGTATTGTTCGATTGAAACATAAACATCACACAAAAGCACAATCAACCTTTATAGGTCAATTGTACTCTTGTGCGATGTTTATGTTTCAATCAATCAGTACCATACCTGGGGAAAAGGGGTTCTGATTAGAGTTACCTACCTTTGCATTTAGTCTATATCATCTGTTTACATCTTTTGTACTCCGCCATTTACTGCGTATAACCTATACCTGAGAAAAGGGGTGAACGGAATATCTGATCAGAGTTACCTATCATTTCATTTAGCCTATATCGCCTGTTTACATCTTTTTAACTTGGCCAAATACTGCGTTGGAGCAATACACAGGGTGTACACACAGGCCCGGAACATAAGGCTAAGCCTCACTAAGGAAAACAAGGTGCTTATTCACTCCCAATTGCTGGTTCCCAACTCAGCCTCTCAAGAGGAGCAGTGATTTAACTCCTGAATGTGCGTTGTCAAGCCTTGGAACAACATCCAGTTTACAATTCTCTCCAAGCTTAATCCTTAAAGTGCTGGAACCAGCTTCATGCTCATGCAAACAGGTTAGATCCATGCCAGCTGCCAAGTAAATTGACAGTTCGTCTGTGATCTAACCTGTTTGCTACTCTGAGTATCTTTCCTCATCAAAATTAAGCATTAAATATGTAAGGTTTTGGGAATCAGACAACACAAAAATCTATTTTAAGAAAATTGCCCAGCACTTTAAGGGTCAAGATTTAAGGGATCATATGTTTTGAGCTAGCACGATAGGCATCTCTAGGCACAAGTGTCACTGCAACACCAAGTCGAGGAATATCTTAGTCCAAATGATCCAGACGTAGATATTTCACTCTACTTACAAGTGTGTTACAACTTGGATCATCCGAGTTAGGAATAACTTAGGATTTGGGGAAAAAATTGTGGCATGTGGCTGTGATGCCCTGAGACTCGGCAATGGCATGATATAAACTGCATAATGGTGCTGATGACAAAGTGATGCTTTGAGACCTGTTAAGTCTAACATTATTAGAATGATGTGGAAGAATGGATAATATCTTCTGACTTTGAGGTCAGTAAGTCAAAGGTTAAGGTTAAATGACCTTCACTTTCACTATGATTTCCATTTTGATCTTGAGGTTGGTCAAACATCAGGGTGACCTTTATTGTGGGTATGGCCAGACCTTTTACCCATTAATCTCAATATGAATTTTCTAATAAAAGAGATAAACCAAACAATGAAGTCAAATGACCCGACAACAGTGTCCTGGGACTATAACCTACTATTCTTATTGAATTTACTGTCTTCAGACTCAATATGATGAATTGGATGAACCCTGTTGAATTCAATATTGTTACATACATTCCTGAGATCTTTATGAGAACTGACTAGCGAAAATCCTAAAACATCATCAGATACTTGCCCACATGCGGATGACACCAATTGAGTTCAAGGTCAAATGTCAAGGTCCCATAGTGACCTTAATATTTGACCTCTGGAGAGTAATTTGAGTACTGTTTGATCAAAAATCCTCAAAATCAATCAGGTGGCTGCTTGCATGTGGATGGTACTAACTGTTTGAAGTAATACCCCAAGATTTCATCAGATTGTTGCTTACATACTAATGACTGACACCCACTGAGTTTGGGGTCAGGAGATCAAAGTGAGCTTTACTACAAATTGTGTATTTGGAAGACCTAATTCAAATTGCTGACTTATCCAAACTGAAAGCAAAAGCAATTTTATTACTTTATTGGGTAGAAAATATTGCGACAAAAGAATAAATTGTTTATAATAAAGGGTGTCATATGGTTTTTGCAGCAGATGCGCCCAAGTTTAGTTTAATTGAGAAAGGCTAACCCATCACCGAACGATATCCACATTTAACCACTTTGTTACAGATGACTCTGGAAAACATTGTGGGAAGAGGAAAAATTGCTCTTGAGGAGCAATTTTTCCTTTTCCCAGAATGTTTTCTGCCCTATTAGAAGATTATTTTCCACATTTTGAAATGCTGTCTGCAAACCCTTTTAATTTGGAAAACTTGAAAATGTGACTATTGGTAAAGGGTTAAGCAAAGTCATATCATTTATGAATGTTGCAAGAAGCATGGATAAGCTATCAGTCTTCATAAGACAACTTAAATAGAGTTGATTATGTCATAATTAGCAAATAAATATTAGACAAAGGGAATAACAAAAATCTAAACAAATTCATTTTTTACCTTTTATTCATGTATCAATAAAGGACAATTATAATCAATAAACCTATATAGAGAAGCATTTGTCTTGTAAAATATCTAAAATGTACAATATAATGAAATGCACAAGTCATTAATAATCTGATATAATCCATATGATTTTAAACATTTCAAAATAGATATCTTACACAAATTATTAACTTGTCAGAAAAGAATAAACACTTAATTAAATCTTATCAATTAATAAAACTATTCATAAATATCACCTAATTCTTTCGAAAGTGTTAAAACAATATTTTGAAATCACTGTGGAAAAAGGAACAAATATCTCCTACATGCCAAAATATCCTTTTCCATTAACAATTTTGTTCAGTTTATTTTTATGTGCAAAAGTGTTCCTTTTGTCTTTATTGCTCCTGAAGTCTTCTGATGTAGATGCAATTCAACAAATCTTTTTGAAGAATATGGTAAATCTTTAAACACCTTCTCTTTGATCACTAGCTGACAAATCAAAACTGTTTTATGGCACTCAATAGGAACCTATATAGTAGCACTAACAATATTACTGCAGCACAAATGTGTTCTGCACAAACTTAATTTTCTTTAGCACAAATGTGTTCTGCCCTAACTAAATTTCCTGAAAAAACAAACATGTTTAACCAAATTAAATCTGCTTTAGCACAAATGCGCTCTCTTCAAACTAAACTTTCTGTAGTAAAAATGGGTTCTGCACAAACTAGATTTCCTGTAGCACAAATGTGTTCTGCCCTAACTAACTTTGCTGAAGCACAAATGTGTTCTGCACAAACTACATAAGAATTTAATCTAGTACAAATGTATTTGGTCCAAACTAAATATTTTGTAGTACAAATGTGTTCTGCCCAAACTAAATTTACTGAAGCATGAAAGTGTTCTGCACATACTAATTTTTTGTAGCACAAATCACAGGGGTCTAAAGTTATCGATAGGGTACTTTTATGACAAGAGAGGGATTGTATTTTATAAAATTTGTAGCCAATATAACAATAACAGATACTATTCATACTACAAAATTACTTTTTTTCAAGCTAGACAAGTTTTAAAATCATAGACAAAAAGAATGAGTTCAAAGGGAGGGTATGGATTCAACAAAATGCCAAACCAACACACTACTCAAGCAAACTATTTTTGAAATATGATCCTCTTTTTTATCCCTCTTTTCATATGTGAATTCACCTGTCACAGAATAATTTAGAAAATACTATATAAAAAGCAGAAATTGCATCAAGGTTGTGACTAACAGAGTCCAAAATTGTAGAAACTAGCCTTTGTTTTTCCAAGAACAAATGTCTCCAGCCTGCTTCTTGGGATAAAATGTCAATTCTATATATCATACAACTCAAGGATTCAATGCATGACAATAGTAAGTGGATAACAAATGTTAGGCACTTACTGTAATATTGTGCTGAACCATTGAAATATCATGACTTAAATGTTCTTGCTGGATATTGCAATTGAGTTAGATATAATGGCCATAAACGTTTTCATATAGTCTGGTGTAAACTATCTGAATAAGAAGGCAAGCAAGCCCAAAAGTCCATGTTTCATTATTCCAATGGCATATCCTCAAAATTCCTTGGGGTAAACTTGCCAGATATGAAATCACAATAACAAAATTATTAATTGGTGAATATAATTTAATCAAATGCCCTATGTGAGTGTCAAAAAACACTAAATGTACTTAACCCATTACCAAAGTATAACAATGTTTGACAAATTTGTTGTAGACGGCTTTTGAAAATATTGTGGGAAAGGAGAAATTGCTCTTAGAGCAATTTCTCCTTTTTCCACAATGTTTTCTGCCCTACCAGAAGATTTTTTTTTTCAATTCCATCACATTTTGAATGTCGTCTGCAATCTCTTTGAATTAGGACAGGCAAAAATTTGCTTTTGGTAAATGGTTTACACAAATTTCATAAAGGTTAATATCAAAGCTATTATAATTATAAGGCAACCAAATTCAAATTTTTAATCAAAGTAATCCTATACATATTTATTGAATGTGCATTTGAAATTTACAGAGACCTTTTTTTCTCAAAATTTGTCTTAAATTTGCATTCTTCATGCTTAGTCCAAAACAAAGAAAGCCTATAACAGTCTTGGGTTCAAAGTTCTGTCAGTACTTAATCCAACTTAGAATACAAAGCTTCTATGTTCGCAACAAAAACTTAGGCAATATTCTACCAAAAGAATTGATGAAATCATTGCAACATGATCTATTTGTCTCGCAACATTGAACAATGGTGTTCATATTGAAAAAAAGGTCAATGGCTAGGAAATAATATTGTTCAGTTCTGATGAAGAAATGGGTAGGTACCTAGAGCCCCCGTAATATAACTTAAAAACTGTTAAAAACACCAGCAAGCCTTAACCCACTACATCATCTGATTGTTTTTGCTATGACTCACAATAACGAGGAATAACCCTTGTAGTACTGGAACAGACTTAATCAGTGTTCTCATTAATCATTGGTATAAGAGGCAAACTTTCGATTTGAGGAGGCCAATGAAGCAACTGCTCTCAAAAGATAGGTGTTACTTATGACAAACTATCATATTTTTTGTTATTTAAGCCTACCAAAAAGTCATCTTAAGTGGTCAAATTGGCCTGCGGCTAGCTCTCAATAACAAACCTGCTAAATGCTTATTCAAACAGGTTGGATCCAGGCCAGCCGCCAAGTAAATTGGCAGCTGGCCTGTGATCTAACCTGCTTGCTACTCTGAGTATCTTTCCTCATCAAAATCAAGCAGATATTAGAGGTTCTGGAAAGAAGTCATCACAAAAATCTATTTTAAGAAAATTACCCAGCACTCTTAGGGTTAAAACTGATCAAATATAAACAACAAATTAATATAAGCTTCAGTAACAATTTGAATATTAAAATAAATCTTAACTCTTTAACATAACACAAAAATAAAATAAAAAAGTCTACATAAAAAAAATGTATTTCACACTAATTGTTCAATAAATTTCCCTTTCAACTGATGCTTACTCCCACTTTATTTGATGCAAATGACTCAAGATACTGGGATACACTGAGAAATTGCCAAAAGCAAATTCTCTTGGAGTATATTATAATTTGAGTAATTATCTTTCAAAAACAAACAATTTCTCCTTTATTAACAAGATTACTACTAAGGCAGTGGATTTTTTTTCCAACTTAATCCTTTTTCGTAACCTCTTCATCATTTTTTAACAAAACCCCTGTTATAGAATTTGGTAGTTGATCCAAATTGAATGCAATAAAGTATGAAGAAAAGAAAATTTCCTTTGTAAAAATGGGTAGAAATCATTGTGGCAAAATAGAGAAATTGTTTGTTGTAAGCAATATCTTCTCTCTTCTCAATGAGTTCTGATACATTCGGGTTTGGCTTTTAACCCTTTCCCAAACAATAACAACATTTGACCACTTTGTTGCATACGACTTTAGAAAATATTGTGGGAAAAGGATAAATTGCTCGTAACGAGCAATTTTTCCTTTTCCCACAATGTTTTCTGCCCTATCAGAGGATTATTTTCCAATTTCATCACATTTTGAAATGTCTTCTGCAAACTCTTCCAATTTGAAACAGTCCGAAATTTGTTGTTTGGGAAAGGGGTAAAGGAGCTCTATGGTTAAATTTGAGTCAATCATTTGGTCTGGTAATGGGCAGGAGACAATGGAATAAATATCCAAAACAGGAAGATTTGCTCAGAAATCTTTTCATCATA
Source organism: Cerastoderma edule (assembly GCA_947846245.1). Taxonomy (NCBI): domain Eukaryota; kingdom Metazoa; phylum Mollusca; class Bivalvia; order Cardiida; family Cardiidae; genus Cerastoderma; species Cerastoderma edule. Next base: position 23,487,082 of record OX401411.1, read on the forward strand.
TCTTTTATGAAATAAAAGACAAATAATTTACTTTGCCATATATCAGATAAATCATATGACCTAATGTTCAGCATGATTTCAACACATTTTTGAAATAATTTTTTAAATTCCTTCTTTTTCTTTTTTGATTATTTGACCTAATTTCATCAAATTAATGCCAACTTTTGAAGACAACAAAACTTCCAACACCTCTGGATACAGTGAAGGCTTCATTTTTTATCATAAATGTTGGTGTCAGTTTCCTTCAATTTAGACCAGTCACAAAACCAAATTTAACCCTTTCCCAAACAAAAATTTTTTTACTGTCCCAAATTGAAAGAGTTTGCAGACAACATTTCAAAATGTGATGAAATTGAAAAATAATCTTCTACTAGGGCAGAAAACATTGTGGGAAAAGGAAAAATTGCTCATTATGAGCAATTTCTCCTTTTCCCACAAAGTTTTCTATAGTCATCTGCAACAAAGTGGTCAAATGACGTTATTGTTTGGGAAAGGGTTAAGGGAAGGGATGGAGACATTGTTATCAATTCTACTGGCCAACTTGAGGAAAATTACAATTATAATGAGCACAACTATACAAGCCAAGGATTTTTAACACAAAAACCATTCAATTGAAATCACAGACCAAGGACTGAAAATACATTCTAGCGTCATTTTCACGACAGAGATGCATGTACATATCGTCACTTATGCCACCCAATTCGGAACCAAGAGGCGTTCTGGTTTGACTTTTCTATTCATACCTCATTTCTTGTTGCTGGTTTCCTTCTTTACGACAAATAATAGAAAACTTTCTCAATTTTCTATAGCTGGTTCCCCTTTTCACACTCATTTCTTGTTGCTGGTTTCCCTCTTCACAATTTATGATTGAAAACTTTCTCAATTTCAATAACTGGTTCCCTTTTTCACAAGCATTTTGTTCACCCAGTTAGTCCTTTGAATATCAGTATGGTAAATGTGTGGATTTCCATAGAAGATAGAAATACAAGTTTTTTGAATTTGTAGCTTGATGTAAGATTCATATCCTCTGACATAAAATGTCTGCTGCCATTCATTTCAGTTCTGAAAAATAACAAAAATGAAAAATGTATAAAATATGGTAGCATGTAGATGATGTATGTAAACTTAATGAAGTCCTTACAAATCCTGGAATTGTCAAGTCGATCCAAATCCAAGAGAAGTAACATTATAACAAGTATTATTATGTCATATGCATGGCTAGTTATGCAAATAAAAAAAAAACAATAGAGGGAGAAAAAAGCTTTGCTATATTTTGTGAAATACAAAACAAAACTGAGAGAAGACTATAATAATACTAATATATTTGTTTCCTCATTTCTTAACACCAGAGTAGATAGACATATATGACATTATGTAAAACAAAACTGTAAAGAAAAGTGAAACATAAGACTTTATACTATAAGAAAAAATATCTGCAAAAACAGATAAAAAAAGTGAAAATTTAAAAAAAAAAAAAAAAAACCATACTAAAAACAGAAAAGCAAATCTTGAAATCATTGTGTTAAAAGGAGAATTTGCTCATAATAATAACATTTTATCAGGATCTATACACTTACTTATTCAATTGGATAAAACAGAAAACGATAAGCTCATTCTCCTTTTCCTACAATAATTTTGAATGCAGTCTTATTCAAAGGTGAACAAATTAGTAAATACTAGGTAGTAGGTTAAAACATTAAAGGGAGGAGGGCTTACGATCAATTGTCTAACTACATGGCTAACTTCGTCATTTATTAGTACAGTGAAAACCTGGAAAGGGTAACATTAAAATGGGGATATAATGTTTCTTCTTAAAAATTCAGAGTTATTTAATAAAGAGAATATCATGCTTGTGTTTTTTGTTATCCTTTTACCAAACTCTAATGACATTTGACCAGTTTGTTGCAGACGACTCTGGAAAACTTTGTGGGAAAAGGAGAAATTGCTCTTAACGAGCAATTTCTTCTTTTCCCACAATGTCTTCTGCCCTCTCAGAAAATTATTTTTCAATTTAATCACATTTTGAAATGTCTTATGCAAACTCTTTCAATTTGGGCCAGTCAAAAATTTGACGTTTATTAAAGGCTTTTCAGTGTCATAGGTCAGTGGTTAGGAGCATTGATATATAGTGAGATTAAACTTTTAATTTGGACCGGTAGAAAACACTGCAATACTAATGACAAAAGGAGAATTTGCTCATGATGAGCAACTTCTCCTTTGTCGCAATAGTTTCATACCTGCTTGAAAGGGGTTAAAATTCTGTTTATTGGAAAGAATAAAACAACATAACTCAAACTATATACAGGCCGGGGAATCACATGACCAATGTTTAAGCTCTTATGTCCGAACAAGATGGCCGCGCCCATCGCAGTCTAAGACCGACTGTTTTGGAGATGCATACCCATAGACTGCGATTTCTCTGCCGAGTGTTAGACTTAACACCATTATAAAGCATGGGTTATCATATACCACCAAAACCAGAGAGTTGATGGTCTACTCATGGGGGTACACAATGTGGATAACATTGGCTTAAGTATGTGAGAAAAGCAAAAATCCCTGTTCAATCATTGGCGTGTCATCTTGTTCAGACATATTATCGTAAACATTGGTCACATGATTCTCCGGCCTGATATATATAACTATTTCATTCACAGGTCAACACATGAAAAACTTCAAACATAAAAGTTTTGAACTGCAACTCCATGCATGGCATTCTTCTGGTAACTTATACCTTTCCCAAACAATAACGACATTTGACCACTTTGTTGCAGACGACTTTATAAAACATTGTGGGAAAAGGAGAAATTGCTCGTAACGAGCAATTTTTCCTTTTCTCACAATGTTTTCTGCCCTATCAGAAGATTATTTTCCAATTTCATCACATTTTGAAATGTCGTCTGCAAACTCTTTCAATTTGGGACAGCCGAAAATTTGTCGTTTGGGAAAGGGTTATACCTTCATAAATGTACAGTGAGGAATCATGTTTTTACCCGTAACTCTCACAACATTGGGCTGTAACTCCACGGCTTTCTCTCACTATTTTCCTCATCCTAGAGTTTACAAAGCATACTTTCTTGTTAACCTTTCTCTTTAAAATATGCTATGAATAATAAATAAATAACTCAACCTGAGAACTGTGTAGATAGGACATTGTGAAGCACAACTGTGTATTACAAATATTTCCTGCGCTATATAAATGTAGTTGTAAATGTAATCTTATTGAAATGATTCCAACAGACTTTTCAGCAATTTACATTTAGGTGAGCTATCCAAGTTAAAAAATGAAAAAAAAAAAAAAAAAGATCCAATATCTAATAATCATACAAATCCCTGTGATAAAAAGATTTACTCAACATTGTCTTTGAGACATGCTTATCCCTTTACCAAATGCCAAATTTTCGACTGTCCCAAACTGACAGTGTTTGCAGACATCATCTCAAAATTTGATGAAATTGGGAAACAATCTTCTGATAGGGTAGAAAACATTATGGGAAAGGAGAAATTGCTCGTTATGAGCTTTTAAGAAATCTGTGTTGTCATTTTATTGGTAGAAGACATTTTATTTCAAAAAGTTAAAATCCCTATCTTTGAGATAGCCCTTAAAAAACCGTTTGCTCTTATTTTTCCTAATGTTTTCACAATGGCATATGATGGAGATAAATAAAAAAGACAAAATAATTAAAAGTATTCATTTCACTTCATCTTAGAGTTCAACTAATGAGCACATTTTAAATTGCTTCTAGAGAGCTATTTATTCATTTGTTACAATAGTTGGAATAGCTGGAAGTGAAATTATTAACAAATCATGGGGTTCAGTGCAATACTATAGTAATTGCTTCATGTTTATGAAGCGTGCTTCATGTTTATGAAGAACTTTTTATAGCCTTGCACTGAACCCTCAATACAACATATTAATATCAAGTCTTCAAGGGAATGATACCATTGCGTAATACATGTATTAATAACTGTGAAGTAATCTAGGTGCATCTATCTATCTATGAAATAAACAACCATACAAAGTATAAACTATCTTTCCCTTTTCTGAGTCTAATTTGCTGCAGACATCGACAGTCATAACATCAACAACACAACAAAAACCCTTTAAACATTGCATAATATACTTATAATCTTTGACAACATTGTGACAAAATTAGAATATGTTTCCTTCCTTTCGTCAGAATGTTTTCAATTGTGTTCTGTAGCAAAGGTGTTCATCAAAGTTGTCTGTATTAGGAGACAGGGTTTACAAGGTATAGTACAAATGATACCTAAATTAAATATAAAATCTTTTATCACGTTAAACATAGTAAAAAGATCAGTCATAAGTCACTGGTGCATTCAAGCTCCCTACCGAAGCCAGGCTAGACTAATTCTTCTACAATCTTTGTTAGGTTTAAAATTTCAATTCCAAATCCCTTTATTGTGAGAACTTATTTACATCTCACCAGTACTTATTTTCACCAACATTATAAGATCTTAAAACACACAAAAACACACTTAGTTAAACTTGGAAAGACATTTTAATCCTGTGAGAAGCAGGTCCACTTTGCAACCTTTCATTGATCCACATTTCGCTGCAAGGTACTGGCTGTGTATCCAGAAGGCAGAATCAAAGAAATTATTCACAATTGATGTCAATCCAATACATTAAAACCTTAAATGCTTCTATTCTGTTCTAGAAAATAATAAGATAAAAGTTCTTCACAAGATTTCACACTTCTTAACTTCTTAGTGTATTCATTCCGACTTAGAGCGCAAGTTCTACAATAATTGTTTGCGATGTTTATATTCCATATGTATATAAGCATTTACTCACTCTTCATTGAACATTTGTACATTTGGCAAATCTGTATAATAGGCCTGTGGCCTAGGTGCTTGAAATCAAATGTCTATGTCCATGTTTTTTAAAATTTTTAATGGAAAAGTGTTAGTCGAGAGGTAGAAACAAACATTATAAGAACTTTATAACAAACAACAAATAAAAGTGTGACGACACATATAACTATTCTTATGCTAATGCTAAACCTGTCACTCTAAAGGTGTTTACTTTAACCCTAAGAATGCTGGGTAATTTTCTAAAAACAAATGATTGTGTTGTCTGCTTTCCAAAACCTTAAATATCTGCTTAGTTTTGATGAAGAAAGATACTCAGAGTAGCAAAAGGTTAAATAACAGGCAAGCCACCAATTTACTTGGCGGCTGGACTGGATTCAACCTGTTTGCATAAGCATGAAGTTGGTTCCAGCACTATTAGGGTTAAAACGTATACAGCAGAAGTTAAAAAAAGACCAATTCTACAAAAGAACCTTTGTTACAAAAGGAGAAATTGTTCATCATGAGCAATATCTCCTTTTTTTATTACAAAGAGTTTAGATGCCTCCTTCAACAGGTACATTAAAACATGTAAAGACATCTTTATGCATTTGAAGGGGAATCTTTTTTTTTTAATAATGACAATTTGGAGTGATCTGTTTAACTCTGACAAGATGTATGCATACAATGATGAGTAAACAGGTGTTTTTAAACAGTGTTAGTCTAACTATAAAGATCTGCAGATATGTTAATGAAAAGCAGAAACATAATACAAATATAGAAAGCTCTCCCACAAAGGCACCCATACACTTCTTTATGAGCAGACATTTTGATATCTATCAAACGCTCCTTAAAAGCAGTTAGATTGTCTTTTCTTTCGTTGCATTCAAGAGGAATATTCCATGTGAAACATTTTTATTTCTACTCTAAGTCCTATATTGTGGGTACAGATTAGAAATGTCTATATAAACAATTCATATGAGTACCCTGAAAATCAAGTTTGTCTTATAGTTATTGAAATATTATATGTAAAAGTTGCTGATGCACACTTTTTTCTGGACCTCTTATTAATAGAATTTCATCCATGTGACAAGACTATCTCGTAACAGAATTAAAAAGAGATAAAATATAAATCTTAAAAGAACAATTCATCTTTTTACCGGAATGGTTTCAACCAAAGTTCATAAAGAAAGCATTTTTATCTCTTGAAATTTTTAGTCGTCTGCTGCCAATTTCGACCTGCAACAAATTTCAAATGGGGGAATGGATTAAAACCATGTATAATGATTGTCCTACCATATTCAAGTTGAGAAACTTTACTTTATAATACTTCAACAGGCCAAAGAAGGCCATGTATGGACAGGTACAGTCAAACTTGTGTTAAGAGGCCAGCCTATGGGACAGAGTAAATTGACTGTTTAAGACAGGTTGGCTGCTTAACACAAGTTGGTTTACACTATAAATATAACAATGGGACTTTCTGTAGTGGCTGTTAAAGACAGGTTGGCTGCTTAAAAGGGTGGCTGCTTAACACAAGTTAGACTGTATGATTAAACAATAAACAGTCAAACTTTTTTTTTGAAGTGACCTCTCTTTTAACAATGCATGAATTTTTAGGCTAATACAAGAAACCTGTCATTCAGAAAGCTCCTACTGAATTCCTTTCTGAATGACTGGTGTCCATATTAAGACATTAGTAGTCTCCTTTTACTGTGGTAGCTTCAAACAGGATAGACTGTTCTGTTGAAAAGATGGGCATATTTGTATGGCCAGACAAAGCTATTGCTTCATAGGTAGGTTTTTAAGTGCCTTCATGGGAAAAGGAAAAGAAATCTGTCAAAGAGAAGAAAGACTTGGCAGTTCATATACTTTTTCCAAAATATTTCCTTACCATGAATGTACTCATAACACAGTTCTAATGTGTATCATTAACTAAGAGTCAAGAAGAGAAAATAAAGTTAAGAAAATGCAAATACATGTATTTTGCTCATCTGAAGCTCTGGCCATGAAGTCATAAAACTTGAAATAATGTTTAACAAAGAAACTAATTCCAACTATAACATAATACAATCTCCCCTCAAAAGAAATAAAAAAAGAATTCTGATTAGTGGTAAATGATGGGTGCATTTGACGATTTCATCAATAACATTTTTTTTTTTAAATCAAGACAATCCAGAATAGGTCTCAATACAAGGATTTAAAATTAGTGAGTTTGTAATTAGACAAAATTTATAACAACCAATCAGAATCAAGTACTAAATCTATTTCAGAGTTAAGATTGTAAGAAGTTGAATGACTTCATGGTCCTTTTACACTAAAAGGCGCAAACTATCAACTGTACACACTTACATGTTCGTCTTCACTCCCCTAAACAATACATCAACCAATCAAAGATCAGAGCTTAACTTACAACCAATCAAAGATCAGAGGTAAACACACAGGTTCTCCTTTTGAAATCTTTTATCTGTGAGACTGTATTGAGTGTTTAATGCAAGACTTTAAACAAGTCCCTCAAAAAGTGAAGGACTTGTTATAGTCATGCCTAAAACATTCTGTATGACTCCACTAGGACAAGGAAGTTGATTAGATTATATTCAAATTATAGCAATTGCAGAAGAAAACAATTCTAGAAGCAAAATCATGCTCTGTTTCCTTTGTCAAAATGTGTTCCTGTTTAATTCAACAAAAGAAAATGCATATCATATTATTCAGAAAAGGATACTAAGTCAGAGCCAAGTTTTAAATCAATTTGTTGTTATATATTGTACAGGTGTTTAAATGCTAACATGCTGACAATATCTTCAAGGTTTCCAAAGGGTCCCGAATGATAAACAGTTTTGCTTTTGTAGTTTCTCATCTTATTTTCGTAGCAACATCTTCTTTACTACAAGGAACGTAGTTTCTAATCTACCATAGAGTCATATAAATTGTTGGAACTTTAACCCTTAGAATGCTTGGTAATTTTCTAAAAATAGATTCTTGCGTCGTCTTCTTTCCTAAACCATAAAAAACTGCTTGATTTTGATGAGGAAAAATACTCAGAGTAGCAAACAGGTTAGATAACATGCCAGCCGCCAATTTACTTGGTAGCTGGCTTGATCTTACCTGTTTGCATAAGAATGAAGTCGGTTCCAGCACTATAAGGGTTAAGACTTATCATTTGGTAAATGCCTTAAAGATGGACATATTCTCTTCAATTAAACATGCAAAATCAAGACATGCAATTATATCACATGGTTACTACAACGATGTTTCACATATTGTCAAAGGAAAAGCCATGGTGGAATAGTTTAATCCATTACAAAACATTAATGCCATTTAACCACTTTGTTGCAGACACCTCCGGAACATTGTGGGAAAAGGAAAAATTGCTCGTAACGAGCAATTTGCTCCTTTTCCCACAATGTTTCCTACCCTACCAGAAGATAATTTTCCAATATCATCACACTTTGAAATGTCGTCTGCAAACTCTTTCAATTTGGGACGGTCGAAAATTCGGCGTTTGGTAGAGGGTTAAACAATGAATACATGCCCCTTGCAGTATGCAAAGTTAATATTTTGAAAAAAAAAAAAATGTGGAAAATGCTTTTGACAAGCAATTTTTTTTGTTTTTTATTTAACAGTGGTATCTGCAAAACTTGAAATTGAAAAACAATACATTTTAAACCATTAAATGTTTTTATGCAACCAGAAATCAAAGTATTTCTTTTTGTTTCAAAAGTATTCAAGGATATATGTGTTCATGCATCATTCTCTTTCCACCCACCAAAACTGCTTTCTATTGTGACCACTTTTAAAAATTCCTTTATATCTATTCAAGGCAAAGAGAACAAACAACAAAGGAAGGAATTTCATGCAGAAATATAACAGATATTAGAGCATTTTAACCAGTCTTGCCTTTATCATTCTGATAACAAACTGACCCTCACTCCAAAAAATTCCCCAAAAAACATAAGACTTATTCCTGGGAGACACTGTTTGAAAACAAATAATAACCAAATTCCCCTTCCTTCAAAATGTTTTCTGATGTCCTCCAAGGCACACTCAATCAAAGCCATCTTTATAAAGGACATGTTTGTTTGTGCTGCATCTCATCAACCACTTTGTCTTCACAATGCACACCTCAGTGATGGAGGAATAAAGTTCTAAATGCAAATGTCTTGGTAAAGTCACAGATTTCATTAGATAGCTGAGAGACTATCTCTCATAAAGATCCAAGAAAACAGGTTAACCCTTATAGTGCTGGCACTGACTTCATGCCTATGCAAACAAGTTAGATCAAGGCCAGCCGCCAAGTAAATTGGATCTTTTTTATATCATTATTTTTTTTCAACTAAATTCTTTCAATTCGGATCAATACGAGTTCCCATATGAAAGAATAGGTTAATACGAAACAGGTTTGGCAACCTATCCCATAATACTAACCTGTTCACCACCCTCCGTCTCCGCTGCGAGCTGGTAATGTTGTTTCCGTAAAACTCCTAACCTCTTTCGCTCCATCTCAAGTTCTCTCTCTAACTCCAAAACTCGAACCTAGAAATAGTTGTTATGCATTCAAATTAATTAAAAGTTATAGCAGGAATCAGGCATTAACCAAGCATCAAGTATTTAACTCCGAAATACAGACCTAGAGCAAAATGAATGTGATATCAAAATGGCATGACACATTTAATCAGAAACAAATGATTTACCCTTTACTCCATAAACGTTCACATTCAAAATGATGAAGATTTCTTGAAAAAATGTAGTGACAAAATGATAATTTGATTCTAGTGAGCAATTCATTTTTTCAGAAACAACACCTTTTAACTCAAAATCAAATTTTCAATTGGTGCAGTGAATTATACAAATTAATGAAATTATGAATAGGGGTGGAGAGGTTTAATTAATATGGAATCATAAAAAGCGATGAATGAGAAAATCAATGTGAGAGAAAGAGATAGGTAAATCAATATTACCTGTGCATCCATTTCTTGTTTCTTTGTCTGTATCAGAGACAGATGTGTAAAGTCCATCAGACCTAAAAAGACAAATGTGTTTTGTGTATAAAATTTGTATGACATGTCTCCTAGTGATAAAGAAGAGAAGAACTTACCTCGTTTAGTATCGTTTTAAGCCACCACATTTAGAAATGACAAGCACAGTGTATAAGACAATAGAAATCTTTATTGTTTACACATCATTTATTTGAAAGTACTCCTAGAAGGGAGTTGGATCACAACCTCTTGCAATTTAGCTATGACCCCTCCCAAGTCTATATACATGTATATCACTCTGGGTCACAAATAAAGATGATGTCAAATTCAACAGATTTCCATGAACTGAATAAGGGTGTGTTTCTTGACACAAGATATGTTCATATATGAAAAATAAACACTCTGTAGTTTAAACTCAACACAGAAGAAAAATGTGGTTGTTTGATCAAGAATATGTAGCGGGAGCATATTTAAAGGATTAGCCAATACAGCATAAAATAAAATAAAATCCTGCCTTATTATAAAAAATATCGAATTGCTTTATCAAGATTGCAATTATCATCCAACAGACTAAGAATTGAATCGGGCAAATATGGATCCAATAGAATAGACCGTAATCAGAGAATATGCCCTTTCTGTGATACAAATTATATTGAAGATGAGTTTCATTTTGTCATTGTTTGTCCACTTTATAAAGAATTATGCAAGAAATATATAAAACCATATTATTATCAGTTTTGCAATGTTTTTAATTTCATAAGCCTTATGCAATCAAAAAGTAAGAACATAGTAAAAAATCTTGGTAAATATGTATATGAAGCCTTTTATATTAGATCATTTCAAAATGTCGACATCCTATAATGATATGTGATTACATAGTTTGGATTATCCTCCCTGATTTCTTTAAACAATGTTGTGACATTAACTTCAGAAATATTATATTGTATATGTATACGTTATAACGAGAAACTTGTAAAAGTTTAAGTTAATCCACGCAGATCAATATAATTTGAAATGATTATTAAGTAGTTTCTCCTTTTTACAAAATTATGTACTTAATATCAAACAAGAAAAGTATCATTCAGATTCATCAAAATTACTAGATCTAAACACCCAGTATTGCCTAAAGACTCTTTCAACTTTGCACTGTCAAACTGTTGACATTTCCAACAAAGCTAATAAAAAAAAGCAACCTCCCCCTTACTTACTTTGTTCCTCGATGATTTGTGAACCAGTCTTCACAGAGGCCACAACATTTCCCGTACATTTCGAAACCTGCTTTGACGCGTCTGTGACAGCCCCGAGGGTATGACTGGTTCTCTTTGCTTTCACTCTGGAGGCAACAACAAGCTGGGCTGTAGAAGCGGCAATCTCCTGCGAGCAGGCAATAAGCTCCTCAAACTTGCCTTCCCCCTTTATCACTTTGTCTGCTGCTTCCCTGTGTGCGAAAAATGAAAAAGTTAAATCTTTAGTTTGAGGGTTTCTTTTGTTTATTTGTAAGGGTTTTATATTGCATCAACAATATTTCAGTAAAATTGCCTGCATGGCACATAAACCAATGATGAAGACCCCAAACCTAACTACCCATTAGCAGAGGTTTACTTAACCCTTTACTGAATGACAAATTATAGACTGTACCAAATGAAAGAGTTTGCAGATGACATTTCAAAATGTGATGAAATTGGAAAATAATCTTCTGAAGGGGCAGAAAACCTTGTGAGAAAAGGAAAAATTGCTCATCACGAGCAGTTTATCCTTTTCCCACAATGTTTTCCGGAGTCGTCTACAACAAAGTGGTTAAATGTCGTTTTTGTTTGGTAATAGGTTAAGAGCCGAGGCAGGGGATATCCCCGGCTACTTTGACCAGAAACCCCGGCTACTTTGCTCAGTTTATGGTAAATCTACTGATGAGGTCGCCCATTCCCCTACTTTTGTAAATTACCCTCCTTCAACAAATATTTATGAAACCTCTGCAATAGGGCTGGTCATGGCTGGGGAACTCTCAGCATGTCGTGAAAATCAGCTGGGAAATACCTCTCTTGAAAATACTATCACTACTACCATATTTGTTTAAACATATTCTACAGCAGTTAACATTGATCTAGGAAAGGCATAAAAAGTAAATCTAATTCAAATATTCACACTTATCTAAAACAATCATTAAAAGGTTCATACATAAGTGTGGTGGCACCCCAACCCACAGTCTTTGCTGCAGACACAAAACCCTCTGTCCACCTGTGATTCTTTTTGTAGAAGTCTTTGGCAGAAGATGTTCCCTAAAAGTACACAAAAAAGATTTTTATGACCTGTAGACAAACATTTTTACGACCTACAGAGAGTTTTGCATCAGTCTTCATATAATAATAATGCAGCAGAACATGGTCAACTTCCTTGATTCTTAGTTTGATTCAAAATAGTTGTAGGATTTTAATATTTTTGACACTAGTGGAATACATTAAGCATATTGCACAAATACATCTTAGCCTATGTGGCCTTCAAAAGAGCATCATCCTCTAATAGTGAATGATATATTGATCCTTGACATATTGAACCCCAAAATCTATAGAAGACATCAAATCAATGACTGCATTATTGATTTCTTCAAACTACTTCTCCTTTTCCCTCTCATTTATTTGTGGCCTATCAGAGAATTTTCATCCCATTCCATTTCGATTCTTCGGATGTTTCTCTTTTGTTTCCCAACATTCATTTCTAGCATAGTAGGGTATCATCATCCCATTCCAATCTGTTGATGTATATTTCAATGCATAATTAGAATAAATACAACTTAAATCTTACCCTTCCTTGGGCAACAATCTCCTGTTGAAGATCTCTTGATTTGGCTACCAATATCTTGATTGCCTGTAACAACAAACAGTATCATATATAGGATGAATTCATTTCAGTCATGGAGATTTGGAAATTTTGAGGCTTCAGTGTTAAATAACAGTGGCCCTATCCATTTCTTAATGAAAATCATACAGTTGTTTTTCCCCAGAACCATACATTGGGCTTTTATTCTTCTTTCTTTTCAAGCAACTGATTGCTTTCCCACATGGACAAAATAATTCAATACAATGATATGGATTGCATTAAAAAACAATGTCAATGTGATTGCCATGCTTGATAATTGTCGTCTGCAATTGCTTTCAAATTGGACCAGTCACATACTGTGTATGAGGGTGTGGGTTAGCCCTTTTCTCCATAATATTACAAACTGATGCATTCCCAGACTTTAAAACAACTGTGCCAAAGGGAAAACCTGCCCCCATACGCAATATCTCATATTTTTACAAAAGCTATCTCACATTGACAATACTGCAGCAGAAGACTTTAGAAACAATGTGACAAAACGAAAGCGTTATAGATGAGTAACTAATCCTATTTGCACAATGCTTGCTTCCCAATATTCTAAACAAAGGGTATTGTTTTCTCATTATTTTTCTTTTTATCTCCTGTTGCTTTCAATTTCGACCAGTCACAAAGAACTATATGAGAGAGTTGGTTAAGCTTGAAATGTATTGTTTGTTTAAATATGGTTTGAAGCCATTTCAACAATGTTTAAGTAATGTTACAAATTTCCTGGATTCATCAGTGAGCTAGGACTCTGAAGTGTCTTGCCAAGGGACACTCTCACATAACCAGAGGTATTGGTGAGGCTTGAACCCGGGAACCCCCAGAATTCTCAGTCCGCCACCTTAACCACTGGGCAACGCAAGACCCAGATTTATAACAACTAGGCAAGTATCTATAGTGTCTTGCCAAAGGATAATCTCACATAACCAGAGGTATTGCTGAGGCTTGAACCTGGGACTGTCAAGTTGTAAGTCCATAAATTCAACCACTGGGCCACGCAGGACCCCAAGTAAATTTATATCTCTATATCCAAGTCATGGTCGTACATACCTTCATCAAATCTGTACATGCATCCAATATCCTTTCATTCACTTCAAGCTGGACTCCAGTGTTGTCCTTTCTTGTCTTCTCCAACATTTCCTGTATAATAAACAAATAACATTCGTTTACTTTTGTGTACCGGTACTTGACTTGAAGGTTATTAAACCATATGTGTTTAAGGTGCTTGTTCAAAGGAGAAAAAATTTGAAAGTCAAAATAAAATGTCATTGAAACAATACTGTTTTGTTTTTTGTTGTTTGATCTATAACTAAAACTAGCTGTTGAAAGCATAATTAATTCAGATGACACAGATTCATCTAAGCATGTACAGTTTATGTGCGGGAGATCTCAAAAGCAATCTCACGCTTTTGGATCAAAATGAATGTTAATTTACTGTATACACACTTTAGAACATTTATAACATTCTAGTTTTGCTTCCAATGACTGTTCTTCAATTCTCTCTTTAAAATAACTCATAGTGATCATTTATGTGTAGCCATGTTTGCATAGAGTTTCATGGTCAGTGTATACAAAAAACAATTGTCACATGTTGATGCCTTGCATACAACAAATTACAAAACATTGTTTTGTTTAATATGAATTGGTAGGCTACAACAAGACAAAAACAACAAAAAACAAACAACAACATTATCTTTAAGATCTTGCATAGAAATCTTTCTGACAAAGGGAGGCATTATCTATTACAGTTATCAAGATCTTCAGGTTATGTAAGTCCATAACATATCTACCCCATTTTACTGTTTCAAAGTATGTTATCTAAGTTAACTAAATCAAAGCATTGCTAACAACCAACCTGGAATTTCTGTGCTGCTTGTTCAATGGCCCGACTAGTCAGCTGCATTTCACTGTCCACCATATTCCCAATCTCCTCTGCTTTAACATCAACAGTTTTGGGGACCAGCTCCTCAGTCAATCTCATTAAATCTTTGATATGTTTAATTGTGGATTCTACCTCATTTCCGATATTATCACCTGTATAAACAGTTGAAAATACTATTTATAAGTTTGAAAATATTATGGATTGAAATACTAAACATAAGTGAGTGACATTGGTGCAGGGGTAGAGCATCCGGCTCTTGTACCAAGGGTTCTGGGTTCAAATCCCCATTAGGTGGGGTGAAAATTTCCGAGACTAACCCACAAACCGGCACGATTACTGGTTTAGTATCCAGGAAGCAATCATCGAGAATGGCTTAGCACGAGCTTTAAACTTCCTTCTCATTAGATATAAAACAAATACAGTGAACAGTGAATATCTACCTCTATATGATTGAAGGAATTATATTATAGTTTCAATATTTCTTCCATGTAAATGATGGATGAATTAATGAATGAATGAATGAATGAATGAATATGTGTTTATCAATTCAACACATTCACACAAAATCTTGAGTAAATATCAGGCAACTTCCAAAACAATGTACTTACAGGAATAATTGATTCATATTACCTTTGTAGATGACACAACTTTGAGTGTTCTAATTTGGAACCAGGGCAATATCACAAAATAAAGAATAAAGCATTAAGGGTCATTTCATATTTAAAAATTAAACAATATTATCTTACTCAATCTTTGTCACAGGGTATAATATAAATCACTGTTATAATGGTTCAAATTTGCAATGTACATTTAACATAAGTTTCCGCATTACTTTCAAGCTGAGTAGAATATTTCCACACTTAGGTTTGCATCTTCCCTTTTTCGATGGCGACAAGTGTATAAGAAGAAGGGGCTAAATGCACACACAGAAATGTCTCACCTTTCTCTATGGCACCAAGTACACTAAGCCCACTCTCGCCCGCGGCTCGACAGATATTGGCAAGCTCCTGGCCGGGCTCTATTTCTGCTGTAGACTGGGACGTGGCTATACCGTGTATCACACAGTCACCCATGTGGTGGGAAAACCCAGTTATACATTCTACCAATCTCTCAATATCTGAAATATCATGGTGTTAAGGATGGTGTGGTCACTGTTAATTAAAGTGGTTAGGCTTTTTTCTAACCAATTACTTAATTAATTACGCACCTTATTAGATACATAAGGGTTGAGAAGACATCATGATAAAACAAGAAGTTGCTCATTATGACTAATTTGTTTATCCTTAACCTTAGAAACTTTCCTTGTATTCCATGTATGATGTAGGCGCCCTGCATGATGAAAAACACAGTTATACATTCTACCAATCTCTCATTATCTGAAATAACATGGTCTTGTATTCCATGTATGATGCAGGCGTCCTGCAGGATGAAAAACCCAGCAGGATTCTCTCTGGCTAAAATTTTCTTTGCGCCAACACTTGCGCCAAATTGAAAAAGTTGGAGCCAAATTAAAAAAATTGGAGCCAAATTCAATAAGTTGGAGCCAAAATAGTCTTTTGTAGAAGGGGAAATCCTTCATCAGGGTCACCTACGGTTCTAAAGAGGTTCTCAAGTGTTCGTTTGTTCTATCTATTTCTATGTGCTGTTTTCATTAGGTTCTATGGATTAAATCCTCTCTCACACTCAACATTTGAAACAGGACATAGCAGAAACATGACTTTCACCTTGGCGTCATATTATAACCAACTATTTCCTGTCTTCCAGGCCTCCTTGTCAGATGTTTATTTGATTTTTAATGGGAGGCATATTCAACGACTGAGAAGATCGATTTATAGTCACTCTTGTGTTGGATCCGAATTAAGTGTCACTTAAAATCGCAGATTTTATATACCAAAACTTCGGTGCATAAAAGAGTTTCATTTATTTGTCAATCAACACAACTTCTTTAAAATGAGCGAGCGCGAGGGCAAACATTTTGATTGAAAAGCAATTAAAGTAATCAAAGTCATAATTTCCATATAATTGAAGTTGTAAAGGCTGGCGAATGACTAAATGGTGTACACAAACAACAAACTTGACAATCAACAGATAATTAACTGAACAAGTGTGAAAACAGGATTATCCCGTATCGGAAATCGCATTTCATAAACAAGCTGGTTCCCGAGTTCTAATTCAAAGTACTGCGATTACGGGAACCATCGATACATGGTTCTCGGCTCTACAGTAAAAACAAATCGATATTGACTCGAAATCGGCAACCATGCGGTAAACAAACATCAAATTCTCGCGGAAAATAGTCGGCGCCAGGCACTTTCGCCAAATTTGTTTTTCTTGCCCCAATTTCTTGATTTTGTCGCCAATGGCGCCATTTGCAAAGGCCAGCGTGAACCCTGACCCAGTTATACATTCTACCAATCTCTAATTATCTGAAATATCATGGTCTTGAGGATGGCGTTGTTTACTGTTGAAAAAAGTGGTGTGGACTTTTTTTTATAACCAATTACTATATCAATTATAGTCATTATATAGTGATTATATGGGTTTTACATCACAGCAACATTATTTCAGTCTTGTTGCGATGCCAAACTCTTATGCTGGAGGAAGTCCCAATACTCAACTACCTATAAGGACTGGTCAAGCGGGGAGAACCATCGGCACTCCGTAAGTCAGTCTGTAAGTCAGTCCGGAGACTACCTCTCATAAAAGTTGAAATGCGTTCACCCATATTTGAACCCATGCTGAGAGGGATCATGTGATTCCAAGTTCTCAAACCACTAGGCCACATAGGCCTCCACTAAATCACATCTAATTAAATAAATAAGGGTTAAGAAGACATAGTGATATAACAAGGAATTACTTATTATGAGCAATTGTTTAGCCTTAACAGAAGAAACTTTGCAGAAGACAACTGAGTTTATCACAAAATTAGAAGTCAATGTGGTGCATAAAAAAATAGAGTTGGAAAAGGAATTTATTTTGTTTGTAAGCAAATTCTCCATTATCAACAATAAGTCATCTAGACTTGTAAGAGCGGATCTATTGTTTGTTATGATTGAATGAGACTTATATATACTATTTTTTTTTTATGGGTTTTACATCATATCAACATTATTTCAGTTATGTAGCAATGCCCGACTATTAATGATGGAGGAAGACCCAATACTCAACTGCCCACAAGAGCTGGTCAAGGCGGGTAGAACCATCGGCATTCCGTAAGTCAGTCGGGAGACTGCTACCATGAAAATCCATATCCCTCTCAGGATTTGAACCCACACAGAGAGGGGCTATGTGATTTACTCTAACCACTAGGCCACGGAGGCCCCAATACATACTATTATTAATATACTTCTATATATTACCTTTCCTATCTGTGGCATAGCCTTCTTTGGACAACTTCAGTTTCTCTAAGCTCTGTAGCACTGGGTCCCCTCTTAGTAACAGGAATTCTGTAATACAGATTGATGGGAGCTTAATTCAAATCAAAATTGTTTAATGAATCCTTTACTTCATTATTCCTCAATTTAATATGTGTGTTGTGTAAGACTTCAGAAACAACTGTGAATAAGCATAAATTGCTCCTTATGAGCCATCTATCCTTTTATGTCATGTGGTTTTTATTCTCATGTACCGACTTCATGCTTATGCAAACAGGTTAGATCCAGGTAATTGGAGGTTGGCCTGTGATCTTACCTGTTTGCTGCTCAGAGTATCTTTCCTCATCAAAAGTAAGCAGGCATTTAAGGTTTTGGCAAGCAGATGACACAAAAATCTATTTTAAGAAGATTACCCAGCATTCTAAGGGTTAAAGGTCACTCACCTGCTGTGCATCTGACAGTGGTAAATGTTGGATTGTGAAACTGGTCCAAGGCATCCTGTATAAAGGCACGTCCTTCCGCAATACTGCTACCTACAACATAGAGATTTATCGTCGATAATTTGAACAGTTTGGTAAAAAAATGTTTTATATTTCCTTCTCTTTTTAACTCTTCCATGTTACAACATAGATTTATCGTTGATAATTTGAACAATTTGGGGATAGATTTTTATTCTTTTTATTTTTAAGTCTTCCATGTTACAACATAGATTTACCGTGGATAACTTGAATATTTAGGTGGCAAGACTTTTTTCTTTTTTTCTTAACTGTTGGGAATAGAATTCTTCAAAATACAAAAATTTCAAGATTTTTCGGGTTCATCTTATTTCATTTTCTAACCCTATGTTGATGTCACTCATTAGAATTGCCTCATTTAGACACTACTATCAAATACTAACAAAAAAGGATTGATCAGATAGCTTTTGAAATACTGAATGAACAATGCACTCAAACACCTCATATCTGGAACTATGAAAATGAATTCTCTAACAATTACACTTAAAGTCAAAACCATCCAATTTGCAAACTCATGCACAGCAAGCTAACTGAATAACAGTTAAGGTTTTCCTAACATGATGGAGAAAAGTGAGAATAACACAGTCAAAGATTTAATAGAACAAATGCTTTTATAAAATCAAGTTTTATATCATAAGAATTTTCTATGTATGTAATGGCTTTTGGACAAGCTGGGCAATATAAACAATCTGTTTCACCACCCTGATTTCAACAGCACTTGCATTATAATGAGATATCATCAAAATATGGGGTCTAAAGGTCAAAGCACTAAATCCTTACTCAGTAATCGTTTATGAAGTTCATCCATAAGTCCAGTCAGCCTTGATTCTGTGGATTGTTTATCCTGAGTCATTTTCTCTAGCGATTCACGTAACTCTGAGATCTGACCAGTCAGACTAGACTCTGAGTCTGATTTACTTTTCTCTGTCTCAGCTAGAGTTGTCTGTTAAAAGAAAGCATGTTTGTTTAAAAAGCATCAACATTCTTTGTTAATTTTGAGTGTTCATTTTACCACTTTTCTAGTTCAGTTTAAGAACTTGTTTTCTTAAAATACATGAGTCTTACCTTTTTCTGAGCGCTTTTCAATACATGATATAAAAAAGTTGAACATCAATAAAAATGAAGATTGGCTTATTTCCTTGTTCATTATGAGTTAGTCCTTTACATTACATAATTTACAAATGCTTCCTAACACATTAAACAACAAAGTGCTTTTTATTTTCAAATGGGTTCTTTTTACAGATTTTACATTGATTTCCAAACTCTTTTAAAGCAATCAACAACAAACCTTACATTACAATTGTAAATGTCTCATTAATTTCCAAACTATGCTGAAATGTACATTTGAGACTAGTTCCATTTGAATGTAACATCAGAAAACAAAAAATCATACATGAAATACTTTTTCTTTATTCTATTGGAAAGAAACCACGGTGACAAAAGGATAAATAGCTCAATATTAGCAATGAATTCATTTCAAAGTAATTTTTTAACATCTGTAGCAGAAGCAACAAAGGGAGGCAATATAAACAAATGGGTCTAACCCATCACAAAACAATAACGCATTTAACCACTTTTATGCAGATGACTCTAGAATACATTGTTGGAAAAGGAGAAATTGCTCGTAATGAGCAATTTTTCCTTTTCCCACAATGTTTTCTCCACTACCAGAAGACTGTTTTCAATTACATCACATTTTGAGATGTTGTCTGCAAATTCTTTCAATTTGGGACAGTAAAAAAATTTGGAGTTTGGTATTGGGTTAAAACTGACCTAGAATTCAGGCTACAAACACATGTACATGTACCTTTAAATCTTCCAACTGTTTCTGCAGCGTCTGTTCCATAGACTCTTTGTCTCCTCGTAATGAGTCAAGATCAGCTGATAATGCAGCGACCTGATTGGTCAGTGATTTCTCAAGCTCCGCCTTGGATTCTGAAGTTTCTTTCAGCTACAAGACAACAAGAACTCGTTTTTTAAGAGGGAAAAGTAATCAGCATCTACATAACAGTCTTTTTTCCCTACTTCAAAAACATTTGTTATTTTTCTGTTTATACATTTAAAAAAGCAAATTTACCTTTGAAAAAATACGGTTCTTATAGTGAATTAAGTATGTGTACATAATAAAAGGATTATAACAGTGAAGTATCCTTCCAAGGGTTTGTATTTGCTTCTCATTTGCATGAGAAAAAAATTACACACAACATTCAGTCTAGCAACATACACTTTTTCTTACACAACTCAAAGCTAATAAAAACCTTGAAAAAGATACATATAACTTATAAAATATTGTTCAACAAGCTTAACTACAGAAACAGTGTCATGGTGTTACAATTATTTTTCAATTAATAACCAACTGTTTAAATTCATTAATCTTTACCTGTGATTCTGTTTCAGCAAGAGATGTTTTGGTGTTGTCCAGATCTGCTGTAAGCGTGTCCTTTGTTTCCTCTAAAGATTTCACCTGATTCTCCAAATCCTGTCATATATTCAGATATTAATTTAACCACTTACTCAATAAAACATCAATTTGATGCATGCATTACTGAATACTTTAGAAAACCACTGTGACATAAGGATAAATTGCTCCTAATGAGCACATGTCACATTGGTTTATACCAAATATCATAAAGAAAATAGCATCCACATCAATATAGCTTACAAATATTAAGCTGTCCTTGAAGATTTTATAAGAAAAAGCTCAAACTGACCCTTTTTGACAGCATAACAATTGGCCTTGATTCATTAATTTGACACATCTTTGTTAACATTCAAAATAGATAATAGTGAAATCATTCTTGTAGCATTCAACTCAATTTAACTTGGCTAATTCAATCAGTCTGTGCATTCCATATATTAATTTGAAACAATATACTGTTAAATCAAGTAACTGATATAAGAAACAGTCCTTCAGCTATAAATCGAGCTCGAGTTTTCTTTTTTGTTGCTGAGTTGATGCAGTTGAGAGATAACAAATCAAAATAATACCTTCTGAATGGAAAATACACAACAGGCATCATATTTGAATATTGTCATATCAGAAAACAAGTCATTAGGGTTTGTTCCTGAGCAGAGATTGGCTAGGGGTTTACAACCTTTGTGGCATGCTTTATAATGAACACAAAGATTAATCACAGAAATCTTACCTTTGCTAGCTGCCATCCTTGATAGAATGATTCCAGATTTGACGCCTGATAATATAGAGCTTCACTGACAACGCAGTTCAACTTCCAGTGCATTGGTTCAAAACTGGAGTAACTCAGTTTACATGCTGTTACAAGTTACTGAAGTTTTGAACCAAGACATTGCAAGTGAATTGGGTGAATAAAGTGCTACCTCAAACAATTAGTCTCCTCCATGCTGAATACTGTCCCTTTTATTTTTTCATATTTAAAGATTTTCTATTAAGTATCAAAAACACTTAATAATTAATAATACAAGGGTCAAAGTAGTAATTCTTCAGTTTAAAATGAATGGGTAATGCCTTCTTAAATATACCATGGTTTTGTATACAGTAGCCGTTTTTAAGTATTTTTGTGGTAAAAAAAAGGGACAACGGATATATATTGAATGTTAGTAACTGTTTACAATAGTTGCTCAAGACGGTTGTGGATGCAGCAAGCAGGTTTTAGGGATGATACAATTAACTCATAAACATTCAAACTGAAAGCATCTTTTCCAAATTGGCGAGAAAACACTGGGACAAAAACAAAAAATACATAAAAAAAGCCATTTCCTTTTTAGCAGCATGTGTGATGAATTGAGAATCTATGGGTTTAAAGGTAAAAGACCGTCATGCCTTGGCACTTAAAAAAATGTGCGCATAAATATTACTTTTCAAGCTCTAAATGCAAAATAAATGATTTTTAAAAATAGTATAGTTTCTTTAAAAAACATAACAAAACATACTACAGACATTTTAAGGCAAAACAATACATGAATTTAATTAAAGATTGAATATAACTGTATTAATAGAGGCAGCATTCAACATGGGAACTTTCGGTAGTGGTGGTGGGTAGAGGGAGGGGAGGGTTATTTCATACAACTTACCAAATCACAATGCTTTTTTTAGTAGTCATCTTATGGATTGCTTTCTACTCATACGCTACTTTTAATTCTTAAACTACTAGAGCAACATGTCAGTTGTCTAACCCTTACAGTGCTGGAATGGACTTCATGCTTACACAAACAGGTTGGATCCAGGCCAGCCGCCAAGTAGATTGGCGGCTGGCCTGTGATCTAACCTGTTTGCTACTCTGAGTATCTTTCCTCATCAAAATTAAGCAGATATTTAAGGTTTTGGTAAGCAGATGACACAAAAATCTATTTTTAGAAAACTACCCAGCATTCTAAGGGTTAAAGATATACCTTTTATATTCAGATATTAACTACAATATATGCCGTAGATTTCTAACATTTATAACATTGAAAAAAGGCTAAAACGAAAGATATCAAACAGTTTCATGCAAACCTGTTTAGATTTCTCTAAATCTGTGTTTTTAGCCGTAGTTTGCGCCAGTTCTTGAGTGACCTCGTCTGCCGATTTCTGTAGACTCTCTTGTATCACTTTGCGTTCGTTTTCCATTCGTTCCATATCGGATTGGTTGTCCTAAATCAACAAACATGCTCAATACATGCAATTGCAAGCAATAAGTTTCAAAAAAGAGATGCTGTGTGTAGTTTTATATACCGACTGCATTCTTTAAACACCAAATTTTCGACTGTCCCAAAATGAAAGTTTGCAGACGACATTTCAAAATGTGATGAAATTGAAAAATTATAATCTGATATGGCAGAAAATCTTGTGGGAAAAGGAGAAATTGCTTGTTAAAAGCAATTTCTCCTTTTCCCACAATTTTTTCCAGAGTTGTCTGCAACAAAATGGTCAAATGTTGTTGGTAATGGGTTAAGTCATAATGATAGCTTTATTTTTGCCATGGTTGTAACAATAGCAGTCATTTCTTTAAAAATTAATGTTTCTATTCTAAACGGATACCCTAATGGGGTGACAATAGAAATTATCACAAAATTGATAGATATTTCACTGGTGAGATAGAAATTATTGTTGGAAAAGGGAGAAGTTGTCTGTTTCACCTATTTTCTATTTCTCTTTTCCACCTAACAATTGAAAATAACATCACAGAAGCCATGCAGACTATGGGAGCAATTAGGTTAATCAAGACAAATCATTAAGTTGCTTGGAAAGGGTTTCAAACAGTGCAATTCTCTGCAACAATTTCAAATGAAAAAAATCAAACAATATGTAAGATGCGAGCAAATGTAATAAACTTAACTATTTTACATCAATTTTGAAACAAGTTCTTACAACTTAGACCAATCACTCTCAATTCTGCATCCTGTAAACATAATCAGTACTTGCCCCGAATGTGGATTATTGAAGGTTCTTGATTAATTGTAACACATTATCACCAGGATAGATTAGAAAGTATCCTAACAAAAGGACACCTTGTTCAATGTAATTTCAATATTCTCATTCTATCCAAATTATTTTAAGCATCATCAATCATATTGTGCAGTTTCACATGGATATGCTTCAATACTTTGTCAAAACATTCTAGTAAGGGAGAGGATTAATCAATACAATTAGTATTTCAAGTACATGTGGGTGTGGGGATGCATTCCATTCATGCACAACTTTTTGACTTACAATTTTCAATAAAAACACTAATTGTTTTACATAAAACACTAATTGTTTTACAAACAACATTCCAATATGGATTAAGTTATATTTTTTGCGTATATAAGCCGTCGATTATTTTCAGAATGTTGTTCTATCCTTGATCTCCAACACTCATTATCATGACAACACTGATAATGGTAACATAGTGCTAAGAATCAAAGGATCTACAAATCCGTTTCAAACTGCAACAATGTACATGTACTTCAGTTTTCCTACAACAAAGAATCCAAAGATATGCACATTTCATCTCATGTATTTAGTATGCCGTTGTGAGTATTATGCCACAGGGTGACGGCTTTAGTTAGACCACCTAGATTGTAAATAGATGTTAAAAACAAGGTAAATTTTCATCTCATTTTTTTGCCAATGCCTAATCAGATATCCCAATCCCTCGAAATCTCAATATTTGTTCTTGTTTCCGGTGTTTTCTGAGACAATGACTGCATGTGGAATTATTACTGTAGCATAACTAAACCATTTTAAAAATGTCTTGAAAGCTTCAGCCCAACAATAAGACTATCAATTTCCTCAAAATTTATTTGCAAAACACCTGTTTATACACCTCATCACAATATAAAACAAAATGATTTTCTGAAAATGATGAAACAATTTATAGATTTCCATTTTAAATGAATAAAAGGATTTTTTCAAACTGATAACAAAAAACCCAACCACACTGCTTTCAAATTGGACCAATGACATACAGCAAAAGTTACAGGTTAAAGATAATTTCAAAACTTCTGATATATCAAACAACAAATTGTCTCTTTTTTATTTACATAGATGAAATTAGATCAATATATAGCCCAGGTTACTTCACCTAAAACTCAGAAACAATTATGCAAAACTAATCTCAAATTGGTATAGAGACAGCAGAATGCAGACAGCAACTGAGCAAAGGCTATTAAATGTTGATTTTTTACATTCAGGTACTTCAAAGTCCTAGTCTAGTACTGGTGAATCCCATAAAAGTTGTAGTTTAACTGAAAATCTGTTGAGACAGCATTAAAATACAATAAAAACTCAGACTGATAAACCAAATAATTATTGGAAAATGAAAATACATACCTGTATAATCTGCTCCTTTTCTTGTAATGTTTTCTTATCAGCTGTATGTTGCTTTGTAACATCTGCATGCTGGAGAAATAATTTAAATAAATAAAGTAAAAAAACCTTTCCTATAATTTCCATATTAATCACTATTGATCACCTCTCGAATTTAATCCTTTAAACACATCCTAAGCAGTTTACTTAAAATAAATGAGTGTGACAAAAGAAAAAAAATCATTCACAAAAAGCAATTTGTACATTAGTTTCCTCTAAATATGGCAAAGAAAATAAATTTTGAATCATTTGCAAATGTCATTTTCAGTTGGTTCTAATTTTTGACTAGTTACAAATTCCAATTTAGGGTAAAAGGTTCATTAAGAACCTGTATAATGGAACCTTTTGAAATACACACACAAAAAAAAGAAAAGTTTGAAAGGGTTACCTAATTAATAATTAATGCTTTATGTATCGATTATAACTTTTCATTTTAGCAAAGAAATACTGCATGTCTGGTACTTTAAGTAACATCTACAGGAACAAACCTTTATGGAATTGTAAATGTGTATTGTTTTATTTTTTGCAATGCCACAATGAACATTTGTTATGAAGGGAAACTCACCTGTCTAAGAAGTGTGACATGCTCATCTCTTAACTTCTGATACACATCTTTCATCTTCTTAAACTTTTCTTCATTTGCTTTGGATAATTCTAAAATTGAAATAAAGAATCATAGAAAATTGTTCTACAAATGTAAGTTCTTAACAAGCATTGGAAATCGTGACGATGAAAAGGATTCAGATAATGAAAAGTAACTTTTTGTTTAATAATTGCTAACAGAATTGTCAAAACAAACAACTTCTCAAATAAGAATATAAATATTTCGAAATCCCATCACAGCTATTTTAAGAATTTTTATTTTGAAAAAACCTATTAAATGGCTCGCAAAATCATTGGCATATTTGAAAACATTCAAAGACTGATTTATGTTTTATCCATTTCTCCACTGATTCTCTCTGAAACACATGCATCATGAGCCACTGCAGAAAACATAGTGAAAAAACAGAAAAAAATCCCACAATGAGCTATTTCTGCTATTGTATGGTCATTTCTACTTATTTTGGAAATGAAAAACATTATAGAAAGTAATATCCACCCATAAATTTAATTCAAACCTATTTTGTGGGGGTTAAACATTGTGTCAACAATCAGTCAATTATATAACAGATTTCTTGGAATCCATCAGTACTAGGCTAGGGCTCTAAAGTGTTTTACAAAAAACCAGTGTTGATTAAACCTGGGACCCCCAGGTTACAAGCCAACAACCTCAACCACTGAACCACTCAGAACCCCTTATCTCAAATTAGTATCTACTGTAATAGTTAACCCTTTACCAAACACCAAATTTTCGACTGTTCAAAATTGAAAGAGTTTGCAGACGACAATCAAAATGTGATGAAATTGAAAAACAATCTTTCTGATAGGGCAGAAAACATTGTGGGAAAAGGAGAAATTGCTTGTTAAGAGCAATTTCTTCTTTTCCCACAATGTTTTCCAAAGCCGTCTACAACAAACTGGTCAAATGTCATTATTGTTTGGTAATGGATTAGTATGTTAAATAAAGATAGTTACTTTCTGTTTCTGTTAGCTTCACCGCAGCCCCAGCATGCACCTTCATCCTCTTTATCTCCTCTTTCAAGTTATCATTCTCTTTCAACGCTGTGTCAGCAGACAGTCTTAACTCTGACAGAATCTTCTCCAGTTTGGAGATTTCATCTTTTAAGGAGGTTATAATTCGTTGATCCTTTTAGAAAACAAAAGGAAATGGTGTTATATTATATTTTACGCTGGTATTAATGGTATGGTATAAGAGGTATGTGAATGCATTTCAACAACAACTTTTGAAAACAATGCACTCACTACAAAAGTCATCAAAACGTTCATCACAACTATCAAGACAAAAGGATGAACTTGCTCCTGATGAATGTTTAATCCTTTTTCACAATGGATTTTGCCCAAAATCATAAAAGGAACGAATTTTTTCAAGCTATATTTTGTTGTCTGCTGTTGTTTTAAAATTTCGACAATCACAAATTCCAATGGTGGAGGGATTTAGATTGAAGCCAATTGCTGTTAAGAGTTTGGAAAATATAACAGAAACACAAATAAGGGCTTATATCAAGAAATTCATCAATTGGCAATACAATCCTTTTGACTCTTTTGATTTGAACATTCAATTAATTTTCCATTGTTTAATCAATTCAAAATTTGTTTTTAAAAAGATGGTTTACCTCTGTCTTTACTCTCTCTAACTCTGCCCTTAACTGTTGAATTTCCTTGGTTAATCTTTCTATAAGTAGATCTCTGTAAAAGGGAAGGAGAAGATATTCATTCAACAATGTCATAGGTTAGAGCATGAGGGCTTACTGGCTCTTTCCAAGTGTTAACCATGGTATAGTGAACATCAGGGATCAGGAAATCTCTGAATCCCAATCGGTCCGAGAATCGACCAAAGCCCCTCCATACCTCTTCATTCTCCTTCCCCCCTTCCAAGGAAAAATATTAATTATTAATTTCTTTCATGCATCTAACCATAGTTAATGTATAATGTGAAAGATTTAAACAAATCTTTTATTTTGATGGGTTAACATTAAGTATAAGCTTAATGTTTATGTACTCTTAGTTCCAATAATCATATTAAAATTGTCCATTTGAAATGAAAGGTAAACATGATCTGAGGTCCATTTGTTTAAAAGTCTTCAAGAGTCCCTTTGGTGATTCCCCTGATGTTCTATAAATTTATTCAATGATAAAAATTGCGTTGCACCAGCGTGGGAAGAAAGTTTTTAATATCATCACACTTTACACATTAAAACTCTTTGATGTCTAGCAATCAAACAAGTAACTTTACACTTCGGACCGAATGTGCATAAATTGATCGGTTCTCAAGGAATAAGGGTGTCATGTGTACTTCTCAATCAAGCGTGCCTCTCTGTTTACAATTAAACCCGAACTAATATGGGCCTCAGGCATTGTTTGACACGGGGATAACATTTGAAGGATTAATTATGTGATTCTGGAGGTATTGTTAGATGTGTAGAGTGTCATATCCATCTATTATCAGGACCAATTTTTTCATCAAATCTCAACCTGTAACCGGTCCAGTACAACCGAAATCGGTCCAAAACCTACAAAACCGGCATTTTCCTGATCCCTGGTGAACATGTTATATTTATAGCCTTATGAAATAGTAAACAATGATGTCTATTGTTACATCCTATGTAGTATTGGGATTATGGATGTGCTTCTTATACTGAAATAAATCTAATATAATATAATTCATATTTTGGATGTGACATCATCCCTGAACATTTCATATTTACCATTTTTCTATAATAATGAAAATCTATAACTCTGAAGCAAAAGGCTGAATTTCATAAAAAACAATATCACACTAATCATTGACTCTTTTTATTTGAATTCCTTGATCATAAATTTTCAATACTTGATGCAGAATGGGATTTTTTTTTTATAAAAACAAGTGTAGAACACTCAGTATTAAAAACGAATGACAGGCCGCTGGTAGATCCCATCTTGTACCAAAGGTCATGGTTGGCTTGTTACTAGAGCGCTCAGTAGCTTGTAACTATGTTTAACCCGTTACCAAACAATAACAATATTTGACCAGTTTGTTGCAAAAGTCTATGGAAAACATTGTGGGAAAAAGAGAAATTGCTTGTGAGCAATTCTCCTTTTCCCACAATGTTTTCTGCCCTATCAGAAGATTATTTTTCAATTTCATCACATTTTGAAATGTTGTCTGCAACCTCTTTCAATTTGGGACAGTCAAATTTTTGCGCTTGGTAAAGGATTAAGTGAAATTAAGAAACTTAATTCTACTTTAATTTTTGTCCCATGCTATTTTCAGACATAAATCAAATGCGAATTTCTGCAATAGTGGAGCAATTGTTTAATATTCATGATTTCTCCTTTAGCCACATTTATATCTAGTTACATGGTTCCTGTAGTAGGCTTTTTATTACAGTCAAACTTGTGTTAAGAGGTCAGCCTATTGAAATGAGAAATTGACTGTTAAAGACAGGTTGGCTGCTTAATACAAATTGATGTACACTATAAATCTAACAATGGGACTTTCTGAAGTGGGTGTCTAAGACAGGTTGGCTGCTTATAAGGGTGGTTGCTTAACACAAGTTGGACTGTACATAACAAGCAGCCTACCTTTCATCTACTTCTGGTGGTCCCCCATTAAACACAAAGGCTTCAGTTTGGTTACCAAATGCAGCATCAAAACGGTCCTCCTGCAACAAAGAGCAGAAAACGCTTTAAATCTTCATTAACGACCTTAGTGACCATTGGCTATAATAAACAACCTTTGTGACTTCTGTCTATAACAAACATTGTTCATTATAGTGCAGAATGACATATCTCTCTACTGCCTAGTTTCCGGACCAATTTTTCATCAAATATCAACTTGTAGTCGGTCCACTACAACCGAAATCCGTCCAAAACCAAAAGAACTGGCATGTTCCTGATTCCTGAGATACAACTCTAGTGACTATTAAACATCTCTCACTCTCTGTCTCTGATCTATAAGATATAGTTGTGGATATACCCACACCAGATTTCAATGCATTTATAAGATCTGTTTTTGTAACTGTTTTTTTTTGTTGCTATTCACTACCTCTGACCAATAAGATAGAATTAATGGTGTTTTAAGGCGCATTGACAGCGTAGGTCATTTGGCATACCAATTGGATAGAGATGTAGGATATACATATCAGATTTTAAAATTCTGGATGCATCTTCCACATCTCCTTTTCTTGGTGATTTGTTGTCTATTGACTATCTACAATATCTGTTTCTGCTGCTGTTATGGTTGCTTTTTAACCCTTAAATCAAACGCCAAATTTTCATCGGTCCAAAATTTTGAGTTTGCAGACGACATTTCAAAATGTGATGAAATTGAAAAACAATCTTCTGATAAGGTAGAAAACACAAGACTTTTACTTACAGAGGTATCTATAAGGTCGGTCACTGATTCAGGTTCTGGTGTGATAGACTCCCTCTCAGGCTCTGGTTCATCATGCACTACTGTCTCTGGTTTTATGTGTTTACTAAAGTCAGATTGGATTAAAAAGTTGGGTGGTTCCTGAAATAAACAAATCAAAATTCATATCTCATTCAGTACAAATTTTATCATAAAAACAGTTTATACAGTGTACATGTATATGACTTGAATATCTTACTTGCTTTTAATGTTAATCAAACATTTCTTTCAGCTTTTTTGTGATGCCTGGCTTATCAAGAGCTGAGAAATTAAAAACTCATTTCAATGTCAATAATGGTTGGTCAAGGCAAGTAGAACCATCAGCATTTGGTAAATAAGCTGAGAGACTACTTCTCATTAAATTCGAATCTACTGTTAGTGTTATCTATGAAGGAAAATGTTAAGAGAACTTGCAATACTTACTTCAGGCAAAAGGGGCACTTGGACTAGATTCTTGAAATACTGAAGGTTAGAACTGTTGAAATAGAACTCTTTCAATCTGAAACAAACAGAACATATTGTCAAACTAATTTCAAACAGTTCCAAATAGTTGAAAGGTAATGTTAAAATAATTAAATAGTTTTTCATAACAAAATTTCAATTTCATCATTTAAGTAAGAAAAACATGAGCCAATCATTCAATTTATATGTTTTCTACTTTAGTGGTATAATACATTGTTTTGAACAATATAATTCATTTTGTATAAAGAATGTTTCATTTAAATCTAATATTTTCTAATTTACAAAAGATTTTTTACAGACACTTTTTTGATAAGAAATGATGATTCAGAGAATTGAAACAGCCTCCCCCACTCCCCAAAAGGTCTGTGTATCATCAGCAAACTGTTCTTATAACCAAATTTTTCCAACCTCTTTCACTCAACTTACGCACAATGTTGTTTCATGGGGTTTTACATTGCCGCAACATTATTTCAGTTATGTTGACAGACTCTAATTGATGGAGGAAGACCAAATACTCAACTGCTCATTAAGACTTGTCAAGCTGAGTAGAACCATCAGTCAGGAGTCATCTCATGAAAATCCAATTGCCGACAGGGGTCCTTTGGACATAAACACTTGTAACAGATAATGAATTATCAATTCCATACTGGGGTCCTTTGGACATAAACACTTGTAACAGATAATGGATTAACAATTCAATACCGGGGTCCTTTGGACATAAACACTTGTAACAGATAATGAATTAACAATTCCATACCGGGGTCCTTTGGACATAAACACTTGTAACAGATAATGAATTAATAATTCCATACCGGGGTCCTTTGGACATAAACACTTGTAACAGATAATGAATTAACAATTCCATACCTTTTATATTGTGATAAAAACCTGTCTCTGTGGCCAGCCAGAGTATCAGGGGGTAGACCTGAAATAAAGCAAATCTCAATTTAATCAAAATGTCACTACATAAAAAAGATTAATTTTGAAATCATGCAGGCGATTCCTTTCTCTAAAATATAAACATTCCAATGCATCTGTAGCAGACGACTGTAAAAAAGCAATTGTGATAAAAGAAAATATTGCTCCATATGAGCAAATTCTCCTTTAAACATAATGGATTCTATATGATAGACATATACTAGCTTTCATGCTGAACAATTGTTGACTGTTGCATCATTCAACTTGGGCAGGTCCCAAAACCACATACAAGTGAATGGATTAATCCATACCATTATTTAAGCTTGTGTGACTTAAAGAAGTCTAAATTATGCAATAATTTCAAACTATGAAAAATGTTATCTTCAATATAGGGTGTGTATAAGCCATTAAATAAAAGCTCATTTTACGCAATGTTTTAAAATGTCAAAGTATTAGTATTTGAACAAAATTTGATAAAGATCCCGTAACAATAGAAATCTGCATACATATTTTTACTCAATGGGCGAGATCTTCCACATAACTAAATAGATACATGATGTTATTCACCTCAATAATATTGAATATGTATAATTGTAACATACTTAGTAAGGTCTTTATGCCATAAAATGTTATCAGTAGAATTTGAGTATTAAGCACAAAGAAATCAAATAAAGGAATACAAAATGGTTACCTAAATTTACTGCAAAAATATCCCAAGTTCATAACAAATAGCAACTTATAGATTAAGTTGCTGAATGCCAAATATGTTCAATTTGCAAAACTGCAATTATGGAACAAGAACCATTTGAACAAAACATTTAACAGGAAATGTAACACCAACATGAAAATCATTTTTTACTTGTGTCCAAACTATGATATAAACCCAAACAACAAAAGAAAAAGTATCCATCAGCTAAAATGCATATTTTCTGGCCCAAACAACAACCTCTAAACCCTTTACCAATTCACATATTTTCAACTGTTCAACGACTTAATCAGATGAGGTTTGTCAATGTTTTCAGCAGTTCATTTAAAACCTTTTGGGTCCTCGGCTATGAAAACGGGTAATGCCTATGTTCAACTTCATCATCTGGAATTGTATGGTGTTTAGCAAAGTATCAACAATTTTTCAGTTATGCAACAGCATTCCTGGATTCACCAGTACTAGGCTAGGGCTCTGAAGTGACTTGTCAAAGGTAACTCCTTTGAAACCAGGGGTGTCGGTGGGGCTCAAACCCAGGACCACCTGAGTTCTAAGTCCACCACCAAAACCAGTGGGCCATGCTGAGATAAATGTGGATTGCCCAGGGACACTCCAAATCGATGACAGCGAGGATTGATTCCAGAGTAAATTCAAATTGTGTAAAGCATAGTCTTTATTATTACACTTATTCAAGCTTCCTGGTTTTCAATATTTCATTCATTCAAGCTTCCTGGTTAATTAACCAGGCAGGGGTGGCAAAATCAATTGTCCATCTTGCCCAGCTTGTCCAAAAACACAAAATTTAATTGACAAGTAAATTTTACAGAAATTTACTATATACCAATAATCTTTATGAGGACATGTGCAGAATGATTTGGCAATTATTGACAAGTAAATATAAATCATATTTCACCATCGTTGACCAGTACTCTGAGGAACAGATGATCATGAAAGAAAAAGGAGGATTTAACCCAGTATGAACTGTCTCATATTCCCTAAGCTAACCACTGCACACTCCCTCTATCAATTAGAGATAATAAGATCATGTTGTTAGGTAAAAGGATAGTGTAACACCAGCTTATTACTAGCGTCAGTTTACAAGCCCACCCATCAATATTTCATACACCAATAAAATGGGGTAATGTTACTGGCCAAAATTGAAAAGCACTAGAAGGCAGAAATAACTAGGCATAGCATTGACCTCCATCATATTGGGAATAAACAGTTGTGAGAAAAAGAGTATTCGCTCTTGTTGAGCAATTTCTCCTCCTGTCACACTGTTTACTTAGATCCACACCTACAAGTGCGAAACATCAAATGTGTTTATTTCAACTGCAAAGTTTTTACATCACAACTCACCTGAAGAGTACCTTTGTATCGAAAGGCAAAATTGCTCTTCACTAGCAACGTCATCAATTGAAATTGCGAATTTTAAAGGATATGTCTATTAAAAGCCTCAAGAACTAGAGGAATATGCATAAAGAGGGACCAAAAACCAAGAAAAATATGAGTACAGGGTATTTTACAGCCTACACCAACCCTATTACTGCCAATTATATTTCCATCTTTATCTCCAATGGATGTATATTGCCTTTTGTCACAATTGTTTTCCCTTTTCGTGGCATAGGGTTTAACTCTCAGAATGCTGGGTAATTTTCCAAAAATAGATTTTTGTGTTATTTTCTTTCCAAAACCTTAAATATCTGCTTAATTTTGATGAGGCAAGATACTCAGAGTAGTAAAACAGGTTAGATCACAGGCCAGACGCTAATTTAGTTGGCAGCTGGCCTGTGATCTAACCTGTTTGCATAAAGTCAGTTCCAGCACTATAAGGGTTAACACTGTGTCAACAATTTGTCAATAAGATTCTCCAATTAAAATCTTGTAAATTGGACTTCTCTTTTCCATCATCTTGGACTCTGCTTTGTTGGAGTTTGTTATAGTTTAACACTTTACCAAATGCCAAATTTTGCCTGGCCGAAATTGGAAGAGTTTGTAGACTACATTTCAAAATGTGATGCAATTGAAAAATAATTGCTTGGTAAGAGCAATTTCTGCTTTTACCACAATGTTTTCCACATTCGTCTGCAATAAACTGATGTTGGAGTTTGTTAAACGGTTCAATCAGATTTCAACATTGTATCGATAGTATTTCGGTTATGATACCAACTTCATTGAACGTTTTATTGGCTGTTAACATCATTTCAACAATTCTTTATCTATATTGCAGAGCCTTGTTCATAATGGATGGAGAAAGACTTCATACTTTTTTCCACACAAGGTCTGGACCACAGGGAATAAAGTCATTTGACATACTTATATTATCAATATATACTGATAATAAAGGTATGTCTAACAACTTTGGTCTCTGTGGTCTGGTCAACATGTGCAGACCATTGGCATTCCCTTGGTCAGCTGTGAGACTATCTCTAAGAAAAATTTAAATCCAGCCCCTCTGTAATTTGTACCCATGTGGAGAAGGGGCTTTATTATTTCAACTTTAGTTATCCAACCACTTCGAGGGTTCAGTGCAAGACTATAGCAAGTGCTTCACAAACGTGAAGCACTTACTATAGTATTGCGCTGAACCATCGACTTAGCATGAAGAACCCTAATAATTGATGATTGAAGACCCCTAAGTATAATGCATGAATAAATGGTGTTTTAAGGCAAACCAACAGCTAAGGTCATTTAGCACGCTAAGTATAATGCCCCAAATGGTTGGTCCATTTTGGGTAGAAACATAAGCATTATGTAAGCCACCCAGTAGTCTACCTCTATAGAAAATCCAAATTTTGGGTACCATGTTGTATAACCAATCAAATACATATGTAGGTATAAATTCAATGCCCTCTCTACAATGCTGAATTACATGAAAATTGCTTCTTCAATTTAGTTTTACTATGATGAAGATACACATTAATTCAATGTCTAATCAAAGGCCAGAATGGCCTGAACTGCGTCGCAGTATGGACTGAGAGGTTTGTGCGTACGAATGGATTTGAAAGAAATCTAAGGAATTTTTTAAAACAAACCAACATATTTCTGTTGAATAGCAGAAACCAAAATAGAAGTAAAAAAAAGACATGTCCCAGTACGCCAGTGGTACTCAAACCCAAAGTTGTAATCAAATGAAAAATTGTTATTCCAGTCATCAACAAAATAGATATTGTAGACGAAAACAAGCATTTTTAGTTAAGATACCAATCTACAAGGGGCCACAGTCACAAGTTATTTAAGAAACACTGCAGCACAAATACAGCTTCAGTCAGAGATCATTGAAAAGTTTTAAAAGTGCATTAAATAAATATTGGGTTAAATGCCATATCAAAGGCATGCCCGAGTGTTACGAACAGGAACCGGAACACAAGAAAAGAGTAGATCAAAAAGGATCGGAGAGATGTAAGTCTAAAAAATGATCTCAACAACAAAGTAAACAATCATACATTCTACTCTGGGTGATTTTTTTATCTACTCAACAATACCTACATTTAGTGTTTCTTCCAGGAATTGAAACAATAGAGGTATTTCCCCAATACATTTGGCAAAAGGTGATAATAGATCTTCTTTTTCATTTTGCCATTGTAAAATGCACATGCTCACTTCATGGTCAGTAATGGTAACGAAAAACACGGTGTATTTCCCGGCTTTTAAAGAAACATCAGGCAATATTTCTTTTTCTTTCTTATAATGAAAAAATGACAAGATTTTTTGTTTAGTATGAACCGTCCTGTTCAATTGCAAAATCAACTTTCAAATTAAAGTAACGGCTTAAATTTGATAATTAATGTCGTTTTTCATTTCATAACAATATTACTGCAAAGAATCGGGAGCCGTAATTTCACTTCACTAAGCGTACTGGTTCCAAACCCTCTGGTGACCAAACAAACGAATCGGAAACCTATTACTGAAATTGGGTCATGGGTTTATGAAACAAAATAAAATCGCTGATAACTATCAGTTTTCCTTCATGAATGTTTCTAAGCCGTTTCTGGCACAAGGCCTGTTGTTAAAAGAAGTTTGCAAATCATAAAAAAGGGACTTTGTTCTGCACTGAGTAAAAAAATACTGGGGATTCCTTGAAAGATGGGGGAAATCCCACGGCCTAGATACGGGTGCTGTGGGAACGTGTCAAGACGGCCCCATGTCAAAACGTCCCGGAGATCGATGAGAACGGCCATGGAATGGTCAAAACGGGCCGATTGTTGATTTTTCAATCAGTCAAAACAGCCCAAATAAAGGTTTACCCTGTTTTAACACTTTAAACCGAAAATGTTGCCGTTTTGACTTATTTCGGGCCGTTTTGAACGTAGGACATTTTGACATCGGGCCGTTTCGACTGTAATCCGGCGCCGCTAGATACCTTCTTCTAGAAGTTCTAGGATGTTTGGAAATTAACGCGGATAGTTTGCATTACCTTTTATCACCAGCCTGCACATAACAGACGCATCCAAAACAAACCAAGGAAGAAAGAGTTATTTCAAAAAATGACGATTTAATTTGATAAGAATTCACGCAGTTATAGACAGAATACAATCAACATAGAAGTTGGAACTACTTTCTTTCTCTCGGCGGTGATTAAGCCCCTATAGGTAAAGAAGGATTCCGTACGATGACTATATACGCTTTCGCGCATGCGCGCGACGCGTATAAAAATCAGTTATCAGCATGTTTTGAAAGCTTTGTATTAAGGATATGTTACTGAAAAATAGCTGGAGGCTGATTTTAAAGATTTAATTGTAAAACTTAATTTTTAATAATAATAAGAAAACCACACTTGAGATTTTTAAGTTATATATTTTTAACAACTTAAAGTCTTTATTTGTGAAGCTTTAGTAAAACAAGCTCATAGCAAATCTGATGTGTAAGGTTTCATGACGTTTCAGCACTGTACAAAACTAAACCAATAGTAAAACTAACATTTTAAAACAAATACTAAAACTTCTTAGCCCTCTATCTCAACTTTAAGGTGCCAACCACCAATCAACCTTAGCTTATGAGTCAGTTTATGTTTCAAGGAATATATTTGAGCATAATGCAGTATAGGTTTACCCTTCAAAGTTTGGATGTGGAAATTAATGCAAAAACTGACAAAGTTTTTCTGTTTTATTAAAATGTTATTTCAAATGAGAAACCTTTCACAAAAGAACTCTGATTTCTCTCATTCTTTTACATAAATGTGTAAGCTCATTTGGATATATCTTGTCCCAGAAATATAAAGGAATGACTGCGAAAAAGTAGAAATGGCTTTAAACTTGCAATTTCATTTTTTGCCATTATGGCTACCTCCTAGTATCAAAATGGAGAAAAAAATCTTGATAGATGTAATCGATTATGCTAAAAGCAATGCACATAAAAAGCTTTACAATTCATTTCCAAATATTTAAATCAATGAAACAAAAGGAGGATCAACTGACTCTTCTATTGTCACAATGATTAGAAATGGTCTATAAAGCAACTTTTGAGAAGTACATGTACTATTGTAAGTATCTGCTTTCTCTGTTCAATATATTCCTTTTACACAGAATGACTTCAACTAACCAATTTAACCCATTTCTTCACATTACCACAGATTTCAGCAGATTCCAATTCAGATAAAATAATGGTGTTTTAAGGCGCATCGACAGCTAAGGTAAAATAAGGAAAACATTTAGACAAAAGAAATGCCTGTAATTCTTAAAAAGATTTTTTCTTTTGTCATAATATTTTCCACTTTCCTAAACATAGCTAACAATGTTCTTGTGAATCAATTCACTCATTTGGTCAATCAAGGATTTCACAGTGGACTGGCCATATATTTCATTGCAAAGAAATGGGTTAATTTTAAACCAGATCATACCTTTCAACGCTACAGACGAGTGCATTGTTATAGAGAAAACAAAAATGTCAGCACAAATGTAAACAGTTTTTAAAAAAGTATTTCAGATCTTTTGCAACTTGTTGTTTAACCCTTTACCAAACACCAAATCTTTACTGTCCCAAATTGGAAGAGTTTGCAGATGACATTTTAAAATGTGATGAAATTGAAAAATAATATTCAGACAGAAAACATTGTGGGAAAAGGAGAAATTGCTCTTCACTATTCCCACAATATATTCCAGAGTCGTCTGCAGAAAACTGGTCAAATGCTGGTAGTGTTTGGTAATGGGTTAAAATCGAAGGAGAAAGAACCAAAACTTCAATGAAGACATAACCATCAGCTTTTGGTCAGAGTTTAATTTCCTTCACAATATTTCAGTAACAGTCTAATGCCTCGCTTACAATCAATGATAAAGGACTTAAAGATCTACAAGAGTCAGTTATGATCAATTAAATCATTTAGTTATGATATCATCTATTGATACTTGCATTAATATAGTACAATTACTCCATGCAAACCCCTATTTACAAAATCCATTTAAAGAAAGACATGTCTAAATCAAAAGCAATGTCTTCTTTCTTCTGTGTATCTAGGCAACCAACTTTACCACCAGGTCACCCTTGCTGAACTCACTGAGTCTAGCATCCAACAATGTTTACTATTTCCTTTTATATCTGTTTGTCAATAAGTGTGAGAGAAAATAATCAAGATGGTTCTCATCAAACAGAAGCTTACAATTATATTTGATCGTTTATATGGGTTTTACATCACATCAACATTATTTCAGTTATGTTGTGATGCCCGACTGATGGAGGAAGACCCCATACTCCACAGTCCATAAGGGCTGGTCAAGCCTGCCATAACCATCCACATTCCTTAAGTCAATTAAAATACTATCTCTTATTAAAATCCAAATGCAGTCACAGTGATTTGAAGCCACTTTGAGAGAGATTATGTGATTTCAAGTTCTGTAACCACAAGGCCACTAACAATTCTGTTATATTCATAATTTCCTGGAATTCAACAGTACAAGGAAGCTAAGATTCTGATGTACCAATGGACACTCCCACAAAGTCACAGGTACAAGTGGGCATCTAACCTGAGGTCTCTGACTTAAAAGATCTGACTTACAAGATCACGTTCTTAAAACCCTGAGCCACTTAACCCTTTCCAAAACAAAACATTTTCGACTGTCCCAAATTGAAAGGGTTTGCAGTTGACATTTCAAAATGTGATGAAATTAAAAAGTATTCTTCACATAGAGTAGAAAACCTTGTGGGAAAAGGAAAAACTGCTTGTCATGAGCAATATCTCCTTTTCCCACAATGTTTTCTAAAGTCGTCAGCAACAAAGTACAGTCTAACTTGTGTTAAGCAGCCACCCTTTTAAGCAGCCAACCTGCCTTAAACAGCCACTACAGAAAGTCCCATTGTTAGATTTATAGTGTAAATCAATTTGTGTTAAGCAGCCAACCTGTCTTAAACAGCCAATTTACTCTGTCCCATAGGCTGGCCTCTTAATACAAGTTTGACTGTAGTCAAATTTCGTTATTGTTTTGGAAAGGGTTAAGACACCAATCATAAGTCATGAGGTATATGTTAATAGAGTACTCACTAGAATGTAGTTTAAACAACGTCTTCACTGTGTAATCGTACAGCTGACAGGAATCCTGTATGCATAAAATCAACGGGGCAAGTCGGCACTGACCAGAGTTTGTCATTGAATTTGACCTAGACCTGTCCAGGGAACCAAACACTGAAATCATAAATTGAATACTTGATATGAAAACGAACAATGAAATAATAATTTGAAAACTTGATATGAAAACGAACAATGAAATAATAATTTGAAGACTTGATATGAAAACGAACACTGAAATAATAGATTGAAAACTTGAAATGAAAACAACATGGATATATAAATTGTATTTCATATGGGGTTAAAAGCTGTGTCAAAAGATTTTCGGCAATGTTCAGTTACCGCTTTCCTTCATTCACCAGTCCTAGAAAAAGCCTTTGTCTACAACGGTATGATTTGTAAACTGCTGTAAATTTGATTTCTATATATTACAAAATCAATGGGGCTTTGCATTATGAATATATCCCTTTCACTTGTAAATAAGAAAGAAAATAGATAATCTGATTAAACAGTATACAACTAGCAATTCCTAATTTGGTTTCTTAGGTCACTGGCTTGAATAACCTTTTTGACATGTTTATAATGAGGCTTTAGTAAAGACTATAATAAGGATTACGTAGTGAAAGCCTTCATTACTGAGAAACTGTTAAAGATATTTTCATAAAATAAATAAATTAAGTAAAGTCCAACCATGCTGTTGTAATGTGAGGATTTCATCCATGTAGTCCAACATATCCACACTGATCTCAAAACTGAAATGGAAGACAACAAAAATATTGGTTACTAAATACATCATTCAGTGCAAGACATTTGTTTGTTAGGGCTTTAGATTTGATCAACAGTTTTCCACAAAATTTTCAATAGCCTGCTCATAACAGATTGAGGAAGACCCCAAGTTTACATGCACAAAAGGACTGGTCAAACCTCAGCAGGAACCATTCGCTTTCCTTAAACCTTTACGAAACGCCAAGTTTTTGACTGTCCCAAATTGAAAGTTTTTGCAGACGACATTTCAAAATGTGATGAAATTGGACAATAATCTTCTGATAGGGCAGAAAACATTGTGGGAAAAGAAGAATTTGCTCGTTATGAGCAATTTCTCCTTTTCCCACAATGTTTTCTAGAGTCGTCTGCAACAAAGGTAAACAATTGAGTTATTGTTTGGTAATGGGTTCAGTCAGCTTGGAGAAAATCCAAATTTACCCCTATCTTGAACCAATGAAGAAATGATCAACAGAGATATTCCAATATACCGCCATAGATTTCATGTAATTGAATTAACAAGAGACCACAGGAGATTAATACATAGCTATTTAGCTGGCATAATAAACTTTTTACAGCTTAACGATGTATAAGCATCATTTAAAGACATTTTGAAAACAAACCATTGGTAATGGTATGGTGATTGACTTTCCAGAACTTTAATTTTTGCATTATCATTGGGGTTTTACAAAATTTCTACAGTATTCAAGCTTTATAACAAATATTCCAGTTTGATAGTCAATAATAAAAGGCTGAGTCAAGCTATCATAGAACCATTGGCATTCTGTTTGTCAGCCGCAAGACAACCTCTCAAAGAAATACAAGTTGATTGAAATCAGGAGTTTAATTCGTATGGTGTTTAACGCTGTGTCAACAATTTTTCAGTTCCGTTATGGCTTTCCAGGATCCGCCAGTACTAGGCTCTGAAGTGACTTATCAAATGACACTCCCATGAGACCAGAGTTATTGGTGAGGCTCTAACTCAGGAACCCCAAGTCCTAAGTCTGCCACCTTAACCACTGGGCCATTGGGATTTGGACCAAGGCAAAGGGGCCTTTTAATTCCAAAATCAGTCCAGTAGGCCCCTTCCTTTAATAGGAATATTTACACTTACTAGTTGTTCACATCCGATCCACACACTCGTGAAAATTTGTCATCCGTCATCAACAAGTTCCCTGGTATATCTGGGTTCTAAAATAAAATTTACGAATTTAACCTTTCTTCATGATTATGTTATCATAGGGGGTTTTACATCGCATCAATGTTATTTTAGTTATGTTACGATGCCTGACTCTTAATTATAGAGGAAGACCCCGTACTTAACTGCCCATTAGGGCTGGTCAAGCTTGGTAGAACCATCATCTCTCTCTAAGTCAGTAGGAAGAATGCCTATCATGAAAAATTCAAATGCAATCACTGCTAGGGCCATGTAATTTCAAGTTCTGTACACTTACCACTTAGCCACGGAGGCTCCTTCATGAATTACTTCAGGCAACTTTAGCAGACACCTTTAGAGACCATTGTAAGAAAGAATAGGAACCATTTTTGTTTTGATTGTAAGGTGAATAAAGCCATATCAACAACTTTTCTGTTATGTAACGGCTTTCCTGGATCCAGCAGTACTAGGCTAGGACTTGGCAAA
This sequence comes from Cerastoderma edule, assembly GCA_947846245.1. Taxonomy (NCBI): domain Eukaryota; kingdom Metazoa; phylum Mollusca; class Bivalvia; order Cardiida; family Cardiidae; genus Cerastoderma; species Cerastoderma edule. The sequence continues at coordinate 23,529,298 of OX401411.1, forward strand.
GGTCACTCCCACGAAATCAGGTGTCATGGGTCTTGAACCCAGGACCCTTAAGTTATAAGTCCGCCAACTGAACCACTTTTGTAAGTTCATATCAAGTTCAACTAAAATAATTATATAAATCAGAATTCAACACACTCTAAAGATCCAACAAATGGGGCATTCAATTTATCAAAAACGTTTGCTTCAAGTAGCATACATTAGTTTTATAGCACAAAATCTTCTCAAAAGACACAAGCAATTCTCATCTAACGAAGTAAGTTTTAATCACATTTTTCAAATTGTCAATCAGTTGTAAAGAGTAACATGTCAATATTTGACTTTTCATTCAACTTTGTTTCATATCACATTGATTCGTATATGAAAGATCAATGAATTATTGATCTTTAACTTTTTTGTGTTGAATTATATGACTAGTGTGCATAATTAACACCAATACAAAAATGATAAGATGTATCGCAAATAACTTTTTTTTTCTTTTAAATGTACCAGAGACATGCCAAAAGCAGGAAATTGCTTGTCACAAGGATTGTCCTCTTTCATCTCAACACTATTATATTTTCCTCTGCAAGTTTGTTAACCCTCAAAGTGCTGGAACCAACCTCATGCTTTGGCAAATAGGTTAGATCCAGGCCAGCCGCCAAGTAAATTGGCCGTTGGCCTGTGATGTAACCAGTTAGCTACTCTGAGTATTTTTCCTCATCTAAATTAGGTAGATATTTAAGGTTTTGGAAAGCAGACCACACAAAAATCTATTTTTAGAAAATTATCCAGCATTCTAAGGGTTAAAACCTTTTTACATAAAGGAAGAAGTGCATATTGCAGTATGATTTAACCCTTTATCAAACCCCAAATTTATTAACTGTCCGAAATTGAAAGAGTTTGCAGACGACAAATCAAAATGTGAAAATAACCTTCTGATAGGGAAGAAAACCTTGTTGGAAAAGGAGAATTTGGTTGTTACGAGCAATTTCTCCTTTTCCCACAATGTGTCCAGAGTCGCTGCAACTAAGTGGTTAAATGTTGTTATTGTTCGGTAATGGGTTAAAGAGAAAAAGAAGTACAACTTAGTCAACAATTCTTACCTTTCTATGGAAGGCCAACTTCTGGTTTAACAATGCCGTATAAGCAGCTATCAGCCTTCCATGACCTTCTCTCAAGTGACCCTGAAAATGAAGAATTTGTTCTTTCATTTATACCTCCATTTGCAACTTGACAAATAGTCTTTATCAATAACCCCAAGAGTGTTTCAGTTATGTTGTGGTGCTGGGCTTATCATGATGGGAGGGAATCACCCATAACATATATTCAACATTAGAAAATAATAAACAGTAAAATATGATGTCGTTTCTTATATCTGGGCACCTCAGTGGGTTGCGTCTCATCTCTAGACCTTGCCTAAAATCAGAATGTAGTAAAATCGAATGAAAAGAAAATTGGACGTTGTCATCTTATTTCCACACAAAACTGCAACAGTTGTATGTAACTAAAATGAGCCCACCATTATTTAGTCATACAAGGCATTTAGACATCAACAATAATTGATTAATAGAAAATTCAAATATATTTGAATAGTAGTTGCTGAATATTCAAATTGTGATTTCACATTTCATTTCAATCCCTAGTAAGAAGACAAAAAACCATTACCACTAGGTTATATAGAACCCCTTATTTAGTGTAAGCTACCTACCCACAGCTTCCCGAGTTCGTCCAGGTAGGTCCTGTACTTCTGCGAGTCCGGAAACACATTTGGATGGCCCTCTCTGAGGAGTTTGTGTAAAACATGGCAGAATTTCCAGCACACAATTGGGTTAGCCTGGAGCTGTAATTTGGTGGTAACATGCCAGAACCACCCTCCGCCATGGTCTGTAAATGTCCCTAATATTGTATCTAAATCTGGTTAAGGTCAGGTTGATTAAAAAAAATATATATTATTTGCATATCAAAGGTTGAATGCAAGACTTTAGTAAGTGCTTCATAAACATGAAGCACCTACTATAGTCTTGCCCTGAACCATCAATATGGATTTTCGTATTATATAATCATTTTTCAAAACATGGTTACCGTAAATATAAGTTGTATTTTGCATATTCAATTAAACCATTCATTTATTCCAGATACAACCAATTCCTAGGTTTAACCCGTATAGAGCTGGAACCGACTTCATGCTACGCAAACAGGTTGAATCAAGACCAGCCGCCAAGTAAATTGCCGTGGGGCCTGCGATCTAACATGTTTGAAGCATTTTGCTGCTTTGAGTATCTTTCCTCATCAAAATTAAGCAGATATTAAAGGTTTTGGAATGCAGACAACACAAAAATATATTTTAGAAAATTACCCAGCTTTCTAAGGTTTAAAAGCCTTAATTCATTTAACTGTTGTAGAACCAGGTATCATCTTTATAACAGTATAAAACAAGATCGCAGGATTACATGGCAAAGGGACATATTAAGGTATTTTATGTAGTTTATAGATCAAAACCTAGTAAAATATCCTCTTTTTGTTAGTTTCCATTTGAATAATCTCATCAAAACAATTTAAATTACAATACAGAGAAGCATTTAAGAAAGTATCAAGGAGAATACAATCATGTACACCTCTTATCTAGACGTCAAAATTGACTTTTATATCTGGATTGACTGTATCTAAGAAATATTAATTAAAACAACACTTCACTTAGTCATGCCATCATGGAAGTCTTGCCAATTAAGGCTAGACTTTGAGGGGTCGGTGCATACAAAACAATGCCTATTTTGCCACAATATCTTGCCCTAATGTATTCAGAAAACAGATAATTGTTTTCTATTTTTCCCTCAGTTTTAGCCAGTCACAAAGACCCACATACTAGAAGGGGTTAACACTGACATTTATGTCTACTGTTTGTGACACATACACATTATTGCTATGTACTAGGTCATTCAATAAAACAATCAATTTGTACAAGTAGACATAATTAAATGGAAAACAAACTTCCGGCCCACTTATCCAAGACCCTTTGTGGTACATGTAAGTTACAAGGGTTAATTCCTTTATCATTCAAATGAAAATAACAGTGGATGATGGAGTTCAAAATTCAAACAAAAATGACATTAAAAATCAAATCTATAAAGAATGAAGAAAGAAAATTGTTTTCCTGAGGAAGGATACAAAGAAGCATTTATATATAAGAAGATATATAAGAAGACTGTTAAGAAAGAAAAATAACCTTTAAAAATGTTTGGACCAATTCAACAAAGCTTCAATTTCACTATAATGCAAATTTAACGCAACAGCAGACAATCATTTAACAATATGAAAAAAATCATTAAGATATTGGTTAGTTTGTGAGATTGGGTAGTTTGTAAGGGTTAACCCTTATAGTGCTGGAACCCACTTCATGCTTATGTAAACAGATTAGATCCGGATCAGCCACCAAGTAAATTGGCGGATGACCTGCGATCTAACCTTTTTGCTACTCTGAGTATCTTTCCTCATCCAAATTAAGCAGATATTAAAGGTTTTGGAAAGCAGACGACACAAAAATCTATTTTTAAAAAATTACCCAGCATTCTAAGGGTTAATTTATTCTTTTATCAGTGACTTCTAAAGCTGTATGATGCTGCTGGTCCAAAGTGAGGTCCAAAGTGAGTGGCAATATGGAATAAAGGCTTAAAATTTTTGCAGACATGTAAAAAGTTGAATGTAAAACATGCAAAGCACTGCTTTTGGTTGACCATCTCTCTTCACAAAACACTTAAAGTAACATTGCAGGATAATTATATTTGCAACCATTTTGACAAAAGAAGAATGTACTCATCATAAAAGAGGATGGGAATTCAAAATTGTGGATTATGGGTATTCTACCTTAATATTCGGTTTGCAATTAATAACTGCATTTCTCAGACTTTTAAAACAGCTATGAAGGCTTTGAATCGGACTTGATATATAAGTTTGTTTTTTTTTAATTAGAATCCGCCTTCCCTTGAAGATATATGCAGAAATGAAAAGTGAGCCTTTGCCTTCTGCAAAATAAACAAGCAGACAACCTTTAAAGTTTAAACCAATCCTCAATGTCACAATTATAATATAAAAATAAAATGAATATTTCACATACTTTCGTCCATTCCATTTAAATGGCTCAAATTGAAAGCAACAGCAGACAACAAAATAAAGCAAGACAAGAAACAACATTTACCCTTCAAATTCAGTACAAGCCATTGTGACAGCAGGACAAGTTGCTCGTTAGCAACAATCTATCCTTCTGTCACTGTGGTTTCAAAATATATCTGCAATCAGATATGGCAAAGGGTGGTAATGTCGAGTACCGGCCGGTAAGGATCTAAAACAATTACGATAAATAAAGAATATGTTAATCATCATCAGCATGTTTTCCTTTGATCATAATGGTTTTATGCAGAGCTGTTTACAGTCGGCTTTCCAAGGTAAATGGTCAATGGTTACCTTTATATATACACATTTTAACATACCTACAAAAATAGTTGTAAGAAACACTATGACAAAAGGCAAATTTGCACAAAACAAGTATTTCTTTCTTTTTCCCACTAGTGTACCACAGAGAATTTCTACTTTTCAATACTTTCTAATTCTTGTCAGCTGTTGCTTTCAATTTGGACCAGTAACAACATTTTCATACAGTAGAATGGAGTTGTTGTCGTATGCTGCAGATTTTGTATGTGTTGTGTTAACGACATTTGACCAGTTTGTTGCAGACAACTTTGGAAAACATAGTGGGAAAAGGAGAAATTGATCCTAAAGAGCAGTTTGCCCTCTTCCCACAAACTTTCCTGCCCTATCAGAAGATCATTTCTTAATTTCCTCACATTCTGAAATGTCATCTGCAAACTCTTTGAATTTGGGACAGTCCAAAATTTGACATTTGGTTAAGGGATAAGGCAGGCCCACATTAGGTAAGTGTACATCATCAATGAAAACTTCCCTAGCCCAAGGGCTCATGTAAACATGCTTTTATCATTAGTCAAACAATGTAAAGGAGGGCAGACTTCAAATCAAGTAATCATGATGAAAACAAACAACACTATCAGATAGTATTGTGTCCACTCCCCCATAAAAACGCATTTTCTAAGAATTACAGCTCTTATATCAAAGCATAAATGCCTCTAACAAAAGAAGGACTGCCCATTGTGAGCATAAATCCTTTTGTAACAGTGCTTTCAAGATATGATCATAAAATCTATTTCCCTGCTGTATTTATATAAAATCATCATTTATGGAATCACATGCGAGGATAGTAGTCAAACTAATTTGGCACAATTGGGAAAAATTGAGAAATCTTAGCATTGGGCAATATCTCACGTCCCATCAGAAAATAAAAGGCAATATTCAGGTCAAATTATTTTGACTAGTGACAATGGTTTACATTTATTTGCTTGAGTTTAAACACTACGGTATTTTCAATAAATTTCTAGTTTATACAGGGTGTTTCCTTAGATCCATACAAATAGGGTTCTTTTACATCAGGAACTGGCTTAAAATCTACATGTATGTATATTGAATCTCACACTAGGATTAACCATGTATCAGGCATAAAAGAAAATGCTATTTTTCACCCTTTAAAATCATCTGCTGCTAGTTGCATTAGGACTAGTCACTCATCTGCTGACATTTGCATGGCAACCAGTCATGAATTCCTATTTATAAGCGGAAAATGGTCATGACAATAAGTCAGAGTTTCAGGCAATAACAGGATATTTCAGGTTATTTGATACCATCTTTGGGGCACTTTAAAAGTGACTTATCCAAAATGCAAACAAGTGCAGATAGCATTTCAAGCACCAACTAAAGCAAGTCCTTCAGAAAAGTGAGGCAGTTCCTATAGCCCTTCACTTTGGTGCATTGATAATGAAATAAATGATGGTTCAGTGCAAGACTATAGTAAGTCCTTCACAAATGTGAAGCACTTACTTTAGTATTGCATTGAACCCTTGATAAATGCCAATGCCTTTCCTTGTCATTGGTTTTAGAGGAAAACAATGTGAGAAACTATGCATTGTTTCAAAACCATTATCATATGGGCCGCGTCACGCGAAAAGGGGCACTCGGACATAAATAAAAACCACTGACTCAGCTCTTTCTTAGCGCTATTATTCCAGCATCTAGTCACGACAGTTATCATTTGTATTTATTTAAAGGTTGAACTCGATGTCCTCTAAGATGGCAAACAGTGTAACCCCAGACCAGCCGCCACGTCAGTGACGTGGCGGCTGGTCTGGGGCTACACTGTTTGCTATGTCCGAGTGCCTCTTTTCCCGTGACGTGGCCCATATGAGGTATGATTATTTGAATTATTTCTACTTACATGTATTTCACAATAGTTTATCTTATGTTACCAGTGAGATAACTTCCCTCATATTACATTTAATGACTAGTCAAGACTACAAGAAACAGTAGACAACAAACATTATGGATTAAAAATACCGGATTTTTTAGTAGAAATGATTGCTTGTTAATTAAGTAATTTCCAATTTTGATATATTGTTTATTGTTTTTCCATTAGTCCATTAAAATTCAAATATGTGAACAAATGACTAAAAAGACTTTCCATTTTTTTTAAGAAAAAAAAATAAGTTCTTTACATAAATGAGAAATTGAAACAAATCTTTAGTAACAAAACCTTTCTGTTATATCGATCATAATATTTCTGATGTACCTATTTTAGAAAACATAAGATATCAATGTAAAAATAGGAGAAAATGTTCACAATGAGCAATTCCTCTTTTTTTCATATTTATTTTTACACAATATAAAAAATATATATATTTTCTGGATGCATTAAAAATGATGCATGCAATTCCTTTCAACCTGAATATTTTAAAAGAACAAAAAGGGATCACTGATGAGTCAAAGGATACTTCGTAGATGCTTCTCTTTCACGGGCGTCTCTTGTGAGTTAATTGCCTTGTTTATAGCTACTGTCTGAAATGAAACAAAAATGTCTTGTTTAAGAAAAAACAACATTCCTTCAAAAGCATGTATAAGGGAAGTATAGTCTGAAACAAAATCCAACTCTACTATTAAATAATAGTCACTTTGGCCATCTATCAATAGTCAACCCTAGCATCCATAAATACATATCCGTACCATACAGCAATAGTCACACCTACCATCTTTCAATAGTCACACTACATATCAATAGTTATATATATACCTTCCATTCATCAATAGTCACACCTACCATCTATCAATAGTCACACTACATATCAATAGTTATATATATACCTTCCATTCATCAATAGTCACACCTACCATCTATCAATAGTCACACTACATATCAATAGTTATATATATACCTTCCATCTATCAATAGTCACACCTACCATCTATCAATAGTCACACTACATATCAATAGTTATATATATACCTTCCATCTATCAATAGTCACACCTACCATCTATCAATAGTCACACTACATATCAATAGTTATATATATACCTTCCATTCATCAATAGTCACACCTACCATCTATCAATAGTCACACTACATATCAATAGTTATATATATACCTTCCATTCATCAATAGTCACACCTACCATCTATCAATAGTCACACTACATATCAATAGTTATATATATACCTTCCATTCATCAATAGTCACACCTACCATCTATCAATAGTCACACTACATATCAATAGTTATATATATACCTTCCATTCATCGATAGTCACACCTACCATCTATCAATAGACACACTACATATCAATAGTTATATATATACCTTCCATTCATCAATAGTCAATCCTACCATCTATCAATAGTAACACTACATATCAATAGTTATATATATACCTTCCATTCATCAATAGTCACACCTACCATCTATCAATAGTCACACTACATATCAATAGTTATATATATACCTTCCATTCATCGATAGTCACACCTACCATCTATCAATAGTCACACTACATATCAATAGTTATATATATACCTTCCATCTATCAATAGTCACACCTACCATCTATCAGTAGTCAAACATATCTTCCATCAATAGTTAAATGTACCGCCTACCAATAGTCCATCTTTTTAATAGTCACCCCTACCATCTATCAATAGTAACATCTATCACCTAGGAATATGCAATTTTGCGATCTATCAATTAACATATGTAAAACCCATCAATAGTAACAGGGTTACCCCTAACATCTATCAATAGTCACCACCATCATCTTAGTCTATCAATAGTCATACCTACAACCTATCGATAGTCAATCATTCCTTCTATCAGTAGTCACCCTAACTGCCTATAAATAGTCATGCATAATGTCTATCAATAGTCATACCTGCCAACAATCTACAGTAACCCTCCTTGCTATCAATAGTTCACCAAAAACGGAAAAAAATAAAGTCAGTTCTATTTTGGTCTTCTGCTATTCATTAGATGTCAAACAATCATTATTTAGGCCTTATTTTTTACTTGGCAACATACCTGTATTTGGCAACAGGCCTGATATAAAACTTTATAAGGCCCTTTTTTATTTATTTGGTAACTAACCTATTATCAGCCTTTTCACTTTCTTTCAAATCAGACCTAATATTGTGCCTTTCTTTCACATCAGACCTAATATTGTGCCTTTCTTTCATATCAGACCTAATATTGTGCCTTCCTTTCACATCAGACCTAATATTGTGCCCTTTTTTCATATCAGACCTAATATTGTTCCTTTCTTTCATAACAGACCTAATATTGTGCCTTTCTTTCATATCAGACCTAATACTGTGCCTTTCTTTCATATCAGACCTAATATTGTGCCTTTCTTCCGCATCAGACCTAATATTGTGACTTTCTTTCACATCAGACCTTATATTGTGCCTTTCTTTCACGTCAGACTTAATACTGAGCCTTTCTTTCACATCAGACCTAATATTGTGCCTTATTTTCACATCAGACTTAATATCAAGCCTCTCTTCAACATCAGACTTAATATGGGGCCTTGTTTTCACATCAGGCCTAACATCATGCCTTTCTTTCAAATTAGACTTAATATCATGCCTTTCTTTCACATCAGACCTTATAGCATACCTTTCTTTCATATCGGACCTAATATTATGCCTTTCTTGCACATCAGACTCTATATCTGGCCTTTCTTTACATCAGACCAAATATCTTGCTTTTTTTCACATTTAACTTAATAGCATGCCTTTCTTTCTCATCAGACCTTAAAGCATGCCTCTCTTTCACATCAGACCTAATATCATGCCTATCTTTCTGTGTTTTGCTACAGGTCTGAGATTGAAAAAAAAAATGTATCTTTAAATTTTGGAAAATACGTGTGACATTAACCCTCCCAGTGCTGGAACTGACTTCATGCTTACACAAACAGGTAAAATCCAGGCAAGCCACTAAATAAATTGATGGCTGGCGTGTGATCTAACCTTTTAGCTACTCTGAGTATCTTTCCTCATCAAATTAAGCAGATATCTAAGGTTTTGGAAAGCAGATGACACCAAAATCTATTTTTAGAAAATAACCCAGCATTCTAAGGGTTAAAGAAATCTTTTACTGAATAAGCATCTCTATCAGGTTCCTTCTTTACTATATTAGATTACAAAAAGCACTGGATCTGAATGTATAACTTGGTTTACTATTGGAAAGGGTCACATGGCATAATGGCGAAGACTTCCAGTATAATCAAGTTCATGACTTTATCTTCCAAAGGGAAGGACAGGTAATGTAAATAAGACCTATTGATTTGGAATGAGACAGCTGCTGGCAAACTCGAGTACAAAATGATATACCAAACTAAGGTCTAAGTACGAGGATTTTTATCCCAAGCTATCTTATTTAATACATCTCTAAACATTATATTGTGGGTACATATTAGGAGATTAGGAGTGATTATAATGAGTTGTCACAAAATAGGATTTGGATTATCAATTCTTAGATACTGTGTTTTTATTAATAAGATTCATTAACCCTTTACAAAACGCTATATTTTCGACTGTCCAAAATTGACAGACTTTGCAGACGACATTTCAAAATGTGATGAAATTGATAAGTAATCTACTGATAGGGCAGAAATCATTTTAGGAAAAGGAGAAATTGCTCACGGAGAGCAATTTCTCCTTTTCCCACAATGTTTTCCAGAATAGTCTGCAACAAACTGGTCAAATGCTGTTATTGTTTGGTAATGGGTTAATACCCCAATATCTAGACTCCCTGTTATACCTGGGAAGTTGGATATATATACAAGTCTGCTTTTAATGGAATATGTAGAGAATATTGATTGGATGACAACAATTTTCAGAAAACCTGGGCCCATATCGACCAATTACCTTATCAAGTCTGTAGCGAGGTTTAGCTAGGTTTAATTATATTTTATTGCATTCCCTGTATATTTATTTCTTAATAAATAGCAAGGATGTATCAATAAGAAAATATATAGTTTAGACATTAGAATAATTATAAACATAGTGATAACTTTATTATAAAAGGATTGGATTATAAGTTTTATGACAGACTTACAAATCAGCCCTGTCCAGTGAAAAATTTGGAAGAGTTTGCAATAAACACATTAACACTCTTGAATTTGTAGATAACATCATAGTGCTCATCAATTAAAGTCAAAGGAAAATGATTGAACAAATTGATTTATTCATTCTCTTCCAACCAATTTCAGTTATTCTCCATTCCTCTCCAACAGTTATTACAGAGATAGCTCAAGGCAAGACCAAAGTAAGTCCAAATGTCCAAAGAAGGATACTGAGAGTCTTAAAGGACCATAAAAGGAGATGAGAACATATAAGTTACTGAAAAAATATATGGAGTTCTTTTATTATGTTTATAAAAGTCATGAAAAATTATTAACAAATGCCTTAATATCCTATTGAAAAGACTCCTTTAACATAAGTTATTTTGTGCTTGAAATATAGTTGTCTCCAATTCAATCATGTTTATCAACAACCTGTTTGTTTACATATTTAGAATAACAAATTCTGAATGGTCGGTTAAAAAAATGTATGTATCAACTGTCAAGGGCAGAGGTGAAGAATCATACAATCTAAATTATCAAACTTGCTAATCTGGGTTATTTTTTATTTACTTTCACGTTTAAGTTTTGCTGATGTGGTTTTTTGGTGATAACTATTTGAATCTGACCAAAAGTTTACCAAATGATATAGTTTGATATGGCATTAATCTCCTTTTATGTGCCTTTAAAGGTGCTTGTTTACAAAAGAGAGAATTTGAATGTCAAAATAAAATGTCTTAAAACTGTAGTTTTTGTATTGATATTTGATAGACAATTAAAAGTAGCGATTGAAAGCATTATTAATTCAGGAAGGGTCAATCTATCCAAGTATGTACAGTTTACATGTGGCAGATCTCAAAAGTGCATATTTTGTTATAAGGGGTGGTGAAATCTGCTTGTGATTTACTTGTCTGTAAATGCCAAATTATTTTCTGCACTTGTCCATACAATGGTTTTATAATGGAAAAATTCACTTGTTTGTTAAGATTTTTGGACAAAATTGGGTAATGTGGACAATTAATTATGCAACCCCTGCCTCATAAGTCTTGATCATCTTGTTAAGAGAATTCTAATGAGTTGCCACATGAAATGGTTTGGAGCAGAAATCAAATATTTAGCTTTGGAAATACAGCTCTTATTGGGACATCTGAAAAATCCTTTAAATTCAAAGTTAAGGATAGTATTTCATAAATATAGTATTTCATTGAACATTCTCTTGATATTGTAGTAAATCCCCAAAGCAACAGAAATGGTTTATAAGTATATCATTTTGGAAAAAGCAGAAATATCTGATTGTAAATTATCTCTTTGTCAATGATAAAAAAAAGCCATTAATTATGCTTTCTTCTTGCAGGGTTTAACACAGTCTCAACATTTTTTTAATTATAATGGCTTGTCTGGGACATATACTATCAGTATAAGACTAGGGATTTGAGACTGTGTCTTTCTCCGGTTTTCAAATCAAACACTTAAACCATTATGCCATGCAGGGCTATAGAAAAGGAACGTTGAAATTCATTGTTTATCTCTTGCAACCCATGCTGGAACTTAAACCCATTACCAAACAATTACGACATTTTACCACTTGGTTGCTGACAACTCTGGAAAACATTGAGGGATATGGAGGAATTGCTCTTAATGAGCAATTTCTCCTTTTCCAACAATGTTTTCTGTTTTTCAATTCCATAGCATTTTGTAATCTCTTTTTTCAATTTGGGAGAGTCGTAAATTTGGTAAAGGGTTAATTGGTTTGATGAAGACACATTTAATTAAACTTTTTTACAAGAGCTCCAGATAAGAAGTATATTTTCTATATTTTCGATATTTTTTCTCTGGGCATACGCACTGGAATGTGAAAAACCTAATAAGCGGTTCTTTAATTATTTAACAGCAATTAATGGGGAAATCTAACATCATAAAAACGAAGGATCAAAATAGTGTCAGACTTATTGAATTCTGATTTTTGGATTTAATGCACAAAATGGGAATTCAAAGTCAATTGATAAGACAATTTATGTAAAATAAACTTATATACCACCAAATAATGGCATCAATTAAAAAAACACTTAAAAGTTTATTCCCATTCCAGTGCACATGCGCAGGAAAAAATATATCGGGAGCAAAAAAGACATCACCTAGCATTAATAAAACCGTTCTTGCAAAGTTAGTTAACACAAGTGGAATACAGACATTTTAAGTGCATGGATTGATTAAAAAAGGATTAATTCTCAACTGTTGGTAAAATAATTCAATAATTTCTTATAACAATGGCAATATGAGTCTTCAAACATTGCGAGAAAATTTATGTCGCATTTGACTTCCATTAAATGAATTGTTCGAAAGTTTAACTTCACAGGAGATATTGGCCGATACAAACAATTATAAATATTTTCCGATTGTGTCAAGTTAAACCTGTTACGTGACAAAGCCTTAATTTCTACCATAATAAAATCTATTTTTAGACAATTAAAGAATTAAATTAAAACAGAGAAATGACAGCAACAACCTAACTTGTAGCTCATTACAAATGTGAAGTTCTTCTGGACCAGATTCTTGTTTAGACAAATTATCTATCGTAATTTAATGCATTTTAGCTATTCAGTAGTGATCATATAATTTCAGACAAATGTAAAGTCAAACATTCGGTAAACAGAAGCCTCAAAACTCACAATTTGTCTCGGATAAGAAGTTATTGCAAGCAAAAGCATTCCAATCGAAAGGGATCCCAAATCGAAACCATCTGGCAATCAGTGCGATTTGTTTACATTTCGAAATCTCGGAAATCGATCCATATTTACCTGGTTTTTCTCGAACTGATCGCGTTCTACCTCCAACGTCGACTTTCCCCTTTGTCCAATAACTCGTGGCAAATGTCTGCTTGCCATGATTCTAAGTAAAACAATTCAACTTCGCGAATTTCACTCCGGTCTTTCCATTTAATTTGACATAAGTTCATTCAGAGTTGTCGGGAATTACTCATAGGGGCGGCGCCACTTGTCACAATTACGTGCGCCGTTAAAATCACCACATTGTGAAATTAACCCATATCCCGACTTGGGTGCCCGTACAAATTGAAATTCTTTCACAATACATGCATTGGTTTACAAATTGTATATACCTTTTCACTGTGGAATCAAAATGAAATGGTTTCAAAAGAATGAAATGGTCGTCATAATCAATTTCATTGATTTTTTTAGAGCATGTCAGATTAACCGATTATTTTTAAAAAACTGTTTTCTTATTTTGACTGATCCAGACAGAAAGAAGAAAAAATAACACGCTTTCTTCAATTTATTTGATGGAAACAATTGTGATATTTTTTATCAATAGGAGATTTCTTTTGCATGGTGGTCTCTTAGTTTTCTGCTGCTGACTCAATGTCGCCAGGGACTATGGTCTTTTAGGCGGGTATAGCAGCACGTATGTTTTTTGATAGCCAGCTCCGAAACCCCGGTTATAACGTACAGAAAAGGTATAAGTCGTTTGTATTGCAGATATTGCAAACCGTTTGCACTGGTTCATTTCGTAAACAACGATGTCAACTTAAAATAAGAGTAAGGCCTACTTTTTTTTATACCATCGCCACGTAGGTCTTCGGAAACATTTAACCACTCTTGTCATGTGACGTTGGCAAGTTGCGCGAGCAGGAATTCCTGCATTTATTTATAAAAGCGATGACTGGCACGAAGGCTCACTTCACATTAATTAAAAAATCACGGGGTCTCAGAAACCTGGGTATAAAGAAATTGAAAAGTGTCTTTGGTTTGGTGACACTGATATCAGTGTTTCAAACTTCACTACTCCCAGACCACAAATCTCTGAGTAAGCCCCTTTAAGTTATGATTCGTTAATTAGTTCGAGAACAGACGCAATGGTCATTTTGATCAGCAATGCGTTGTGGCAGTAGTGCGCTTATCCTTTCGGTCTATGCATATCCGAAATGGGCGGATACTGAACTACAATATATATCCATATGATATATTTTTACCCCTTCCCCAATTATACAGTAGAATCACTATACCTCGAACTTCAAGGGGTCCGATGATAATGTTCGATATAAAGAGAGAGAGTTCGACGTGTAGATATCTCGAATATAAAGACTTAGACAAAAAGAATAAATGATTTGGGAACCCGTATTTACATTGCTATGGGTAATTTGGTTTTGTTGTTTGGTGCATATGTTGCCTATCAAAAACGGAGATTCATAGATATCCATGAACATCAAGAACCGGTATTGAACCTGTACTGTTGAACATGTTTTAGAAATTCACGATTAAGTTCTGTGTTAACAGCCATTTCTTGTTCATGAAGTTCATGATTAACCCTTTACCAAACACCAAATCTTTGGCAGTCCCAAAATGATAGAGTTTGCAAAAGACATTTTAAGATGTGACAAAATTGAAATATGATCTTCTGATAGGACGGAAAACATTGTGGGAAAAGGAGGAATTGAGTAATTTCTCCTTTTCCCACAATGTTTTCTAGAATCGTAGAAGAGATCGACAATCATAAGATCAAGGTACAGATATTCTTATTTACCTCACTTCGGCGCATTTGTTGCAGAACGCTTTAGAAACTAATGTGTCCTAATGAGCAATTCATCCTTCTGTCATAAGGATTTCTGTCCAATTTAACAGACATAAAGGACCTTTCTTTGTATCTTATACTGTCCACTTTTGCTTTGAATTTGGAAGAGTCATAAACTCCCATATTGGGCAATGGATTATGATGAATCTTTCATGAAGTATGGAATATAAAATTGGTCGGTAAGTGTTCCGATTGAAGTAGTTTAGAGGAACGGTGTATACTGATCCAGGCATATAATTTTCCAATTGTTTATTATGTAACATTTGCACACGATTGCCCGTTACTAATTATTTCATGTTTAGTTATTTCAAACCATTCAAAAAGATGATATGTTGCACAATTACATACACAAAATGTTTATTTCAATAGTTCCGGCTTCGGGCCCATAATACATATATTATATATATGTTTTGAACAAGAGAGTAACCGAGTAACATAGTCATTATCATGTACGGAATAATGTGTTTGTAAGTAAAACATCAAATATAGTGTATATGAAATAAGATTCTTCGCGATGTTACATTTGTTATTGGTATGTTGGATGCGTAAAGGTTCTATTCCGCCGAGCTCCGGCCTTCCTGCTCCCACGATGTTAACAAAGGAACCCAAACGAAATCATTGGGACACAAGTTTGCCAACCCTACGATTCTCCAGCGGTCCGTTAACTTGGATAATCCAAAATGTAACAGTGTTTTCAGTAAAATGAATCTACGTCTGGATCATTCGGACTAGCGGTCTGCTAAGATAGTCCAGCGGTCAGAAACGTTGCGGTACCATAAATCACCCATAATTCTAGCTTTATTTTAGAACCAGGCGGGGAATCACGAGACCATTGTGTCTCGGCAACCACGCAAGTCCAAAGTAGCCTGTTTTCGACTGCGATTTATCTGCCGAGTGTTAGACGTAACGCCGATATAAAGCGTATGTTTCAAGAACTGGAGAGTTGATAGTCAACTCATGCGGGGTACACACTGTAGCTATCATTGGCAAAAGTAGGCGGACAAAATCAAGAATATCTGGGTGCGGATATCTTGTTCGGACGTAAGATCGTGTAAACACTAGCCACGTGATTCCCCGCCTGAGAATGCTAGAATTACATATTTTGATGATGTCTGGTAAACAACAGATAATACATTGAGTATACCACTTCATGCACCATTATTGTTCAAGAAAACCTTTCTCAGCTGAAACATAGAACAAGATCTAGATTTGTTGTATTGTGGACCAGTGGTTTTTATTTACAAATAAACTAAACGTGTAAACTTTCATTCGCATCTCATTTGGTCCAATTTTGAAAAAAAAAACTTTGTTATTGATGCTTTCTATCGCTTTCATTTGCTACCACCCCAAAGTTTATTATTATTTCATTACTTATATGATGGAATAGGGTGTATTTCATACCGGCTTTTTTCAAATTCTAACTGATTTTACAATAAGGCCCTTCAAATTTTACCTGACTTTCATTGATTATAAAGATGGTGAAACTTGTTTGCATGCGTTTACAATGCATTCCACTTTTATATATATCACAGACGACTTTGCGATTGTTTTGACACAAGACAGTTAGAAACACGAAAGAAAGAAAAAGAAGCGGATATTGTCCAATCAAATGCTTTTTTTGTAGTGATTCCACTGCCTACTCACCGATTTCGCTGCTTTAAAATAATACTTATTCTATTCATTTTGATGAATGATTTCAATTTGGTCTAGAACAAATCACCCAGAAGAGGAAACAGTTAAATCAATCGCCATTGATTCTGCTTCATCAAAAAATCAGCAGAACACACGGAAAATGCAGACTTAACCCATTAATGCAAAGATGTCAGATACATGTTTCTGAGCCTTAATAGAATTTTTGTGTCGTCCGCTTTACAAAATCCTTAAATATCTGCTTAATTTTGACGAGGAAAGATACTCAGAGTAGCAAACATGTTAGATCACTGGTCAGCCGCCAAATGTCTTGGCGGCTGGCCTGGATCTAACCTGTTTGCATAAGTATGAAGACGGTTCAAGCACTGTAAGGGCTAAGACCTTTACACCCCGTTATATACGGTCTGCTCCAGGATTATTCGACTTCCATTGGTTATCCTACGTCGTCTAACGTTTAACCCTGTTGCCATGGTAAATGGTCCAGATCAACGTTTCCGCCACACAATATGACGCCCACATTTCTGATTGACGGGTCCATTTCTCTGAGATCACGTGACATGGCGGCGCCAACAGCCGCCCCGGCTGATGGTTCGATCACGAGCTGTGCGGAATAAAGAAACACGAACGAGATAAGTTTAGATTTACATAGAAAAACTTTCAAAAGATAGAATACCCATAATCCACCATTAGCTGTTACCTCTGTCGTTCTCGGTATACATCGGATGTGGTCGAAACTATTTGTTATAAACCGAACAGTTCGGGCCCAAAGTTATCCGACGAAAGAATTAGTTTCAAAATGACGAATTATGGGTATTCTATCTTAGGTCAGTTGTTCTGTTTGTAAGAAGTTAAATGGCTCTTCAGAATCCGTTTGAAGACGTCGCAATGTTTCTGACCAAGTATCCAACAAGACCATACTGGGCAAAAAAATGGCCACGAAAGACAAACCGCACATATTGTTACACATTTACCCTTTAATGAAACACCAAAACTTTTCATACAATATTCATTTTACTATCATTCTCAGTTAAAAGCCCCCGAAATGAGGAACTTATCCAACGTTGAGTACTCAGAAAGAATATAAGCCATTGCAATAAAAAAGTATATTTGCCCAGCAGAAACAATATTTTGCTAACACCGCATGCATTCTTGGTCGACAGAAATAACCCCTATTGATTCTTCATCCTAGTGCCTTACTAATGCATGTATCCCTCTGTAATTCATAGTCTGTTCGATTTGCAGTCCATTAAAACAAGATTGACGATCTTAACTCTTTGAATGCTGGGTAAAAGAGTATTGTGTCATCTGATTTAAAAAAAACTTGAATATCTGACTAATTTTGACGAGGAAAGATACTCAGAGTAGCATACAGGTTTAATAACAGGCCAGCCGCCAATTTACTCGGCGGTTGGCCTGGTTCCAACCTGTTTGCGAAAGCATGAAGTCGGCTCCAGCACTTTAAGGGTTAATGTTTTACATATAGAATACATTAATTATACATATTGATCCTGGTGGGGTTTTGGCGGCTATGAAAGAATGAGTATTTTCGCTCAGCGTACTTATGTAACGATTTCTGAGAGAAACATCTTTTGTTGTTTTACAGAATACATTGTGAAAGAAAAATGATTTTTATCGTACTTTTGAAACAGTTTCTGAGACAATTTTCTTTTTTTTGGGGGGGGAGGGGGGGGGCGGTTACAGAATAAAATAGCATTACCATGGAAATACTTTCATCAATATAGTCTACCGCTGTTAGACGTTGAAAGATTAAAATGTAATTAAGACGTTATTAACAATTCAGGGGAGTTTCATTATGCAAACGGTAGATGTCTGTATCAATAAGTCTTATGCCTTTAGGCTTCGTAAGGCCTGTCGATTTTTAGAGAGGAAACGGGAAAAAGTTGAACAACCGTATCTTTAACACAGTTGGGGATCAAAAGTACGTTGGTGTTAAGATGAAATATGGGATCAAAACATGAAGCTCAAAAATAGGAATTAGCAGGACATGCTAAGTCAAAGTATTGCGCACTTGTAGAATAAAGCAAACTTTATATTGTATCCATATACCAAAACTATTAGAATCTGCTTCTGTCTGGCGCTACTACTTTTCACGCTAAGAATCGTAAACCATATGAGCCTTAGTAAGAAACTTACATTATAATTGTGATACTAACCTTCATCTCTTTGAAGACGTATTTCATCCCTCGTATAATATCGGCATCGTTCTAGAATAAAATGACATACATGCATGGCGAAGCCATAAAGTTGAATGATGTGACAGAAAGATGTTACATATTTACATAATGACGTATTTTGGACGCGCCAAGTTCAAATAGTTTGCTATCGAAATTGAACAAAGCTTCTTGTGTGTAAATAGTTTGAAAACGAGAAACCGCTCGCAAACATATATTTCCTTTTAAGACATTGCTTCATAATCTATCTACTACATAATGGCCACAACACCAAGAACTGTTTATAACTAAGGTAAAGAGGTCGTTTTTATTCATTCAGCTTTTTTGTTTAGATTCATTTATTTTACATCGATTGTAAAACAAGCTCATACAACTTTGCTTCTTGAACACATAACCAGTACGGTTTATGGATTAATAAAAGTTACAAGGTAGATCCCGCTTCTTATGGGATTCGAACCCATGACCCTCGCACCGCCTCAAGATTGACGTTCTACCCCTGGGTACCGTTTTGATAAACATCTTATGCTTAAAATGTGCATGTTCAAAACAACATTTTATATTATTCCAATGTTCAGATAAATAGCTTTGCAATGTCAAACATCATTGGAAGCGTCTCTTCGAGAGGTTTCCAATGATGTGCCACATTGACAAAGCGTACGTTTTTTAAGATACTATCAACGTATTTTAGTTTTGATATACTCAAATATTTTCTTTAAGTTGTTAAGTAAAACGATACCCTTGACCACAATCTTTTTTTATTCATGAATAAAACCTAAATTCCAACTCATGGGCAATAACATCAGCATAATGGATTAGAAAATTTCTGAACCCTTTACCAAAAGCCAAATAAATTTCGACTGCTCCAAATTGAAAGAGTATGCAGACGACATTTCAAAATATGATGAAAGTGAAAACTAATCTTCGGATAGGGCAGAAAACATTGTGGGAAAGGGAGAAATTGCTCGTTATGAGCAATTTCTCCTTTTCCAACAATGTTTTCCAGAGTCGTCTGCACGAACTGGTCAAATGTCGTTATTGTTTGGTTATGGGTTTAAGGGTATAAACGCCTGTGAAATAACATTTCTTACCACAGTAAAAGCATGCTTCTCCACATGTTTCAAGACTATCGGCCATGTTGTGGTCCCAATTTGTTGCATCCTCATTCCATCGGCCAAGGTGTCTAAAGTTCCCGGGGGCTCTAGCCATAACCGTTTACCTATAAGACACTCGTATTGTAATAGTTACAGTAATATTGTTTATTAGGTATTAGTAATTGGGCCACCGGCCCATAATACGCGCGACATGAGACGTCAAAACATTGAATAATCATTCGAGTGAAACATGAATACAGAATGATACTACTGCTTTCAATGTAACTAGAATTTTTTCAAAGAAACACCTGTCAAGTTACGTCACTTTATACCGAAACATTGATAATAAGACATACAGTAAATGCGTATGAAGACAGTGGCCGTTTAAGATACAATTAAATGTCTATATCTGCAACACAGTATAATTAATTTATACAATATAAGGCATATCGCCGGAACTTGTACAATGGTATATGTAAACAGCGATAGCTGACGAATAACATAGATGTCTTTCGACTTCATAGGCCTGTAAAAGTCGCATAAATTTTTGCCTGAAATATACAAATTGAACTGTTACATGTACACAAATTGAACGTCGTTATTCTGAGTTGTGTTGGATTGTATTGCGTAAATACAAACTATTAAAGTAATGGTAGTCTTCTGGATACATTCGATGCATAAAGCTTTACTGTAGGTTTCGTTTCTTAGAGCGGTTGCATTCAGTTACAAAGACGGGACAATGATAATCCCGATATCTACACCGAGCGTTAAATAGACTATCTCACAGAATGTGTTCTGTGAATAGCAAACGTTAAGACGGTGATTTAAACATTACTTATCAATAAACAAGAAGTATTTCTCATTTTGAAGCTACCGACATTTTTTTGTTTTCACCAAGAAAAAGAATCGAGCCTCCGTGCCTTCCAGTGCTCTGATTTCAAACTCGTATCCATTGTGATCACAGTTTAACTAACAAACCATTTTTGGAAGCTCTGCTGCCAAAAATAATATTTTCCCGACATAAGTTCGTAATAGTTTATATAACAAAAACAGCCATCCCATAACAGCATTGGCACCATCACCGCAGTAAACAAACCGTTTTGACAAGACTCAAACATGGTTACCCTTCTGCAGACATTTGTCCAACTCCTTTCCTGGGGGCTGAACGGCAAATACTGAAAACAACATGATGCCATTTTGTAAAACATGCAAGTATTCAATATAAGAACACGGTAAGAATGATTCCTTCGTTTAAATCTCTGTTACTTTTCAGTAAAACAGTCTATGTGTGATTGCATTTATTGAATACGTTTTAACTAAAGGCTATTAAAGAAGGTAGAAGAACGTGATAAGAACAATTTTTCGTTTAAATCCCGATGTCAATGTTCAATAAAACAGTGTATGTGTAGTTCCTTTGAATGAATCAGTTTAAGCTTAAAGCTTTAATATCTAGTTAAATGAACATTCAATCTGCATCAATATTCGTTAAAACTCGTTCAGCATGGATATGTACACCGACCAATAATTGAATAACAGTTCAAATTTGCGTAGAATTTGGATCAAACTAGCCAATAAATCGCATTGCTTCCAAAAGTTGACAGGCTACTCATGTTAGACTGGGAACCGGTCTCTCATCTATCAATAATCTAGCGGGACAAAGGGGAGTCAGTAGACAGCAGGGAACCAGTTTAGGTACATGGTTACCTTTGATTTCCGGTTTTATAGCTTTCGCTGCCACACAAATTCCACTTATCATGCCACCAGCGCTCACCGGAACCAATATGGCGTCGAGGTCTGGTACCTGGTCTAGGAACTCGTAGCCAATGGTACCCTATGTAAAACATGACATGTTCAATCATATATGATTTTTTTACTAGTCTCATTTAAAAACAACAACAGACAGCAAGTACAGATTATAAACTTGATTATGATGGGGTTTTTTTGTGTAGAAATAATCGTGAAAAACGGCGAAACTGCTTCAATTGACATCCATTTTGCAGGGCACTGCGCTTTATCACGTTACGATATGGGTGGAATTTGCTCATTTTTTATCTTGCTACTGAATTTTACATCTAACAGATAAAGGGCAAAACTAATGTTTCTACTATAGGACTTAAACATACATTCGTTGAAGAACCTCAAACCAACATCATTCAAGTCAGACGACTATATTTACCTGACCAGCTATGACGTCATAGTGTTGAGATGTAGGGACGTAGATATAACCTTTATTTTGCACGATATCGTTAGTGAGCTTCAACCTGAAATCATGAAAGAAATCCGATACATTGTTAATCAAACTAACCGCTTTCATTACACTGATATAAAGAGGATAGATGGTTGGTGTCGTGAATCGGAAATGTTATCGGGCAAGGCGTAGGAACATTATCCAGTGAGTCGAGCCGGATAACCTTTCCTATTCAAAGACACCTATTTTGCTATGGGAACAGGGGAGATAATTCAGACTGAAATTTCGGTTTCGGATTCAAAAATGTAAATTTCATTAAATCAGATTTGTACACAAGTTTCTATTCGTATTATGCTTAAACAATGAAAAAAATGTTAAGTTATGTTTGGTTTCCCTTTACCAAATACCATTTTGCACTGCATTATCCTGCCACCATGGCAAAACACGGACCGATAACAGGACGCCGTATAACATCTTTGATGTCCGTCACTAGACCAAGCGATCGCTTCGCGCATCTGTTTGTTTTGATTATCCGTTTCGTTTCTCATTTTTGGTGTTATATTTTCTTTTTTTGTTTATTTGTTTAAATCCATTTAGATTACAGGATGAATAGAACCATCTAGCGATCGCTTCGCGCATCTGTTTGTTTTGATTATCCGTTTCGTTTCTCATTTTTGGTGTTATATTTTCTTTTTTTGTTTATTTATTTAAATCCACTTAGATTACAGGATAAATAGAAAAGATGTTATAAAACACCAAAAATTAGAAACGAAACGGATAATCAAAACAAACAGATGCGCGAAGCGATCGCTTGGTCTAGTGACGGACATCAAAGATGTTATACGGCGTCCTGTTATCGGTCCGTGTATTGCCCTGGTGGCAGGATAATGCAGTGCAAAATAGTATTTGGTAAAGGGAAACCAAACATAACTTAACATTTTTTTTTCATTATTTAAGCATAATACGAATAGAAACTTGTGTACAAATCTGATCTAATGAAATTTACATTTTTGAATCCGAAACCGAAATTTCAGTCTGAATTATCTCCCCTGTTCCCATAGCAAAATAGGTGAAGCCATCCTACCATGGTTATGTTAAGTATTTCACATTGCCCGGTACAGGTATCAATCATGTTTATGCGTCATTTCTTTCATTACAAGCCAACAGTAAACTTTGACGGGCTGGATTTACATTTATTTTCTACATGATTTAGCTTATAGAACTTTGGTCAGTGACCCTATTTATGATCCAATTATGTCCTCGTCAATACTGCACGGTTATCTTTTCAAGGCACTGCAAGTTTTCTAACATCAACATGATTGGACATTGGTTTCAGCCGGGTAAAATCGTCGCAATGACATGATCAAACGCAAGTTATTCGATCGACCAAGTCAGGGACTTGAACTCATGTTCTCTCCGACCTCTAGGTTGGTACCCATACCTTGTTGCTGATCACGGGTCGCAAACGACAACCTAGGCGCCCACATATTGCATGGACTGTACAAACTACGACCTACAAAGTCGGAAAGAATAATGCTTAGCCTGGTTCTCGAACTCACAATAGGTTGGTATCCTTATCTTGTTTTTGATGATGGGTCTCAGGCGACAACATAAGCGCCCACATATCGCATGGGCTATAACAATCACGTCTTACAAAGTCGGAAGGAATCATGCTTGGTCTGGATCTCGTACTTATTTAGATATGAATCCTTAACTCGTTGTTGATGATCGATCGCAGGTCGAGAACCTAGGCTTCCATATTATGACAGATGTGTTTTCATTGGATAAACCCAATACATTCAAATTGGGGTCGCAGACTACCACTTCGGTGTCCATATCTCAGATAGACTGTAACATTTGCAATCGGAACTACTCGGGTATTTCCGTCAGTTGAGAAATACACCTCGGATATAAGTGTAGGGTTACAATTTTTCAGGTAAATCGGCCCGTCATATAACACCTTTTCTTATCGTGCACGTTAGGTAGTTCAATGTGTATGGAAGTGTTGGACATCCTTTTAAATAATTTTTTATAGGCAACTCATTCGAAATAGCGAAATTATAAGTTGTGACATATATAGTTTCCTTAATCAAATTAAACGAGTGTTTAGATTTCACCTTTAAGATCTATTTTTGAAAACGAAAGTGAAGTGACGCCATTCCGCGGGAAACAAAATGGCGTCATCCATTATAGAGGGTCTCGCACCTGTTACGGAATACTTCCGGGTCGTAGTACCAAAAGTAGTCCCATTTAGAAATTTTGAGTTTCGACTGCTGGTGCATAGTTTTGCTGGTAAGAGATGAGCTGGTAGAACACTGATGTGTTTCCTGTATAGATTATAGTTTTGCAATGCTCCCAAAGTTTGTTTTGATTGCTTATTGCAGGACTATTTGTTTGGGATGTATGAACACAAATGCCGGTACCTCGGCTAGATTTGACAGCTAGTGCACTGATTTTCGGACGGTACTAATACACTTTGCTCCGTAGAAAAAAATGAGACGATTGAGGTGTCCATTTTTATACAGTTTCTGAGAGTTAAATGGACAAACTTGATGTTCCCGAATATAGCTAAGCGTAAAAAACACTATTCTTCATTTAGCAGAGTCTTGAAAATGCCTGATTTAACATTGAAGTCAATGGGAATTCAATATCTCAAAAGTAACAGGTTTATGACCAGAGGTGTTTTCATTGGATAAACCCGATGTGTTCAGATTGTAACAGTTGGTCTCGCACCTTTTATTGAGTACTTCCGGGTCGTAGTACCCCAAAGTAGCCCCATTTAGAAATTTTGAGTTTCCGAGTAGATACGATTGCAAACGGACATGCCCTTCGTTGCTGACCTACTTTCAAATATGAATCCCCATTACCTCCGAGGTTATTTTAAGAAATGACCGAGGTGTTCCGAATGAAAAAGTGGCAGATTCTGATTCTCATACTCATTTTGGATTGGTACACTTACCTTGTTGTTGGTGAAGAGTCGCAGACTATCATTTCGACGCCCATGTCTCGGATGGAGTGTAACTTGAGCTCTGGTGTTACATCATTAAACGTAAAAAAAGAAAATGGCGGGGATAGGTTTGTACTCTTACCTCGTTGTTGGTGAAGGGTCGCAGACTATCACTTCGGCGCCCAGATCTCGGATGGACTGTAACTTGAACTCTGGTGTTGTTGCTGGGCACACGATCGTACACGGGACACCAATCATACGGGCGATCCAGGCCAGTGCGCCTCCATGGTTACCGCTGCTATGGGTTACCTGGTCGGTAAAGGTTTAATGTACGGGTCGGATTATTTTTTGCGAAATGAATGAATGGATACAGAAATGAATGTAGAAAGAATGGATTTAAGTTTAAACTTTTTTGTTTCAAATCTTCTGTGACAGAAGCTTGAACCTCATTAAATTCATGTTCGATGACTGCTTCCTGGACACTAAACCAGTACTCGCGCAGATTTGTGGGTTAGTCCCGGCGATATTCACATCGGCTAACGGGGCTTCGAACCCGGGCCTCGTTGCAAAGGCCGACGCTCTACCACGGCACCAATGTCGCCCAATGGATTGATGAATTAAGCTTAAGGTCAAACGTCAGGTTAGGTCAAATTGGGGAAAAACCTTTTTGGTGCATATGTGTGGGTTCCCTTTGCTTACATGGAGATAAAAGTAGTGTTAATGGTTTGTTGAAATCGATGTGACTTGCTTGGAAGAGATCAACTTGATTTATTCAAATCGCTTTTGAAATTGCTTTTCTTTCCCTTTCCCAAACAACAAATTTTCGACTGTCCCAAATTGGAAGAGTTTGCAGACGACATTCAAAATGTGATGAAATTGAATAATATTCTTCAGAAAGAGCAGAAACCCTTGTGGGAAAAGGAAAAAATTGCTCGTCACGAGCAATTTTTCCTTTTCCCACAATGGTTTCTAAAGTCGTCTGCAACAAAGTCGTCAGATGTCGTTATTGTTTGGGAAAGGGTTAACGGACCCCACATGGAGATTTCTGATCGATCATCATTCAATCAAAATTGACGACAGACGGCAAATTTAAAGTACATACGTATGTGAGTGATCATTCAAGGCTTTTTATTTCGGTATGGTACACTGGGTCAAATCAACTTAAATACCGTAAGTATGATAGAATATGAGAAGACCAAGAGCAATGTTGAATATTGTGGTACGTTTCATACTTCGTTTATGCATGTGACTATGTATAAAAAAAACCTTACCAGGCCGGGAATTAGTTCACCCTCCTCTTTCATATGCAAAACCTGAAAACCAAATTACATTCACATTTAAATGACTTTTAAAGTTTTAATCATAGGGTTGCTTTCTCCCTTGGTAGCAACTTGTTCAAGTATTTATTTATCTATTTATTTATTTATTTACTTATTTGTTAATTAATTAATTAATTAATTCATTCATTCATTCATTCATTCATTCATTCATTCATTCATTCATTCATTCATTCATTCATTCATTCATTCATTCATTCATCTATTTATTAATTTATCTTTTTATTTATTTTATATATTCATCTATTTATATATTTATCTATTTATCTTTTTATCTATCTATTCATTTATACGGGTTTTTACATCGCGTCAACATTATATCAGATATATTGCGATGCTCTGTTTATAATGATCGTGCAACACCCCAAAATGGACATCCTCCCGTGTCAATATGCACATGTATGACACATATTGTGAGCACAAACGTGTCAACTCCGAGTAGTAAGTAAAATACATGGGGATTGGTGATATATATATATATATACACCTTTTATTTGACCACCGCATAGTGTATAGTCATTTTTACAATACAAACCAATAGACATACAATAAATACTGGTCAATAACCAAAGTACAATTACATATATTTTAAATAATTACTTCTATGTCAATGTGGCTGAACTACATAACTAATTAGGTCATATTATGCATGAGATGGTGTGACGAAATTCACAATTCTCAATATGGGATTTCGTGACAAGTCGAAATCAAAAGCAACAGCAAACGACAACAAAAAGAGTGAAAAAGAAGCAACGTTTATATTGGGTAGAAAACACTGTCAAAATATTCTTTGCTCATCAAGCCAAAACTTTCCTTTCGTTGAAATGATTTTTCAATGTGTTTTTTCACAGATGTTAGGAAATTTGAGATTTGGAGATTAATTTCATTAAAACTGGACAACAATTGTACTCTTGTACGATACGCACTGAAGAATTGTCACTGGAAACAAATTAAGATCGTTTTGGTTCTGAACAGTATTCATAGTAAATTAAAATGTACATGTATTTTGATCCAAAATCGTGACATCGGTATTGAGGTTTTCCTTATATAAACTGTCCAAACCTAAATGGGGCTTCCTGAATTAATGATGCTTTCAATAGCTACTCGTGGTTGTATTTTAAACAGCAATTAAACAAAACTTTATTGTTTCAACGACAATTTATTTTGACTTTCAAATTTTCGCTTCTATGAACGAGCACGTTTTAAAATCATCAGAAGCCGATATGGCAAGGAAAGGTTTTAAAGGCACATGACAGGAGATGAATTACTGAAAAAATGTATGGAGTCTTTTTATTAAGTACATAAAAGTCATGAGAATTAATTTACGAATGCATTGAGACCCTATTAAATAGACTTCTTTAACATAAGTTATTTTGTGCTTGAGATATAGTTGTCTCCAATTCAATAATGTTTATCAACAACCTGTTTGTTTACATATTCAAAATAACGAATTCTAATTGGTCGGTTAAAAAAATTGTGTACCAACTGACAATGTCAGAGGTGAAGAATCAGGCAATCTGGATTATCAAACGGGCTAATCTGTGTTATTTCTTGTTGCCTTTCACCTTTAAGTTGTGCTGGTGGGCTTTTTTGTGACGACTTTTTTAATCAGACGAGAGGTTTACCAAATAATGTAGTTTGATAACGCATTCATCTCCTTTTATGAGCCTTTAACGAGCGAAGTGTTGTTAATCTTTCACTGTGTGAACTCATGCCACATCTTTGTCTAGTTTCTTTCAAATATACAGTGTGTTGACGTAGCAGGTTAGGTGGACATACGAATTCTATATACATTAATGTGAAACCAGCAATGTTAATCTTACTCCAAATTTAGATGGCATTCATTGTTAGCAGTCATATCACGTATCCATTATTCCCTCTCAATCATTTAACCCTTTACCAAACGCCTAATTTTAGACTTTCCCAAATTGAAAGAGTTTGCAAACGTCATTTCAAAATGTATTGAAATTGGAAAATAATCCTCAGATAGAGTGGAAATCATTGTGGGAAAAAGAGAAATTGCTTGTGACAAGCAATTTCTCCTTTTCCCGCAATGTTTTCCAGAGTCGCCTGCACCAAACTGGTCAAATGGCGTTATTGTTTGGTAAAGGGTTAATGAACTTATTGCGACAAATTTCATTCGCCTCTCACCACATATCAATTATGTTTTAAGTGGGAAGACAGTCAGTGGGTTGGAACGAACAATGTCCAGAATTGTTGAGAAAATACAAGGATCATGGAAAGGAACAATGACCGCTGGGGATAAAGGCCAAAACACATGTGAAAACTCCGTAAAATATGCCCCTCCCATGCCCCCAAATCCAAACTCGGGCACAGTTACTTGCTTTTCAATTCCGAATACCTTTGTAAAATTGCAATCCAGTGAGTTAAGACCTTACAAATGAAAATGAATGATCAATGGATATATATTTACCGTTGTTTTATTAAAGGTTTAACCCATTAGCAAACAATAACGACTGGTTTAGAACATCTCTTCATTTGTACGTTTAACCCATTACCAAACAATAACGACATTTGACCAGTTTGTTGCAGACGACGCTGGAAAACATGGTGAGAAAAGGAAAACTTGCTCGTTAAGAGCAATTTCTCCTTTTCCCACAACGTTTTCTGCCCTATCAGAAGATCATTTTTCAATTGAATCACGTTTTGAAATGTTGTCTACAAACTCTTTCCAATTGTGACAGTCGAAGATGTGGTGTTTGGTAAGGGCTAAAGGGCTACATATCTCTGTTGCGAGCATGACTGAACCATCAGTGATGCACAATATATATATAGGCCTAGTCTTCCCGAGTCATCCGCCCGACGAATAAACGTTGAGAGTACACAGATTCGAATAAAGAGAAATTGCTCACGCACTTATAAAAAATTGCATTTTTCTCGAAATATGTGTTGTGTACTCTCGTTGCTTACTTAATACGTGATAGATTTAAAAAGTATTATATGTTTAGTAAGTTTATAGATCTTCATAAATATGTGGAGAAAAAAAAGTCCAAACGATGAAAATCGTTTCGACCAAGAATCAATTATTGAGAGAGCCATCCTATGGTCTCTTAACCATATGCCTGATATCAATATTCGATCTATGGTCTGGTGGTTAGACTACAGAATTTTAAATCACATAGCCCCTCTCCGCCTGGGTACAAATCCCGGTGATAGGTATGAATTTTCATGGGAGGTAAAGTCTCCCCAGCGACCTACGGAACGCAAGATAACTGAAATAATGCTGACGCAATGTAAAACCCTTATAAATGTAAAAAGTATACAACGCTAGCTCTGAAAGACGCATCTATCGCAAAACGATGGTGGAAAAAAGTATGGAAGAACAATTACTCAGAATGATTTCAACCAAGATATTCTAAAGAATAAATCAATGTTATTTCCTTTGAGTTTCAACACTTGTCATCTGCTGCTATAACTTAGACAAACCTCGTGATTCATTATGATGAAATGCGTTAGATATATGTGCTATAATGCACAGGAACGACTGGGCACTACACATGTATACAAGCGTTATCTATACCAACATTACAGCCTACAAGCAACGTTGGGAAATAGCTATTTTAACTTTTGGGATGCTGGGTAATTTTCTTAAAATAGAATTTTGTGTCGTCTGCTTTCCAAAACCAAAAATATCTGCTAATTTTCATAAGGAAGGATACTCAGAGGAACATACAGGCTAGGTCACAGGCCAGCCGCCAATTTACTTGGCGGCTGGCCTGGATCCAAACTGTTTGCCTAAGCATGAAGTCGGTTCCAGCACTATAAGGGTTAAAACTAGAGCGAACGTTTGGGGTTATCAAGTATCGCAAGACGAGAAGAAAGATGTAGATAAAAAAATACGTATTCTCACAGTGTTTAGAGCGCCCCTCACTTTGAATGCCCCAGTCTTCTGCATACTTTCCGCCTTGAAGTAGAACTTCCGTCCATATTCCGCGTTAAATTCCTCGTGCTCGAAAACTGGCGTTTTCTTGAGAAATCCGTTTATTCTAGCGTGCGCTCGTTTAACGTCTTCTAGGGTCACCGGATCGCACTCGCCTCCGTTCATGGTGAATACGTGCTATCGCGTCCGTACTTATATAGATCTATATAGATCTAAACATGTGTACATAAATACATATATACGCTGTTAAGTATAAGTACATGCGTTCAATGACGCGAACATTCTGTGCGCACCTCGTTCGCTGGTATCCAGCTCTGTAGTGTATTTCATTTAAAAAGCGAGACATTGAACGGAAGTGTTCGGCGTGCGTTTGTCTTATGGAACGAATTGGGCGTCCGAAAGCTAGTCTCTTGATCGAATTTGATTATAAATCTTTAACAAAACAAACGTTTATCGGCCACTTTCGATCGCTAGTATTGATAGTGTTCTCATTGTCTCCAAATAGCCACGTACAAAAAGGTGCTTTTAGCAACAATAAAGGTTCACCGTTTGCCAAAAATAATCTTTAGAGGTACTAGTTTAGTACAAACATATTTTTATTGCCAATTGAACATGTAACACGAAGTAGAACACATTTGTAAGTAGACATATCATCAAATTGCATTATCCGTAAAAAATCATCCTAATCATTAGCTTATACTTTCGTCTTCAAATTCCATTTCATTTAGACTGGCAACACAATGCTTTAAAAAGCCTTGCTATTTTACAGATACGATTTACGAACGAGAAACGTTTAGTGAAGGGTGCTATCTCAAGCATGCAGTTTACCCATCGATTAAACGTTGATGAAGATAACATTGATGCGTATCTAAGCAACGGCTCTCGTTTTTTTAACGTACAAGCCATGTTCACATACTTTGATATTATTTGCAAGATTAAAGGCACATGAAAGGATATGAGTACAAATAAGTTACTGAAAAAATATATGAGTTTCCTTTATATTGTTCATAAAAGTCATGAAAATTAATTTATTAATATTGTTAGACCCTATTAAACAAACTCCTTTAACATAAGTTATTTTGTGCTTGAAATAGAGTTGTCTCGAATTCAATCATGTTTATCAACACTATGTATGTTAATATATCTAAAAAAACTGAATTGTACTTGGTCGGTTCAAAACTTTGTGTATCACGTGACCAAGTCAGAGGTAAATAATCAGGCATTCTAAGTTATCAATTATTAACTATTATTGGTTTATCTAGGTTATTTCTCTTTGGCTTTCACGTTTAAAATGTGTTGATGGGTAATTTTGGGGATAGCTATTTAAATCTGGCCAAGAGTTTACCAAATAATATATTTTGATAAAGCATTAATCTCCTTTCATGAACCTTCAAATTCTTCATCAATCTGAACACATCGGGTTTATCAAATGAAAACACCTCTGAAATAATAGGGATCACGCCATATTGGTTCCCAGCAGAATGACGTCACTTCACTTTCGTGTTTAAAAATAGATCTTAAATGTGAAATATAAAAAGTCTTTAAATTTGATTGAGAAAACAACTTAACATGTCACAACAACAATTTTGCCATTTGGTATGAGTTACAGATAAAACGATTACTTAAAAGGATGTGCAACCCTTCCATACACATTGAACTACTTAACTTGCACGCTTAGAAAAGGTGTTAATTGGCGGATGCCGATTTACCCGAAAAATTGTAACCCTACACTTATATCCGATGTGTATTTCACAGCTCACGGAAATACCCGAGTAGTTCCGATTGTCTCTTCATCAAACGTCACGTGGTTTATTGTCCAGAACTGAAAGAGAAGACCACTGTTTAAGCCTGATGATAGATTTCCAACTAAGGTCAATATATCACTTTGTCATAGTGTTTTCATTTCAATATTCTTTTAAAATGTTATGTATTCACTTTCCTGTATGTATGTGTGTATGCTCGACTAAATTGTGTTTTGCATGTTGTTGAATTCTTCATCTTTGTCATGTTTGTATATATTAAAAGTACTTGCGTATTACGTTTATGTTTTTCTGTACCATATTTGTTAATATTGTATTGGTCAAAGGCATATAAATTATATTTCCAAATAAAGAACTAAATTGAATTGTTATCATGGAATAAGCAGTAAGGAGAAAGATTGGGCAACCGTCAAATGCAAAGCATTTTTTCAGCGACCTGTCTGTCTTCTCCTTTATGACATGTCTTAGTCACTGGTGACGTTTCCTAGCGTAAGCTCTTGCGTTCCGTTTGCCCATATACTCAAACCACCATTTAGTTTAAACCAATCTCGCTTTTACATCGATTGTGAAGCAAATTCTTTGTAACTTATAGCAACCTGAACACATCTGGTATATCCAACTAAAGTTTCTCAGCTCATCGAAATACCGGAGCAGTTACGATTGCAACGTATAGTAATCCCTCTCGATTCTGTTTCCTGGATGCATAACCATTACTCGCGCCGAACGTGGATAAACGAAAGGTCGCAAAGATGACCCCAATTTTACGGGATTCGAATCACATCAAATCACAATTTTACTTATCACTTTCCTCGGAGGGCTGCTGGATATATTATGTGAATCAAATCTGCAAAGGGAGGAAAGTAGGGTTTGCAATCTAATTATAAAACAATCTGGATTATGTCCCTTTCTTCTAAACGATAAACAGCTAAATAATGTGTACCTGTAATCAATTATTCTATGAGCGACGACTTGATAGATACAGCTATGGTTCAGAAGATTATTTTCCTACTTCATCAGATTTCAAAATGTCGTCTGTAAACTCTTTCAATTTGAGACAGTCGGAAATTTGGCGTTTGGTAAAGGGTAAATTAACATTTCTAAAGTGAACTACAAACACAAATTATGTAAGTGATGGCAAAAAGACTAACTCTGAGATTTGTGCTCTCGGAGTAAATAGCGTTAGGAATGCGACTTTAACTCTAATTGTTAATATACATAAGATCAGTTTAAACATATTTAACACTAAATGTTGCTAGAATCGTGTGATTACGTTGAATCATGTGAAATGAGCCTTGGCGTCTGTCAGCGCTTCAATGGGAAGCCGATTTAAAGACAAACACAGGAATTTCTTCTCGCGCACCTGGCTAACGTCACGTGCCAAGAGTGGTTGACCGTTTCTTAAGTCTCACGTGGCGATGGTTTCTAAAATAGCCCCTCTTATTCTAAGTTTAGATCGCCGTTTATGAAATAAACCCGTTTAAACGGTTTGCAATGTCTGCAGTATAGGTGATCTGGTCGTAGTCTGGCTTATTTTGGCCCTTCTTTGTTCTATACAAAAACAGTCATTTTGGCATGTTCACAGTACCTTCCATGAAAAGATTCAGAGTTAATCCTTGTTGTTTCACTAATACACACTCTGTTGCCAATCAGAATTTGACAAGCAAACATATCGAAGATTAGTCCAGATAACTGGTCTCGAAGGCTATTGCTATTTTGATTGACGCCTTCGAGTCCAGAGTCAATCGTGATTTTTACGTTAGATTTTTGCGCACAGATTTTCTGCGCATGTTTAACCACCTATCATTCCATAACTATGCAATGGATTATGAAATCAAACATACCGATTTGGAGATCAACCTTATATCTGTCGATGTGTGAAGTCTCAAAAGTGTCACTTTTGTATAAATATCCAAAACTTTGATTTAAATCACACACATAAAACCTGCTTTCAAACGTTGAGGTAAAAGTCCGAAACATCCGGATGCTAAGTCTCGCTCTGGGTTATGTTACACGGTCCGATATACATGTCAACACCACAGGGAGAAAAATCATAATAGACCTTTATTAACACTATATATACACAAGGGAAACAACTTCAAAGAGAAACCAGTTCTGACGTTCCGCGCTTATCAGTCCGTAATTTTTTATACGAGCGCTAGTCTGTCAATTCTCTATATGTCCCGCATAGTCAAATGATTTCTGCGTCCAACAATACCACTCTCAACAAGATCGGTCCAGTCAACTCGGAGAAATCTGCGACGACACGCGACATTTTTTTCGAATTTGGTTTTATCGGAACCGATCGTTGAGAACAGAACCAGCCGATCATTCGGCTCGTAATCACCTCGATGAACGTTATTTCAGCGATGACACTTAACCGCCACATGAAAAACAACTACTGGTAAGAACCAAACTAGAAATTCTAACCTGCACACTATATACAACATGTAATCCACAATTTTCTTTCGATATTCACTGACCTCGCTAACCCGCTTCTTCTCGACTCCATCTTGTTATGCTAATTAAACTGTAACATTCTCTACGATTGGCTGAACGGTAAACGATTAACAGGTTGAAGGTCAATTGTGCTGGTTCCCCAGCTTTGTGTTTTTCAGGTGCTGGGCGTTGCGGCGTCGAGTACCAATATTGTAAACACACAGAATCTTGCGCACGATCAGAAATAAGAAATATCTAATTGAATAAGCCTCACACAAGCACTAAATAAAGTATTTTGGAATCGATGAAAATGATTGTCACTTGGTAAGATTTAATGGAGGCAATAGAAAAACAAAATAAAGTCTCGGTTTTGATAATTATTCAGTTTCTTTTATTTTTCCTTATTTGTTTTCCTTTTGAAACACTGTCACAGCCTGAACAAAACCATGTCTCTTCCTTCGGCTTACTTGATGTGTCACAACACATGCCCTCAAACATGAGAAATGATATCAGTTTAATCCACCTATAAACTACTTGTGAACTTGAAATCACAAGGCCCCTCTCTGCGTGGGTTCAAATCCTGAGAGGGATATGGATTTTCATGAGAGGCAGTCTCCCGACTGACTTACGGAATGCCGATGGTTCTACCCGCCTTGACCAGCCCTTATGGGCAGTTGAGTATGGGGTCTTCCTCCATCATTAAGAGTCGGGCATCGCTACATAACTGAAATAATGTTGATGTGATGTAAAACCCATATAAAAAAATACTTACCACCTGCAGATTATAAATTTTATTTTGCAGCAGACGAAAATCTTAATTACTCTCTGAGTACTGTAGTTATAGTAAATACATGGGATTGATTTTTTTTCTTTGAATGCAAAATTGCTTGTATCATGCAATTTTTTCTCTTGCCACATACTCGTATGTACACAAAGCACAACATCAATAACAACACAGTATCAAAATCGCAAAAATTTAACCGCCAAAACTCAATGGGGCGACTAATTGACAGATAAATGACAGAAGTAACGCTTTGTGAACCACGCTCGGCAGGCTTTATTTATGTAATAATCTGAAAAACGCGGAACCAAGCTGTGATTTGGCCTTGTAATTTTTAAACCAATGATATCACTTCTTACAAACGGCCGATGGGATCAATCAAGCCTCGTTTTGGAACTGTCAAAATGGAGTTGAGCCGATAATCAGTGAATAATTGAAAAAAAATTGTGGATTACATATTGTATATAGTGTGCAGGTTAGAATTTTTTGTTTGGATCATTACCAATAGTATTTTTTTCATGTGCCGGTTAAGTGCCATCACTGAAATAACGTTCATTGAGGTGATTACGAGCCGAATGATCGGCTGGTTCTGTTCTCAACGATCGGTTCCGATAAAACCAAATTCGAAAAAAATGTCGCGTGTCGTCGCAGATTTCTCCGAGTTGACTGGACCGATCTTGTTGAGAGTGGTATTGTTGGACGCAGAAATCATTTGACTATGCGGGACATATAGAGAATTGACAGACTAGCGCTCGTATAAAAAATTACGGACTGATAAGCGCGGAACGTCAGAACTGGTTTCTCTTTGAAGTTGTTTCCCTTGTGTATATATAGTGTTAATAAAGGTATATTATGATTTTTCTCCCTGTGGTCAACACTCGATTTACACTCGATCACTGTTAGTAACGTTGTACGCGTTTGGCGGGAGTACATTATTTGTGAGCACTTGATACTGTACTTCGACTAAAATAATTCCCACAGTATTTTCATCATCTGATTATATATGTTTTTGTTACTTCTTTTGAAACAATGGATTCATTTATGGAATTCGACGGTGTTAATCATCTTGTTTTAAAAATGAGAAGTCCAGACAAAGTTGAGGCCGTCATTTTTCCTAATTGAAACCAAATACATGGAAAGTTAAATTGCGCTTCTTGCAGACTTAGTTCAACGCATTGGCTGAAACTTGCGAAATGATATACGGGAAGTTGCCCCCCCCCCCCACGAACATTTGCCACCATTTTTGTATAACTCTTTACCGAACGTTAAATGTTCAATCGTCCCAAATTGAAAGGGTTTGCAGACGACATTTCAAAATGTGATGTTATTGGAAATGACCTTTCTATTAGGTAGAAAACATTGTGGGAAAAGGATAAATTGCTCGTTAAGAACAATTTATCCATGTTCCACAATGTTTTCTAGAGTCGTCTGCAACAAACCGGTAAATTTGGTTATTGTTTAGTAATGGGTTTAGTCGCACATTTGTCCCCTCATATTAATCTTTTGTAAGTTACCTTGATATATTATGTTAGTATTCCGTTATATTTCAATAAAAACTTAAATGGAGATAATATATTTTATCAGACCAGAGACAAAGATTACAATCATAACATCTATGTCTCTGATCAGGCTAACCTGTCAATTTTGCTCTATTACGCCGATGGCACTTGGTCAATTATGCCGTGAAACTTGTTTCGACGTTAATTTTCTTATTTTCGGCAAAATTTGTTCTCTCTTACTTAATAATCGAACATGATGGTCTTTGATTGTCATACTGACACAAATTGAAATACCTTTGGTCTTCTTTGTTTGGGTGGTTTGCCTCGAGTGACAAATTGGGTAAGTGTGACCTCCTTTGAAAGGTGTTTGTTGATTCAAGTATACAAAGACAGTATTAAGGCCACAAGGGGAAGGATCGTGGAAATGTTTCACAGTTCTAGGACTAAGAAACAAACAAAAAATGGATAATAAAGGAATTCTGTTCGCCTGCCTCCTCCATTCGTGTTCTGTATGTAATTGGGGTCAACGTACCCGATATTGAAGTGATCGTTCATTGAGGGCTTCCAAAAGTGTACTTTCGTACTGGCAAGAAGTTAGGCGTAGTGGACGTGTAGGACAGAATTCTGTTTCCATATGGAAGATCCCTTATGAAATCAATCACAGACGACTATCTTAGAGATCTTGTGGAGAGAAAGATTTAAGTTAATTGCTAACGCATCGAATGGACAAATGTGAAATACAGAGTTCAAATTATTGTTTTGCAAAGGAGTGTCCCGTTTGTGAATGCACTGCATGTACTCGTTACAGTATTTGTAGGAAGTTATGTGAATTCACAGGGAAACGGTCTGTAAAGGAGCAGTTTTTCCAAAAGAATACTTCCATTGAACACCTGTTAGAAGTCCAAATTTCAGCGATCAACAGGCGGAACAAATTGTTGTAACAACAGATTAAAGTTCTTAATTAAAAAGGAGTTGAAATAAATGTAACTAATTGAAAATTCGCTTCTTATGAGCAACATTTCATTTCGGTACAGAAGCCTGATTCAAGTACATGTATAAAGGTCCTACATTTGGTCAATAGGTTGACATTATAGGTTCGTAATTTGAATGAATTGTAGAATTGATATCATTTGAAACACAGCGCACTACTTGCTCCTTATATACCAATATTGCATGCGTATAACGTCGTCTGCAAAAAACCCAGATCCTCCTTGTTCATGATGTCTGATGAGGAATTGATGATAATGGATAGGCTTGGACAGAGTTAATCTTTTTGACTTTGTGAATTTATCCTTTATAATTTGATTGAACTTTATTGAACGCTTTATGTCCGAACTTAAAACATTGTGAGAAAAGTACTTTGTTTCATTTTGGTTTAATAACTTGACTTTGTAACTTTAAGGGATTAAAATCTTTATTATTTCCTTTTAAGATTTTGTTATTTTTCTTGTTAGGCTCTAGCTACCTTAATTGTCATTTAATTTAAAAGCTAGTGGTGTGATCCTGACTAACTATAATTGTTTAACCCGAGTTAGACAATTTTGATCCAGAGCCCGAACCCGGTAAAACTCGCTACCCGAGGCGAGGTTTACGACACATGTATATAACGTCGTCTGCAAAACAAACCCACAGATTCCTCTTGTTGGCTGGTAAAGGATTGATAATAATAAGTTTGAACTATTTATCCCCACCCCTTCTTCAAGCACTATATACACTGTGCAACGACATATTGTTATGAAGGTGTTAAGTAAAATATTCATTATGTCAAAATGTGTTGTTTTATTCCTTTGACATTAAATCTACTGTGTAAATACGTGATAGATAGGCTCTGGTTATGCGGTTTTCACATGCAGGTCGCTGATAGCATGTATCCGATGAACACCCAACGTAATACTTCATGAGTAACTTTTTAAACACTAGTTGCAGTAAGTATATGTTTGGTGTTCATAGGACTGAACATCACCGATCCAAACACAGGTGAAGGAAATAGTTTGTTATAGTTTCAAGGAAATCAACTACAAGTTTTATCGGTCCGACGTCAGGCGTTTTACGCTAGGCGTAAATATCGCTCCAATCACAATTTTATAAATCGAACTTTTAACCCTTTCCCAAACAATAACGACATATGACCAGTTTGTTTCAGATACTGTGCAAAACATTGTGGGAAAAGGAGCAATTCATTGTGACGAGCAGTTTGTCCTTTTCCCATAATGTTTGCTGCCCTATCAGAAGATTATTTTCCAATTTCATCACATTTTGAAATGTCGTCTGCAAACTCTTTCAATTTGGAACAGTCGAAAATTTGTTGTTTGGGAAAGGGTTGAATGATCCTTATTCGTGTTAGATTCGATTCAAAACAAAACATGAAATGATTTCCGTTCATTTTAAAAAAAAAGCATATATATTTCTTTTATTTTTGGTAACACTACAATTACGTAATAGGCCTCCTTACACAAAATAAGCGAATTAATAGATAACAAAAACAATGATGTTATTTTAGAAAAACCATAACGGACTATGCTTCAAATGCTGGTTTGCAAAAGACATCTTATCCAAGCATATCTCCTCCGAATCTGTATGTGAGGAGAGCTACACTTAGTACAACTCGACTTATGTAGAAACACGCGTACTTAATCCCAAACTGTATACATAATGCGATGACCTTTGACCCGCAAGATATCCGTGGGAATCTCGCGACCGGTGGTAAACAACATGGACGGCGATTGTTTATTTTTGGGCATCGTCGATGTTTCTTGATAGATAACTCGCATATAAGAGGTGTACTGGATACTTGTGTGGGCTGAGACGATTCATAAATGATTATGTATGTATTTCAAGTTTCCGTTTATTTTTTGGTCCACTTGAACACAAAAAAAATCGCAAGTTAAAAGCACTGAGTCGGTCGTTCGAAATTTTGTAACATAAAAATCACGTTGGACTTGAGACGTAGCGAAGCACGATAAATGTCCAAATGACGAAAAAAGCTTCGTTCACGGATCATTATTGAGACTAATCGAAGATCAGCTACTTTTTTCACTACCGACCATTACTTTTTACCTACCTCTTAAATCGCCTACAAAAATGGGTGGGTCAGCGAAGGACGTCTCCCTCAGCGCTTCGCCTTCCGCGAGAAGTAGTTCTGGAAAAAACAACAAACCAGGGGTTTAAAACATGGCCAACACCCACAAAATTTCAAAAACAGTCAAAAACACCCCCTCTTATGTCCTAAAAGCATAAAATTAACACTCAAATTAACATTCTAAATTTTCAAGAACTACTTTTTACTGTACAACGACCTCCGGAAGTAATTCTTCAGTGTACTCTGACCATCTGTATCTCCCCATCACTCGTCTTTTACTGTATCGCAATATTATCGTAACTCTATAGTTTCTGTATCCTAACTCTATCGTCGCACGAATTCACGTGATCGTCACTCTTTACGTGCAATCTAACTGGTGACAATCCATTGATGTCTTTTGAAGGACGTTTATAGCAAAATGTTGTCTACTTTTGCTCTCCCTTACACCACGCTACCTCACATTAGGACACTGGTTATGTCCAATAGATCATTCTTCAGGCGCCATTTTGACCAGAATCTATGTAAGGCGATTTTTTCACCTTTATTACTTTTCCTTTCATTCTCGGTTCGATTCTTACGAGTACACATATTAAAGGATTAACAGAACTAGGTTTTGGGATATTGAAAATGGAATGCAATGCTTCGGTTTGTCCCCATAGCTTCCATATTATAAGGGCAAAAATACGGTACCGTATTAGAATGACATATGGTTCTTTCACTTTGATTTCATATCTTTCGTAATCTCTCTATTCATTCTCTGGTCTCAAATTATGTTAACAGACATCAGTGGTGGCGAAATCTTGTTCTAATTTACTTGTCCGTAAATGAAGAACATATTGGTCGTATAATGGTTATACTTGTATAATAAATTTCAGTAAAAAATCACTTGTCCATTTATACTATTTGGCAAGCTGGGCAATACGATCAGTTGATGTTGCCACTATAACGATGCACCATCTGCTATCAAGATATTCCTGGAATTCGACATACGCAACAAGTTTGTGCACCTATCTTACGACAGGTCTAGTCTGTTTGCCATGAAATGGGGGGAAAGTCTTCGGACAGGGTAGAAAACATTGTTACGAGCAATTCCTTCTTTTCCCACACTGTTTTCTAGAGTTGTCTGCAACAAACTGGTGAGATGTCGTTATTGTTTGGTAAAGGGTTAAACTAAAAACAAAAACCGATAGCGATCTAACAAATATAATTGATCTGATACCGGACATGAATTCATCAATGAACGTCAGCTTTTCATTGACAGACGTGGGCACTTGTTTTGGTTTAGGACATACTTTGAGGGATCAACGCTTTGTTCATGGTCACATGGTTTTCCGAATCACCGGTTTTCCACATGGTATTTAGCGACAACTAAATATAGTTGATTTCAGGAGAAAGTCTGTTTATGTTATAACTTGGCTGAACATTTCCAGGATTTCTATTATATATGATGACCAAATCTTGTCGATATTTTTACATTAACATGAGAGGGCCAATCACTAATGTTGTAATAACCTGTGGCCCAATCTAATTGCATTTTTTTTTGCCTTTTCATATCTTCTTTCAATACATGTTTATCTGTTTGTTGTATATATGTCTTTTAACACATGTAGGAAGAATCAAATAAAATATGATATGATTAAACATTGACAGACGTGGGCACTTGTTTTGGTTTAGGACATACTTTGAGGGATCAACCCTTTGTTCAACATCAGATGGCTTTCCATATGGTACTTTGCGACAACTCAATAGAATGGATTACAGGAAAAACACATGTTATACCTTGACTGAACTCTTCCTGTATTCCTATCATATCTAAGGACCAATTCTTGTCGACTTTTTATATTGTTCTTCTTTCGACAAAAGTACAAATGCCGAACTGTTAATGCCGTCCAATGCACATTGATATAAAATCTATGTTCCAAAAGACTATTATTTTGTTTTAAATTTATGGTGCTTTTATTACAGATATGTTAAAATAATATGTAAGCAACAACATGTTTATGTTTCGCTAATAAACGTTTGAACTTGATCTTAATGAACAAATAGGGAAAGGCTAAACTCTTGTTTGATACGAACGTGTTTCAATGTTCATACTATTTATGAAACCAGTATGATGTATTGAGAGATTGGTGACACTTGATATTGTTCCTTTTATATTCCTTATTTCAACGTGGTCTCTACTTAATACCAACAAAGTTCCATTCTTTATAAAGTAAATTCTTCATAAACTTTAAAAAGGAATCATATTCATTAAGAACCAGCTTCATGCACAGCATGCAAAATGATTCCTGCATTCATAACCATTACTGGTTGATAATTAGGGTAGAGCTGTATAACGTATGTCGCCATGTGAAGTTACTCTTCCAGTGGTTCGTTAAAAAAAGTAAATACAAAAGTATACTTTTTTTGATGGTTCAAAATTGAATACGACGCTAAAAATTAATTGCTGTTTTTGTGTATTACATATACTTTATATTTTTGTTCATTTGCATTTATATTGTGACAACAAACTGTATAGTTTACGTCTTGGATGAAATATTGTCATTGTCATTGACATTTCATAAGTGTCGACTGATGTTGCTTTCAATTTGGACGACACACACAATTTCGTTTTAACACTTTACCAAACAATAAGGCCATTTGACCAGTTTGTTGTAGACGACTCTGGGAAACATGGTGGGAAAAGGAGTAATTGCTCTGTACGAGCAATTTTTCCTTTTCCCACAATGTTCTCTGCCCTATCAGAAGATTGTTTATCAATTGCATCACATTTTGGAATGTCGTCTGGAAACTCTTTCA
This sequence comes from Cerastoderma edule, assembly GCA_947846245.1. Classification (NCBI taxonomy): domain Eukaryota; kingdom Metazoa; phylum Mollusca; class Bivalvia; order Cardiida; family Cardiidae; genus Cerastoderma; species Cerastoderma edule. The sequence goes on from OX401411.1 coordinate 23,572,027, forward strand.
ATTTGGGACAGTAGAAAATCTGGCGTTTGGTAAAGGGTTAAGGGATAAGACGATTGTCGATGTGCGGGACGGCCCCATTGGGAGAAGCGTTACCGTTTGATCGATCGATTGGTAGCCAGTACAATAGCCTACATGTAGATCGGACGTAATAACAACAACACCGATAGTACAAGGTCGGGAGTATACTAATTAACGTAAACAATGCAGGTGTGTGGACGTATCATCAACGGCCCGTGGGTGCTGGAGCACTAGTGGGTGTGCAGTTTTAATAACGGAGTCGGAGTCTTTTCCCGACCCCCCTGGCGATCGCTGGTTTTATCGTAGATCTTCGTCTGTTACGGACAGTTTACCTGGAGAGTTATAATTTCACGGTTAATTTTAGAAACCGCGACAAGCGCAGAACCGGTTTTTGTTCGGATTCTATTAATAGCAAAGCATAGCATAGCCTCGTCGCGCTTGAGTGCCGGATTGGAGAATTCCCTTACTTTACGTATAGTGTGAGAACTGCTCGATCGTGAAATTTAAGTATTAAAACGGGGTTTTACAGTGTTCGTATTAACTAAAGTAAGAAGACGGTTCCGGATGACTGATTCTTAGAGTTTACAACGGGGTGGTATTGATCCTCGAACATATAAGTTACCTGTGTACGCGTTAGTGGGTTAATTACGTAGGTTTTAAAACAGGTGTTAAATTCTGTGTTGTTCACGATTTTACGACATAGTTCGTTCCATTCAGCGATCCTGTTAACAATGTTTAACTGAGTGTGGGACACGGTGAAATATCGGATGTCAAATCGGGGGGACTTCATTTTGTGTTGAAAACCTGGTTTATTTGGAGTTTTATGTTTCATACGTGACAGCTCGCTCTTCTGTGTGGACGGTGTAGTTAGTGCTTGTGCGTTAAAGAAGTTGGTCTATTTAGACTACATATTTGGTTTTGAATTATTGTGTGTGAAGGATATATAGCGAATTGAATTATGTTCGTCAAATTTGAACAATAGATAATTGTGTCGACATTCTTTCCAGTGATTAAGTTAGTTTGATTTAATAGACCAGTGTTATGGTCTAGTGTGAAACGATTTAGATCGACTTATATTAACTTCCGTGTTATAAACGGGGGATTACCCTAACCCGGACCTCAGTAAACATGGTGCTTCTCAACGACACCGCTCCAATGATCCGCCGCAGAGTATTATATATAGGCAGTGCAAGTCCCACGGACACCGCTACCGGGCTTGATGCCATCCAATCACCGCTCAAGGAGCGCTACCCGACAGACCAGGAGGAGGGCATAGAAGGCATCGACGCCTACTTGTCCGTGACGAGCAGCTATCTCCAGCTGCAATATGTTAGCGATCCGGACCAGATCATCCAGTTTCCCGTCTCCACATTATCCATGTGTGCCGCGGTGCGCTGTGTGCGAACGGTGAACGGAGCATCAGGAGAAGCCAACGTCAAGTTCGTGTCTCTGAACGACCCCCTGGCCGGTGGGGAGAACGTAGACAGGCCGGCCATCTTTACAGCCATTACACGACGTACCCAGGGCCGCAAGGTGCTTGAGTGCCATGGGTTCATCTGTCACTCACCCCAAGACGCGCTTGAGCTGGTCAAGATAACCTCCCATGCGGGGAAGAACTACAAGAAGAACGGGTCCGTCAAGACACCGAGACCCGTTGCCCAGCGTCAGGTTGTTCAGCAAAGACAGTCGAACGGGTCTGCTGTCCATGAACCGAGTTTTACGTTTGGTGCGGAAACTCTTAACAATCGAAATTCTGGTATAAGTAACGCGTCTGTTCCCAATGGCACATTGAACGGTTTCGATCGACAGAACCAACCGTCCATGCGTCTGATCCCTGGAGAACCTGTCACTATCAAGCCGGGTCCAGAATTCTTCGAGCCTGTGTCGAAACAGGGGTATTTCTACAGCAGTGACAAATCAGAAGTCAAGAAATTCAACATAGCTAAACTACAGAAACCGAAGGAAGACAAAGAGAACAACTCCGAGATCATTGAATCTTTTCCAGCAGACCAACCCGTCACAACACCGAGGTCTGTTATAAACGGACACGGGCAACCCCATGTATTCGCACCACACCAGATGAACGGGGGCTTTAGGCCGACCTTTCTGAACGGATACGGTCCGCCTTCGCACGCCAGACCCGCCCCCTCATACGGACCGCCTCCCCCGATTTACGTACGGATGCAAAGGGAACCCCCACAGCCGCAGCCACATCCTTTTATGTACGGGCCTCCCCCACCTCCGCATCCAATGATGTACGCTCGACCTCGATTCTTTTCCCCGCCCCCTCCAAGGTTCCGACCACAGCCCTTCATGGTTCCACCAGGGGCCCCTCCCCCAATGATGGCTCCGCCCATTTACGTGCGTCGACCTCGTTCACGTTCCGGAAGTAGATCGATTTCGGCAGGGTCACGTGGTTCAAGGTCGTCAAGGTCGAAGAGCCCGAAAGAGGAGACGGAACCGAAGCGAGTGCCCACCGGCGACGCCGATTCGTCCAGTGATGACACCGTGACGCTTCGACCGATGACCCCGCCAAAGGATTACAGCAAACCCAAATCGAAAGGTCAGCGCAGGAGCAGACGCGATGATTTCGAAATCAGGCAGCAGCCGTACAGGCCCGGGTACCCTCCTCCCCCGCCAATGATGCAGCCGCCACATCCTTACGACTATTACGTCTACCCACCGCATCATGGCGGCTACGCTCCGTTCACGATGTACAACCCACATGGAAGGTCAAGGTCCTTGCCGCCTGACCCCCGCTTGAGGTCAGCGTCGCCAAAGAAGGGAAAGGGGAAGGACAAGAAGCCGAAGAAGAACAAGAAGAAGAAAGTGAACCGTCGAAATGAGCCGAAAGCATATCCAGGAACACGCAGCGACGTCTCTACCGACAGCTACGGCGGTGGGTACCAATCGGAGATTCCGCACCAACGTCCGGCAACCACGGAACGGGAATCCGGGTACCAGATCTATCGACCACGTGACTTTAGGCGCGACGAAAACCAGTTCATGAACGAGCGAAACTTCGGAAAGAGTATCATCGAGGAGACGCGGCGGTCACGTGATTCGAAAGCCCCTCCGACGGCGTACGAACTGAATCAAGCCATGGACAACAGGTCGAGACGAGACGACGGGGATCTGGAGCTGGACTTTAATATGTATTAAAAAGGTAGGTTGAGCTAGAGTTTTCTTTCGAAATGGGAGGGGGCACAGGATTAACGCTGGTACCTAGTTGGGTGTACCTTTGTGTTTGGTATGCGTTAATGGTTCGCTAATATGCCAAGGACTTGTTGCTTGAGCTTTGATTGACTACATTGCGTTTAATGGAATACAGGATTAACATAGATTCCTAGTTGCCTGTACCTTTGCATTCAGCCATGGTAGATGGTCCGCTAATGTTTGAAGCAAACATGTCTCTCGAGGTTTGGTTGATTACAATAACGTTTAGAAAAAGAAAGGGAACACAGGATTAACATGGGTTCCGAGTTGCTTGTACATTTGCTCTCAGCATTGGTTGATGGTTCGCTAATATACCAGCGACTAGGAAATGGCTTTTGAGCAAACTTGTCGCTTGAACTTTGATTGACTACACTTACGTTTAGAAAAAGAAAGAGAAAACAGGATGTACGTATTTTTCTAGTTGCTTGTATATCTGCGCTCAGACAATGTAGATTGTTCGCTGGTATGCAAGCGACTATGAAATCGCTGAAAGAGAAAGTAAGATCTACCTATGTTCATAGTTGCTCATACCTTTGCGCTTATCTGTTAAAATTTGATTGACTAGAAGAACATGTAGAAAAGGAAAACGATTAACAGGATGTACATAGGCATCCTAGTTGGTTATACCTTTGCATTAAGTCTTGGTGGATTAATCGCTTATGTATCAGCGAATAGGACAGCGCTTGTACATCAATTTGTCTCTTAAACTTATATTGATGTAATAAACATTTAGATCAAGAAAAGAAAAAAAAAATCAGGATGCACATAGCAAGGGTTCTATGCAAGACTATAGTAAATGCTTCATAAACATGAAGCATTTACTATAGTATTGCATTAAACCTTTTATAGACTCCAAGACGATTGTACCAATACGTAAGATTGAGAAAGTTCTTTTGGGTAAGATCGTAAGAAAGGTAGCTTGAGTGTATCTGGTGATAGTGTGAGATAGGTTTCTTGCGTATATCTGGTTAGATTTTGAGAATGGTAGCTTGAGTGCATCTGCTGGGATTGTGAGTAAGGTAACTTTGAGTACATCTGGTTAGATTGTGAGTAAGGTAGCTTGCGTGTATCTAGTAAGAATGTAAGTAAGGTATCTTGAGTGCATCTGGTGATAGTGTGAAATAGGTTTCTTGAGTGTATCTGGTTAGATTGTGAGTAAGGTAGCTTGCGTGTATCTAGTAAGATTGTGAGTAAGGTAGCTTGCGTGTATCTAGTAAGATTGTGAGTAAGGTAGCTTGCGTGTATCTAGTAAGATTGTGAGTAAGGTAGATTGAGTGCATCTAGTTAGATTGTGAGTAAGGTAGCTTGCGTGTATCTAGTAAGATTGTGAGTAAGGTAGCTTGAGTGCATCTGGTTAGATTGTGAGTAAGGTAGCTTGCGTGTATCTGGTTAGATTGAGAGTAAGGTAGCTTGAGTGCATCTGGTGATAGTGTGAGATAGGTTTCTCGAGTGTATCTGGTTAGATTGTGAGTAAGGTAGCTTGAATGCATCTGGTTAGATTGTGAGTAAGGTAGCTTGCGTGTATCTGGTTGGGTTGTCAGTAAGGTAGCTTGCGTGTATCTGGTTAGATTGTGAGTAAGGTAGCTTGAGTGCATCTGGTTAGATTGTGAGTAAGGTAGCTTGCGTGTATCTAGTAAGAATGTGAGTAAGGTAGCTTGCGTGTATCTAGTAAGAATGTGAGTAAGGTAGCTTGCGTGTATCTGGTTAGATTGTCATAAAGGTTACATGAATGCAGATTATATTATCAGTAATAACTCGGAACTTCTTTTCATAGGCAATCCTATGTTTTTTAGTATTTCCTGGACCATTGTATTTCAAGAAGGTCGATGCAAGACTAAAGTAAGTCATTCACAATTGCGAAGCACTTACTTCTGTGTTGCGATTCGTATTTCTACAGTTAGAATCCTAATAATGAACTAATGAAAATATCGAAATGACAATCATCATCCGGTTGTCTTTCTGAATTCAAATGTCAATTCGATGGTTAGGGAATGTGGTTTATGGATAGCCTCAATGGCCTCATCATTGGTTTCGTTATGTATTCACTGGGTTTATCAAAGGGATACAATAAGTATGACTATACTTCATAAAGCGGTACCATTGGCAAAAAATGAACTCCATGATATCCATGAACCCAATATGAAAAGTATCCTTAACCTCTCATCAAATAAGGCTGTTCAATCAAAGCAGAAGCAGACGAGATTTACACTCAAAGTGCTTAAACAAGAAATGACTCACAAAAAGCAATTTCCGTTTTGCCACAATGGTGTCAATGCTTAATATCCAATGATGCAACTTTTCGTGGACCTTTTTTGTTATTCTGATAATCAGTTTTGATACCATCTGTGGTTCGACCCTCGTATCAGAGGAATCAAATTAAACAATTATAGACGGCTTACTATTTACACTTGGAGCCCCAGTAGGAGCAAACTGTCAGACCTAAGAGGAGGGTCTCTGTCAGGCCGCAAGGATTTCAGTCAGCCAAGGGCCTAAGGCCTACGAAGTTTCGTGAAGTCTTGTATTACCTTAATTGTAATTAGCAAACACTTACGGTCTATGATGTTGCGGCCCAATTACAAATCTATCCTGTGTTGCGTTGACGAATGGCACTCAATCATGTTGACAAATGAGGCATTTTTATTGAAATCGATCGCTGGTCCTTAGCTTGTTATTATCACCAACCGTCGGACTGAGGAAGGTTTTGTTAGAAGGTTCGCTATCATACGACATGAATATAACATGGTATGTGACAAGGTTTTGTGTGATATAGGGTAGAAACCATTGTGACAAAAACAAAATATGTTTTTTTGAGATATTTACTTTTTTAATTTGCAGCTGAACGAATATGCGTGTCACAAATAAAGCATAGTATATGAGATTGTTTTACGTGATATAGTTCAAGAAATCGTTATGACAAACAGTACATTTTCTTATTTTTTTCATATATATTTTCCTTGCACTTGCGTGAAAAACGAAATGAGACATAATTACCATTTATTTTAATATTTTTGTTTACACTTGCGTGAAAAACTATATGAGACATAAAACATAATTGGTCATTAATTATTCATACGAACATCCGGGTCAGTTCAACGAGTACATGTATGTATCCAATGCGCATGTCTGCATGTCTACGGACAAACGTGACAGGTACCTGTATAATACATCTGCTCACACACGTGGGCGTTCTCTCAATTTCAAACCCTTTGGCAAAACGACTGTTGCAGACGTACTTTGGAATTAGATCTTGTTGAAAACAGAAGAAATCGCTCATTTGACCAGTTTCTATTTTTCCAGCAATGATTCTAATTGCACTATCGGAATGAATCGTCCTTCATTTTACACGTCTAAATGTCGTTTGCAATCTTTTCATTTCGTGATGACTTCTTTCGTTTTTGTGTTTCGTTTGGTAAAAGGTTTTAATTTTAATCACTTGTGCAGGGTCATCTTAAACACGATCCGTTATATGTTAGAGACACACAGGACAAGTTGACGCTTTCGACTTTCGAAAATATCTAAATTTGAAGACCAAATATCTTCTATAGCGTTTGAATATCTCGATTTGGAATGGGTTTATTTTGCAAGAAACTACTGGCTAGCCTAGTACTAGTAGATCCTCATGGATGTTAAAGCGTATTTAGAGCGACGATAAAACCCTATAATGAACCCTTTACCAAATGCCAATTTCCGACTGTCCTCAATTGAAAGAGTTCGCAGAAGACATTTCAAAATGTAATGAAATTGAGAAATTATCTTCTGATACCGCAGAAAACATTGTGTGAAAAGGAGAAATTGCTCGTTAAGAGCAATTTCTCCTTTTCCCACAATGTTTTCTATAGTCTTCTGCAACAAAATGGTCAAATGTCGTTATTGTTTGGTAACGGGTTAGACCAATATTGTTTTTTAATGAAGACAATATGTCTAGTCTCTTAATGAAAGTTACGATCTCAACTTTCATTTTTGAATGGCTGAGGCTTATAATGGTTGATAATTTATTTCGTATCTCAAAGCTATGTGTGTTTCTTCTTTTTTCGTTCTTACAGTACCTGGTTTTGTCAAACATTCGAATGTCTGAGTTACCTTGATTTAAACGTCACCGCCCTCTGCAAGCATCGAACAATGCTGGGAGTATATAATGAGTTAAGCAAATATTGGATTGAATTTGTTCAAGTGGTAGGTTACACTTCCAAGAGCATGTTCGACAATGAGATTTTGTATCGCAAATTTGCATTTACGTCATTATAAAATTTGTAAAGATACACACCTTAAGCACAAAGGGGAGGAAAACATGCTGTCAGATATACATCTTGTGCTTTCGCTTACTGTTCGATTGCGCATCTGTAGCTTGTCCGCCTTCTGTTTTGATGATTGTTTGTTCTAAATTTGAGAAAGTAGGTCTCTATGAAAGCCTAAATATGTTTAATACTATAAATAAGTTATGAAAAAAGGGTCTGGCCACAAGTTCTCTCAACATTAGATTTTGCTATTCCCTTTTAGATAGATCATTAGATTGAATAAATTTGCTTCGGCATAGGTAGCATATACATAGTTTACAACATAACATAGAATAACACATTAAGCATTATTAAATACTATATCATGAAAACCATGAAATGCTCACCAATACCAAGGATAACACAAAAAGCAATTAAGCCCTTATTTCATTGTGGTCTTTACTATTGTGGTCCTTGGTACTCCTTATTATTTTGGAAGGCTGACTTAAAGGCACATACAAGGAGATTTATGCTATATCAAACTATATTATTTGGTAAACTTTTGGTCAGATTCAAAGAGTTATTACAAAAAAAAACCATCAGCACAACTTAGATGTGAAAGCAAACAAGAAATAAGCCAGATTAACCAGTTTGATAATTCAGATTGTGTGATACTTCACCCCTGACCTTGACAGTTGATACACAAATGTTTGAACTGACCAATCAGAATTCGTTATTTTGAATATGTAAACAAACAGATTGTTGATAAACATGATTGAATTGGAGACAACTATATTTCAAGCACAAAATAACTCATGTTAAAAGAGTAAATTAATTCTCATGACTTTCAGTAATTTATTTGTACTCTTCTCCTTTTATGTGCCTTTAAAAACAGGCATTAATTGCATCTTTAATAGTAGAGGCTTCAATCCAAATTTGATTGTTCTATCGTTGCGTGATAATTTCTTTTTCTAATGAGTACTGTGTAAAAGCCGCAAATGTCATACAATCTAATTCAAGTTCTACGTTTATGGATGTTCTTGAATGTTAATTACTTGCGTACTGATGGGCCTATGGCCATATGTACCATTAAAGTATTTCTATATATCGTATGGGTATATGATCTTTTCTTGGATATCAATGTCAATGATCATTTGCCAATGCCCTGTGTGCTGTATAAGCACTATTTCGACGCTCTCGTAATTATGGCTTACTGACACATTATCAAGTAATTCGCATTTTTGGAATTTTTTTTTCATAATCATTCCAAACAGAAATTGCCTTTACACACCAATTATATGTTTTGTTTATTAAAGTATCACCCCTATTGAAAGGACAGCCAGTTTGGCTTATGAGACACTTTCCACTGCTTATACTAAGCACCTCCCAACTTCTATCACTATGCCAGGCGCCTAGCGGATATAAGTCGGTAACCGTTGAGTTAAAATAGCTTCTGGCTCATGCACAGGCCATTTTGAAACAAGCCCCACAATAAACACTCTCCGGTCAAACGCCTCCCTTGGGGCCACGAACCTTCAACCTCCCCATCCCGAGGCTTATAACTCTGTTAAATTTTCTATGGTCAACCATCTTCGTTCAAGGATGGAAAGAGACTTTTTTAATATCTAACAAACCATGACATTACTCATTTCAATAAAGTCCCATTTTCGTCACACCTTTTCTTGGTTCTCTTTAAGGAAGAGATATTCTCTTTTAAACAAATCGTCCTCACCTACTTACATGTACATGTGTATATACCGTTTTGTTCCTTCGGTATTCAGGCTCGTCCAAGAAAATAGGTTAATCCCTTACCCTTACCCCACCTTGTCGAGTCTAATGCATATGAATTAAGAAACCAATGTGACAAAGGGAGAAATTGCTTGTTACAAGCAATTTCTCCTTTTGTCACAATGGTTTCTACCTAAAATCACTAAATAAATGTACATTCTTTTACCTCATGATTGTCGTCTGCTGTTGCTTTCAATTTGAACCAGACACATAATCCAAGATGGCGGACTTGGTTAATTCAAGTCGGCCGTGGTGTCAAGCGTTAATGTCCATACGAGACAAAGGGTTAAACAAATATGCATTTGAAATGCGATACGTATCTAAAACATGTTGAAATTGTCCGTGTCACCCATACGATCGACGTAGCGTGTTTGGAAGGGGAAATTCGATGACATGAACTGTAGAATAAACCGGGCCGTGATCTGGTGGAAAAGGTAGTTATTGCAACACCGAATATGCCTCATACCAGCACATGGATTCCGAAAGCAAATGATTAATCTAGTTGTGAAAATGTTGTATGTTTTACTTATTTGGGGTTTTGAATCGTTTTCAATTATGGCAAACGTGAAAACCCTCAGCACAATCAGTCCGAACGCAAATGATTTATATAGTTGTGAGAATATTGTATGTTATACTTTTTAGGTTGTACATCGTTTTAACATGTTTTAAACTATATCGTAAGATTCCCATGGAAGTTATAATAATAGCGAAAAGTCTCATCTCATCCAAACAAATGCAGTCCGAATGCGAATGATTGATCTAGTTGAGGAAATGCTGTTTGTTTTAGTTTTTGGGGTTTTACATCGACTTAACATGTTCCATCTATATCATTGGGTTCCCATAACTATTTGATCACTTATTTTCGATCTAGATATGGTTTTCAGAACGGACACCTGTTACCCAAAATATAATAAAAAGAAAACATACTTACATTGTTTTGGGCTCATTGGATTTACATATTTATATATTTACATACTGTGCTGTTCAGACATTGCTTTAAACGTCTGCAGTAAATAATTCTTCTTTAAGTTAATTGGTATACATTGTATGTCCAGTCTTAATCTAGTTATGACAAACAATAATTATATACCGAAATACTTTGCGACCATAATGGCATCCAATGTCAACAACCCTTTAAACTATTCTCATTCATTCGTTCGTTCGTTCGTTCGTTCGTTCGTTCGTTCGTTCGTTCGTTCGTTCGTTCGTTCGTTCGTTCGTTCGTTCGTTCGTTCGTTCGTTCGTTCGTTCGTTCGTTCGTTCGTTCGTTCGTTCGTTCGTTCGTTCGTTCGTTCGTTCGTTCGTTCGTTCGTTCGTTCGTTCGTTCGTTCGTTCGTTCGTTCGTTCGTTCGTTCGTTCGTTCGTTCGTTCGTTCGTTCGTTCGTTCGTTCGTTCATTCATTCATTCATTCATTTAGTTCTTTTGTACGTCTCCGAGCGAAGCGATTATCGATCCAAGAACTATCTTAAAGCGAGGAGAGCATTGCATATGTCCTACCACAGTGGTATATCGGGAAATACCTTTTTTTCATATGGGTTTTACATCACATCAACATTATTTCAGTTATGTAGCGATGCCCAACTCTTGATGATGGAGGAAGACCCCATAGTGAACTGCCCATAAAGGCTGGTCAAGGCGGGTAGAACCATCGGCATTCTGTAAGTCAGTCGGGAGTGAGTGAATTCAAACTAATCTCGATGTCTGATAGAGCCACGTTTTCTATTAGGGCGACCGAGACGATTTGTCAATTATGAACGCGTTTCTATTCAACCAACCGACTGGGCTAGGAATGATAATAATATAGAAGTTCATCCATTGATGGGACTACTGTACTTAATAACGGAGTTCAAACCCGCGACGTTACGCGATTACAGGGCTCAACCCAATTAACCCTTTCCCAAACGACAACTTTTCGACTGTCCCAAATTGAAAGAGTTTGTAGACGACATTTCAAAATGTGATGAAATTGAAAAATATTCTTCAGATAGGGAAGAAAACATTGTGGGAAAAGGAAAAAATCTTTGTTAAGAGCAATTTCTCCTTTTTCCATAATGTTTTCCAGAGTTGTCTGCAACGGATTGGTTAAATGTCGTTATTGTGTGGTAATGGGTTAAACTGTCAATGTTAGCACACGGAAGAAAATGGGTGTGCCAATTAATAAACGTGCTCTATGATTTATCATGGTATTTCTTAACGTATCAGATTTTTGGCGCAGTGTCCAAGACAATTTCGCGAAGTCGTTATATTTATGTGATAGAAAAGAGCATGTCATCTTTGTATTTTTTATTTCGAATAGTTGCTAAACTAAGTTTTAGTATCAAAACCAAACTAATGGCTGGATTCTCGGCGTAGAGTCTGTCACTTAAATAGAAATAAAGAACATATAATTCTGGAAAACGCATTTATTCGACATATAGAGAATTTCGAGGTTCGAAAGTTCGAGATATAAAGAATCAACTGCATCTGGAATCTGGTGAATTCACGTGACAACTGTTCGAATTAGCAATGCTTTTTTCCAAGTTCAAAGTTTAAATGAAATCAGACATGTTAATAGTTGGGAATGGTAGCGAGTGAAATAGTTAATCAAGTATTCACTCATACAAATTAAATATTACAAGTCCGTAAATATCGAGCACGCGTAGTGCAGTTTTTCGGACATCGTTTGTATGTAAGTTTGTAGAGATATCTGATTTATCATTTTTAAATAGTGCTACTAAATTTGTGAGCGGCTATACCTCAAAACTGATGCTAAATCAGAACACACATTCTACATTCAAGTGTTTGCAAGCGATTTATAGTTTAAACATATTCTATTTCCCTTATTATACATGCAAGCGATTTATACCATCCTTTGGTTCATCGCATTATCAGAATCCAATTGATTATGTCTAAAGAGAATCAAACCTATCTCAAACCTCAACAGTTATGTGGACAAACACGTAATTCGAATTAATATAGATTATTTAAATAAAGTTAGTTTAAACTTATTTATTTTACATCGATTGTGACGGAAGCTTGAAGCTAATTAGATTCACTCTCGATGACTGCTTTCTGGATACTGCACCAGTACTCGCGCCGAGTTGTGGGTTAGCCTCGGTAATTCTCACCTCGCCTAACGGGGATTCGTACCCGGGACCCTCGGTACAAGAGGCCGACGCTCATCCACTGCACCACTGTCTCCCTTAAATCAAGATGATGACTAGACTGTGCAGGGAATCATTCTCGCAGCACGTATAGATGCGGTTTTCGTGTTTCGAAACAATGTACGCAATATCATGTTACATGCATGCGATATTCTCACACGACAATCAGGTGATTCATTCCCATAGCGAATGCGTGCATTGTATGACTTGCTTTCGTTTTTAATGGGAGTTTAAGTCAGTTTTCTAATTTGGCTGCAGCTGTTTTACAACGGTGACAGCTAGCTTATTTATTATCATTAGAACGAAAACAAGTACATATATTTGTATAAAACAGCTTTCAACAAGGAATTTCCTTTGAGTAATTCAATTCAATTTAATATTTTATTCAAGTATCTTAGGCGTCTGGTCCATATGCATAAACACATATACAAATACAAAGTGTGAGTGAAGTATAGTAATAAAACATAGAAGAAGTCAGGGACTATCCAGAAATTGTTTCTACATTTAAAAGCATCCATTGGGAATGTTGCTACTAATCGTTTTGTTGTTTTATTCTTCAATGATAATATGACGTTAAAAGTAAATCTATTTCTATTACCTAGCCAGTATGCTTTGAAAAATTGTAATCTTAAATGTTCATATTGTGAGCATTCAAAAAATAATTTGGAATTCATCTTCAACAGTTGAAATGTTGTTTTTCTGACAAATGGGACAAAATCTCATGTTTCTATCTATCCCCAGGTGCCTTCCCCTTTCAATCATCAGATTGTGGTTAGAGCACATGAAGTTAGACAGAATTTGCCTGTGTATATATGGCATATCTATGCTAAGATAGTATTCGGGATATAAAACTGACTTAAATTGTTTATAGCTTAAATCTCTAGGGGTGTTATCAATATCCGAGATCCATTTCTGAGTAAAGCAATCTAGTAATTTTTGGGTAAAAACTTAAATGAATACATCGTCATTCCCAACATCATGCATAATAAAGGTTACGAAAACAAGTACTTGTCTTGGACTAAAACAGGTTGCGAAAACAAATAGTTGTCTCCATCTTATGCACGTTGCGAACACAAATACTAAAGCCTTTCCCAAACAACACATTTTGTACTGTCCAAAATTGAAAGAGTTCGCAGACGACATTTCAAAATGCGATGAAATTAGAAAATAATCTTCTTATAGGGCAGAAAACATTGTGGAAAAAGGAAAAATTGCTCGTTACGAGCAATTTCTCCTTTTCCCACAATGATTTTTAAAGGTGTCTGCAACAAAGTGGTCAAATGTCGTTATTGTTTGGGAAAGGGTTAAAAACGATAAGGGTTCTGGAAGCATGTACTTGTCTCGGATTTATACAGGTTGTAAAAAAGGAGTACAGTCAAACTTGTGTCAAGAGGCCAGCTTATGGGACAGAGTAAACTGGCTGTTTAAGACAGGTTGGCTGCTTAACACAAATTGATGTACACTATAAATCTAACAATGGGACTTTCTGTAGTGGTTGTTTAAGACAGGTTGGCTGCTTAAAAGGGTGGCTGCTTAACACGAACGACATTTGACGAGTTTGTTGCAGACAACTTTAGAAAACATTGTGGAAATGGAGAAATTGCTCGTGACGAGTAATTTTTCCTTTTCCCACAAGGTTTTCTGCTCTTTCCGAAGAATATTGTTCAATTTCATCACCTTTTGAAATGTCGTCTGCAAACTTTTTTAATTTGGGACAGTCGAAAACTTGTTGTTTGGGAAAGGGTTAAAGCGAGCTGCCTTTATGCACATTGTTTTAGGTACGAAACATGGAAGTTTTAAAGCCATTACATTCGCTATACATTACCTTTTGAACATAAGTCAGGGTACAATACCACTTCTCGTATTAATTTCCTTTGTTGCTTAAGATGTAACAAACAAAAGATACGTATCCTTAAAGGTTGAAAGCTAAGGATGGTCTAACCTAAACTATTCGTAACTTTAGACAATTTCTCGTAAAATGTCATAAAGTAGAAACAGTAACGTTAAGGAATGTGGTTTGATGGATAGTGACTTTTTCGAAAAGCCGCGCCATCTAACAATTGTTTTAAAATACCTTTGCGCTAAAAATCGTCTTCTGAAATACATCATCATATACCGAACCCTTTACCAAACGCCAAATGTTCTACCGTCTCAAATTGAAAGAGTTTGCAGACGACATTTCAAAATGTGATGATATTGAAAGTGATTGTCTGATAGGGTAGAAAACATTGTGCGAAAAGGAGAAATTGCTCGTCACGAGCAATTTCTCCTTTTCGCATAATGTTTTCCAGAGTGGTCTGCAACAAATTGGTCAAATGTTGTTATTGTTTGGTAATGGGTTAAGCGGATTTGTAGCAAATTCTTTTTGCGAAGCAGACGAGTTAAATCATACTCTATCGAGTCAATGATCCAGGGTTTTCGTTTTGCGTCCGCTTATTTATTATTAGTGTTGTTTATATGGTAATTATGATGTCACAAGTCGTTACAGATATTAACATCATAATTGCTCCCATTGTTTATATCAGAATGCGCTTGATCACCTCTTTACTTGGTAAAAAAAACAAAGAAATGTATAAGGATTCGCTTGCACAGAAGATATTGGAAACATCTTTTGCGAAGATAGAACTTACACACAACTCACAGAGAAGGGTTTATAGGAAGGGTTCGAGACAAAATCTCATATTGTTTTCGTTTTTGATGTCGAAGATTTAGATTAAAACGCACATGTACCAAAAATTAAGTTTTGTTTTCCACAATTTTTCAATGGCTTTCGGGGCTTAATGAAACTAAGCACTAAACACTACTCTTTACTTCGTTTCATATCACAAAAGGAGCACTTTTGAATTTGCATAAGAGGTAGCCTTTAGGCTGGGTTACGGAATGCCTTTACAGGCCCTTTGATCAACGGTTCTTCCTTAATATTTGATGTACCAGACATCGTGAAATAACTGAATAATTGTTGCTGCAATAAAAGTACTAGATGAAACAGCTTAGTTACATGTTTACTAGGGCGGTCATTTGCTTGAGCTTGGTAGTAAACGTGCCTAAATTAAACCTTGCCAACGGAATAAGAGCAATCTCGATTAAGTCTCCATCTTATATGTGATAATGTAGGTTTCTGATTGGTCAATATTTGACTTATACAAATATTGACCAACAAGAAACAAATATCAGTGTTACTGCTTTGGGATTCGTGGGATGTTACACCTCTATGCAGAGAACACTACCATTAAATATAATGATTCTGGTTTCTGATTGGTCAATATTGGACTTATTCGAATATTTATCAACCAGAAACAAGAATGATAGATTTCCGCATTGAGATTCGTGGGATGTTATATCTCGATGCATAGAACACTACCCTTGAAGGCAATTTCTTTAGTTTCAGATTGGCTAATATTCGACTTATTGGAATTTTGAGCAATCAGAAACAAGAATTCTAGTTACTGCTTTGAGATTCTCAAGGAACTGGTATTTCAGTGTTTAGAAGACTATCAGCAACCCAGATATTACTAAACGTGCAAAGAACACCTTGATGCATGACATACGAAACCTGTGCATGGCTTATTTTGTATGATATCAACAGAATCGGTTTCTTTAACAAAAGTTATTCGATGAAATACGATCGTATCGTATTCATGTACCCACACGAGAAATTATTTACATAAAACCCTGTTTCTCTCTCTAGCTCTAGAGAAATTTGTCGAATTAGAACCAACGGATGG
The DNA here is from genome assembly GCA_947846245.1 of Cerastoderma edule. Lineage (NCBI taxonomy): Eukaryota > Metazoa > Mollusca > Bivalvia > Cardiida > Cardiidae > Cerastoderma > Cerastoderma edule. The sequence goes on from OX401411.1 coordinate 23,588,131, forward strand.
TTTCTCCCATGGTAGACTCCTGCCTGTCCCAGTCGTTCAGGTTTGGGTCTTAGAACTCTTGAGTCTCGCGTTCGAGCCACACCGGTACCTCTAGTTTCTTGAGAGCATCATTTGTCAAGAAAGTCCTAATCCTATCCAGACGAATCCAGCAATAAAGCTGTAACCAAGCTAAAACATTGTTGACAGGGCATTCATCTTCATATGAACAAAAAAAACATTTGGTTTCCATGATTTTCGTTTGAACAACATCGTTATTGTAGAGGAAACCCCTTAACCCATTACCAAACAATAACGACATGTGACTAGTTTGTTGCAGAAAACCTTGGAAAACATTGTTGGGTAAAGGAGTAATTGCTCGTCACGAGCAATTTCTCCTTTTCCCACAATGTTTTCTGTCCTATCAGAAGATCGTTTTTTTTCATCACATTTGGAAATGTCGTCTGCAAACTCTTTCAACTGGGGACAGTCGAAAATTTGGCGTTTGGGAAAGGGTTAAAAAGGGGTTCACCCACATTTTGTGTTTAGAATGAAGTTCACATTGCAAATATTTTGTTGAATATACATACATGTATTAAACAGATAGAAGATCTCAAACGATCAGATATGTTAATTAAATTCGCCGTATAAAAAATGTACCAACCACGTTTTATTTCTAACATACTTCAAGTTAAGATATTTAAGATATTTAACCGTGTAAGATATTTTGCGAATAAACTGCGATACAAGGACAAAGTACTCATTTGACGCAATGTATCCATTTGTCGTTGTGGTTCCTAACGTCCTTTGCAGAAGATGCGTTAGATAAAGTTATCATTTAGTGATGGTATTTACTCTGACAATCTTGACTTGTGTACCCATATTTGAGTATCTGAAATCTACAGTGTTATATGTTTTTATAGACTTGTTACCCAAATAACCGTATGTATAATCTTTCAAATGATAAAGGAAGATAAATTCTTGAGTGAAGCATATTCTTTCAAAGATTGTAAATACGTCAACCGAGAAGAACACTTACCGGCCATATCTTAATAAGGAGCACCTTGCAAAATTTTGCATGGCCCCCTTAACCCTTTACCAAACATCAAATTTTTGACTGTTCAAAATTGAAAGAGTTTGCAAACGAAGTTTCAAAATGTGATGAAATTGAAAACATTGTGGAAAAAGGAGGAATTGCTCGTTAAGAGCAATTTCTCCTTTTCACAACATGTTTTCCAGAGTCGTCTGCAACAAACAGGTCAAATGTCGTAACTGTTTGATAATGGGTTAGCCAACTGTTTCTCATTTCGTCACAATTGTTTCTAAATATTCTGGTACCTGTTTAAAACGACTATAGATAAAGACTAAAATGGACTAATACACACTTCTTAAAGTTATGAATGACATTTACAATTGGATGCGTGGTTGCGAAATCGAGTACTCCTCTTATGTCTGATGACCGGTTTTCGCATGCCAAATCTCATTATGTAGATATAAAGCGTCACGTCGAGTAAGTTTTAAAAGATAATCCTTTCTTCGCTTGTCATCTTTATTGTTGTCTGACGTGTGCAGCTTGAAATGATCTATTGGTTGTATTAAAAAGTAACAGGTCAGTGTTGAAATTGAATTCACAAAAGCATAGACGCTCTCGAAAAAAGCGTTCAAGGATAGTGGAAATGCTATGTTACTTTTACCCTTTACCAAACATAAAAAAAATTTCGACTGTCCCAAATTGAAAGAGTTTGCAGACAATGTTTCAAAGTCTGGCGTAATTAAAAAAAATCTTCTGATAGGGCAGAAAACATTGTGGGAAATGAGAAATGTCTCATTTTCAAACAATGTTTTCTAAAGTCGCCTGCAACAAACTGGTCAAATGTCGTTATTATTTGGTAATGAGATAACAAGCCATACATACGTATTAAACACCGGTTCCTTTTTTCAAATGTTATTTTACAAAACTTGTTTGTGAAACGAAAGGCAAAACTCATATAAGGTTACACTAGATCTTATCGTTTGATATTTGCTTTAACCCTTTTTGTATAATTCCAATTGCGCGAAGATCGAATGTTCACTTCATATGTTGAAAGCATACGGGTCTATATATATCCTGGGGTCGGTACTATGCAATAAATACTTTTTTACCCATAAACGATGAGTAATGTCCAGCCTTAGTAAGATACGTAAGCTTAGGACACTTAGGTCATTAACGTATTACCGTCTTTGTTAATTGTGTTTGGTCCAAATTGAAAGCAGCATCAGAAAAAAAAACTTATAGCGTGGGGAAAAAGAAAAATAATTGATACTATTGGGTATATGTCATTGTGACAAAATAGATAATATGCTCTCGGGAGCATTAATCGGGAGCAAGCCATCCTTTCGTCAAAGGGGTTGCTTTATAAGCATTTATTTCAACGTGAGTTTGTATAGAGTAAGAACTTCAGGTAGAACAAAGCCATCGTTCCGCATTATTTCGGGCGTGTACCTAACTTACGAAACAAGCAAAGATTTCCAAAATTAGCAAATGAATCCTTGTTTTAAAAGGAAGAATACACACTTCCCGCCATTTGACACACTTTCTTTCGTCAGATCACTTCGGCTGTTTTTGGTATACATCGGTCTGAGCCGGAACTATTCGTATCAAACCGAATGGTCCCAGTCCCGACCCGGTGTATGCCGGGAACGACATAAGCAATCCGACGAAAGAATATGTTTTAACTTGGCGTATTATGGGTATTCTACCGTAACCCATCGTTATGGGTTAATCAGTTTATACCAGTCCCTACAGCGAATATACATACCTTACGCATCAATACAGATAATTGAGAGCGCGTAACTAGGGCAGAACTATGCTTACAGCTTTATGTACCATTTTTGGTTAATATATACGTTGTTTGATCTCTCAATTAAGCGTTTCATTTGCTTGTTCACAGATGTCAGGAGATTTGGAAGATAAAAGTAATTTTCTAATACTGCACAGAATATGTACTGTTATATGATACGCACTGAAGAACAGTTATTCTTTAAAGTGTATACAATGAATCAATATTACTTTTAATCGAAATGACTTTTAATCGAAATGACTTTTAATCGAAATGACTTTTAATCGAAATGACTTTAAATCGAAATGACTTTTAATCGAAATGACTTTTAATCGAAAGGCGTGATATCGCTTTTGAGATCTACCGCATATAAACTGTACATGTTTGGATATGATGGCGCTTCCTGGATTGATTATGGTTCCAATTTTTACTTTTAATTGAATATCAAACAACAATGCAAAATTTGCATTATTCCAATGTGATTTTATTTTATCTTCTGTAAACAAGGACCTTCAAACCAACAACGATTGAGAACACCTAAAAAGACGTAAACGAGATCATAGTTATCAAAGATTGAGAAGCTGTTCATGGAGAACAATTTCTCACTTTGTGAATAATGTGTCGACCATCATCACAGTATTTTTTCCGAAATCATGTCATTTAGATACCTTTGCTTATACTTACGATTTAAAAAGGTCACCAAATGTCATGTGAGGGAATTGGCTGCTCCTTGAATACTTATTTACTTATGTCTAATCATATGTATATCAAAGGAAATCAAACAAACTAAAAAACGCTTATCCTCTTTGGCATGGGTTCGGCTTTCCTCAACATTTCCTTGAAGCAAGCTGATTTATTCTGGATTGTAAATTGTCAAACTGCTAATCATGGACAGTACTAAGTATCTTAAAATAATGTACAGTATTGGAGTGTGAAACATTATTGGAAGAGTCTCGGAGAGACGATTCAAATGATGTGTTACTTTGCAATATAACTTAGGCAAATATTGAAATTAGCGGAGTGTTGTTGTTTTGAACTTACGCAAAGTTTAAGCATATGTTTAGTAAAAACCGGTACGCTGGTCCGTGGGGTAAACGCACAGGCCAGGACCCCAGGCCAAAGGTATCATAACCAGACTTGTTGAGTTTCACACGTACTGAGAACGTTGAACTAACCACACATTCTTCTTTTCTATTTCAGTATTCAATGTGTAAATAGCGGACGCTTCCAGAGACGTTTTCATTACGCTGGACCTAACCCCACTGTAGCCATGGAAACAACGTCAACGGCAAACGTCACGGTGTGTTTTGGACCGGACATTCATTACATGCGCCTGAAACATCAATGGTGTTTGGGATAGATTCATTTGGAGCGATCATAGCATGCGCCATGTAACAATAGATCCTTTATCAACGGTTACTGATTCATCGGTAAAAGGTCATTTGGACGCCAGCGACGTAAACGCAACGTAAACAACGTACCTGTATATAACGTAAACCAATCATCAATACCATAACCATCAGTAAAAGGTTGTTTGGAACAGTTGTGTCGATGAACAAATAATCTCTTGGAATATTTTAGATATACGTCAGTGTGTATATGTCTGCATTGTGTCCTAGGTTATAACTGTCATAGGTTCATTTAAAACATGCATTACTGTACTTTACAAAGACATAACGTTTCCTGTAATTGGTGCAGGATCATTTGAAACGCATGAGACAAACGTTTTCATTAGTAGAGAATCGATAGTAATGGATGCAGGGTCATTTGTAACATTTGAAAATTATTTTACAGCACTTCAGATAAGCAATGAAGTCGTTGACAATTAAGGTATATGGTCATATCGTTACGCATACTTTTCTTAAATGCACAGTGCTTAACCATTTGTTGTGAACGTTCATACCTAAGGCATCAAACTTCAATCAAAGTATAACACAAGACATAATGAAAAGGTTTTCCTCAATACCATTGTCGGAATGTTTCGAAGGCTTGTAACGCACATGTGGACACAAAAGTAATGGCCAATGCTATAACGAGGGTTCAGTTCTGTGAAGCACTTGCTATAGTATCGCACTGAACCCTCTATCATAAGTATTGCACATTCATTGCACCATTCTCGACGTAGGTTAATTGTTGCCATAGAAACACTGTGTCGACTTCTTGTGAATTTAATTAAAAATGTAATTCTTGACATCGTTTTACATGTGTACGTATGTTTTTGCAAGTATTTTTGTCTTATAGATTTTATATTATACTAGTACATGTACCTATTAACGTATGAGCAACCGTTTATATTTAAAGAGTATATAGTTCATATTTGATGTTACAATGTATTAAGAAGGGAAAGAAAATGGATAACTTACAATTCAACCACAGTTACCCATAACCTTATGGTAGAATATCCATAATTCGCCATTTTTAAACTCTTTATTTCGTCGGGTTACTTCGGGCGTTATCGGTAAACATCGGTCGTAGCCGAAACTATTCGGTTTAAGGTGAAAGCTTCCGGCCCCAGCCGATGTATACCGAGAATGACCGAAGTAATCCGACAAAATAATGAGTTTCAAAATGGCGGATTACGGTTGTTATATCTTAACACAGACTTGTTCAAACACCTCAACATCGAACGAAGCAATGTCGAATTGTGGTGACGTCATAAGCCAAGTTTTTTAGAATGCGTTATTATGAAACTGTTTTTGAAAATTATTTTATATGGAAAATAAACGTGTGAGAATCGTTTCGAAACGACGTTTTGATGATGAGTAAACATGACGTTGGACCAACAAATCAAGATTCTTCATAGTCCGAAAATATTTTCGACTCTGCAACGAATTTCTTAACCTTGTACTTTGATGTCTTATATACATCAAGTTCGTAGTTTTTATTAAGAAATGTGAAAAGACTATGTTATCAAGTATCAATGCTTGTTTTCATTTCAAACTACATTTATTTTACAGCAGACAAGTGAAATAAAACAAACAGAGCATCTTATTCATAAAGAGCTTCATGTATAAATGTATGTTTTTTTTTTCATGTATGATTATTTGTATCTCCATAAGTTTGTGCCATTTCCTTTTTACACAAAGACAGGCTCATTGTGAGAGTGTCATATATCTGGATCAGCCAGTTAACACTACCAAACGCCAAATTTTCGACTCTCCCAATTGAAAGAGTTTGCAGACGACATTTTCCAATTTGAGATGAAATTGAAAAGTAATCTTTTGATAGTGCAGATAACATTGTGAGAAAAGGAGAAATTGTTCGTTAAGAGCAATTTCTCCTTTTCCCACAATGTTTCCAAAGTCGTTTGCAACAAACTGGTCAAATGTCGTAATTGTTTGGTAATGGGTTAAAACCGTGTACCATAAGACTTTAGAACTAACAGACCACACGCATCTGTAAGGCATAACCATGTTGATATTGATGGAGAAGAGTAAATGTATCAAAGTGTTTGGAACAGGTGCAATATGAGGGATCCCATGTGCAGTCAAAAGGCATATCAAAATTAGAAAAAAAAATAGCGAAATCCAGAAAATGATAAACAAGGTTAGAGGAGAAAAAGCCTATGGCGACTTTAGGCGATATTATTTTGGGTTTTGTTCATACATCTTTGATGCTAATGAAGGTGGTTAAACCTTATGTTAGCTGAACAGTATTTGTCTAATCTATATTTAGTAACTTACAATTTCATTTTTTACGTCTATATCACATTCAGTGCGTTAGTCATAATTGGATTATCATGTGAAGAGAATGCAGGCTGATCCGGTTCTATACATATTTACAAATAACTGTTTCCTCATCAATAGTCATTATATTATAGTGAACATGTATCATGTATAGTACTTAGGTGATTTAATAACTGTAGTAACTAACACAAGGTATTTCTCAGTAGGCCTAAGAGTAGTTTTTATTACGAAGTTTTGTTTGTTGTAAAAAGATTCATTAAACGTCAACCTTTGATAAATGGTTATTGCTATTCTATGGATATATTTAGCTCTTTCCTTGTTCTGACGTTTTTTATATATATAAAAAGCATAGTAATATTACAGGAGTAATTATCCAGTAACAAACAATGTGTATTATACAATACACTATTTTTTTTACTGGTACTACCATGTTATATTGCTTATGGCAGAATTAACGTTGCGCTAAAAACTGTTCAACGTTGTGTTAGGTTTTCTTCAACCTTTAAGCAATTCTTCGAGATTGAGAGCAGGCTATGTAAATGCACTCTGATCTGCTCAAACATTTTGACTTATTAGGGAAGATAAATGTTTTTAAGGAGTTAAAGCAACACATTCTTAAATAACAATCGTGTTTCATACTAACTAAGGTATTATTGATTTATTGATTTTATAAACAAATGTATATATTAAACAAAATTAATTACATGTATGCAGATTAACATTGATTATTCATATATCATTAATATCAAATATTAAGCATTAACAATATGTTTCTACATGAACATTGTATATTACATTGTTGAAATAGGAAAAAAGATTAAAAAAAACGGTGTTCTGTTGTTTCTACAATAACCAATCACGAGTTAAGGGATTTACCTGACAGATTGGGGTTTTATTCTTTTAAAATAAATTGTCTTCGACACGGGATTTCAGCATCTTCTAAGAAAAGAAAATGAAAATAGTATTTGGTTTAGTGACCATAATTGTACATCTTAATCTTATTACATTTATTACTCACAGAGCACAACTCTCAGAAGTCCTTCTAAGGGCTTTACCTCACGTTGGATTTTGTTACTGGTCCAAATTTAAAGCAATAACAGATGATTGCTCTAGATATCTATGTTTGTTTTTTTATATAAAGAAACTATTGTGACAGAAGGAGTAATTGTATATATATTGTAATCTGTATAGGCCTAAGCTAGCATAGTCATTTATGTGACCATCTTTGGTTTTCATGAAAATCATATATAACAGACTGTTGAAGCTTCTCATATTTACGTAGTCACACATTGCTTTCTGCGACAAAGATAAACATTTTCTATATTAACACAGTATTTTGCACTCACAGTATTGCATAAGCAGTGTTCACCTCGCTGGCAGAGAAATATTGTGGATTCGATTCACGGGCTTGCTTTTACTTAAGATCGAAAGACGATGAAAAGTATGACCCCATGCACTCTGGGTAACAATGAAAGTAATGGCTTCCGTCCAAGGCAGTGTGGGTAACATCGATAACAGCGGTAGTGATGATTTCACCCCAATGCATTCTGGGTAACAACGATAGAAATGACTTCTGTACAAGGTATTTTGGGTAACATAGTTAGCGGTCTGAATATAGAAAGTAGTTTCGTGTAAAGAAAGGGAAAATATGCTGTCATTGTTGTTTCAAAGTTTGTTGGTGTGTCTTTTTATGGGAAGGGGGGTCCAGGTTACGCCACGGTTTAACTGAAACACTTTGGACAACCGTGTTAAACCTTAAAAAGAAACTAACCAACGCACTGTTTGTCTTATCACTCTGGACTAAAGCAATGTTTTTAGTGTTGTTTTATAGCCCATGGTTGAATGTACACGTGTCATGTATAGGCGATTATATGACACCCAGGAATGATATTATTGCAACATGAACTGTTTATTTTACCCTTATCACGACGGTGGTGCGGAAATGGCGTACCCGTTTCTTGTTCTCAACGTACTATTGAAGAAACAATCTGTATAGTTGTATATTCTAGCTATATTATTTTCGTGCTTGGGTGTTGCAGGTTCGAATAGATTCCGTTAGACTTGGATTAAAAAATTTCAGCATTTCAGTCAAATCCAACCAGTAAGCGTCTATCCATGCTCCGGTGGTGCGGAAATAGCGTATCCGTTTCATGTTATCAACGTACTATCCATGAATAAGCACGGTTTATCGATGTAGTTGTATGTAGCCATAGCTGTGCATATTACAGTCATATCCCAGCAATAAGCGCTCCTATCCAAGCTCCGGTGGTGCTGAAATAGCGTATCCATGTATTTTTCATAAAGCACCATCGAATAAACATGGTGCATAGGTGTAGGTAACCCGTAGGTAATTGTCGTGTTTTGGGGTTGCGGTTTGGAATAGATTCAATTGGACTTGGGTTAAAGCATTTTAGGATTTCTTGTTCCGAACATTCCATTTTACGTCTTTTGGCCGCGTCGGGTCAGGACCCTTTTTTCAAAGACGGATACCGACTGGGCTTATGATGCTTGTCTCGTGGGTTCGAGCTATGTTGGAGATTGTCATACATAAGAAACTAAAGATGGCACCCATCGCTTCTCAACACACACCCGAGTATTTCAATATTATAAAAGTTGTGATTAGAAATACAATTTCTCCTTTGTTAAATTATAATAAGTTAACAAAGGAGATATTTCCTTTCTAATCACAATTTGTATAATCTGTATTTCTTCTTGAATCGTATATTGTATATATACATATTGTATATATACGATATTGTTCTAGGAGTGTCCGAACAGCGTTGTCTTATATACATCGTGTCAACTTTATACAAGTTAATTTGCCACACCCTCTTTCAGATCGATGGTGGGAGAACATCAAGCTTCGCTGTTGATACAGCGATCAAGCGATGAAGACCGAACATGTTTAAAATTTTCATGATTTTCCGACTCATCTCTTAATCCATAATGCCACGACATTATTTCGATAGTGCCCCCAACTCCTATTTTGCGTGTTTCCCCTTCTTTCATATATTCGCAAAATAAAATACAAGTTGCAGAAGATCCGAGAAAGCATTGTGACAAAGAATGCTCTCGACGAGAAGTTTTCCTCATCTGTCACAATATCTTAAAACTAATATTATAAAGCGAGCGTTATATTTCGTATTGTTATAACTTCCGCGTCTTGTTGCTTTCAATTTGAAACAGTCGCAAAACTTTAATGTGACGGTTGGGGTAAAAAGGTCAATGGTTGTGAGTTTTCTCATATAAAGGGTCGATACGATATCATATTGTCTCGAACCTATGAAACACAAGAAGAATAGAATGTATCATATACACATTTCAAATCGTGGTTTTCGTGGGAGCGATATAAGTTGTACAATGTAGCCGACATTTCCTCTGCCTTTGAAAACGTCTGGTGGCGGTTGTTGTTGTTTCCTCTCCTCTTGTAAAGGGCTAGTCCGAATGCTCCAGACGTACCTGTATATATCCCATAGTATTGTAAAGCAATTACAGTTCGGATCATCCGAGTTAGTAAATGATTTAAATAATGTACAGGCTGGAGAAAAAATGAGTTTGTTAAGTGTTGTCTACGAGAAGATTTGAGATTCTTCAAACTGCTTTCCGAGTACATACCTGATACTGGCCGACGATTTTCTTCATTGTGACGCTTTCAACAATATTTAACATGAATAACGACTGTTGGTCTTGAATATTCGCTCGGTTTAACTATTAGTTTGTTTTGGATCAGGTTATACTTCAACATCTTTGCTTCAGTAATGTCGGACCGGCCATTGCACTTACCTATGAAAAGTATTTTATTATTGTGAATGCAAACTGTCTTAATAAGTTTTCCAAATAAAACAGTCAAGTCTGGTTCCCTTGGTATTACGATAATGTAATGTTAAAGGGAAGGTAATCCAGACTAACTCTGATCAAGGCTTACAAGCAATTGCTATGGGTCGAGGTGCATTACCTGATAAAGTTATATGCAATTCAGGAAGTTTTGGTAATTTACCGATCCGAGGCAAGATTTTATTACAGTTTCAATGAGATATCAGGTATCGCCCATCCGCTTTGGTGAATGAAACAGAACAGAATAGTTAAACGCGAAATAACACTTTTATAATGAACTGTTTTGTATGAATGTTTTTATGTATACGGATGGTCGTTTAAGGTTGAGTACCCATAATCCGTCATTTTGAAAATCTTTCTTTCGTCGGAGTACTTCGGTTGTTCTAGGTATACATCGGTCGGGGCCGGAACTATTCGCTTTACACCGAATAGTTCCGGCCACGACCGATGTATACCGAGAACAATCGAAGTAGTAGATTGTGACCAATATTTAATGTGCCATTGAACAAATGAGCAATTTCTGCTTTTGTCATAATTGTTTTTATCCAATGTTATGGAAAAAACAACCTATAATTTGTGTATGATATCTTTTTATGTCGTCTGTAATTGTTTCAATTTGGACGAGTCTCAAATTAATGTCTGCAGAAAATAATTAAATCTGGTACCCGGTACCACAACTCGCGTATAGCCAATAGCCCTCTAAATCAGTCGGGAACCAAGTCAAGGCTTGTAGATTGAAAAGATGTTTTTGATGTTTTTATACACAACAACGAGGAAGTTTGCATACTATTGACTTGCATTTCAATTGAAACGGCGATTCATTTTTCCAGTTGATTTATATTTTGCAAATTTCTCCATATTTTTGCTTGATATCATGTTCCAATTTTATAACATGACTTTGCATTCGTATGCAAGTTGATGTTGCATGAACATAATCTATCTGTTTAGCCGATTGCAAAACAAAAACGCCATTTGACCTGTTTATTGCAGACGACTCTGGAAGACATTGTGGGAAAAGGAGAAATTGCTCTAAACGAACAATTTCCCCTTTTCTCACAATGTTTTGTGTCCTATGAGAAGATTGATTTTCAATTCCGTCCCATTATGAGATTTCGTCTGCAAACTCTTTTAATTTAAGACTGTCGAAAATTTGGCGTTTGGTAAATGGTTAACCCATAAATCAGGGGGAGGGTGGGGGGGTCAATGCATGTTCTAATTTTCTGCTGTTGCCTTGATTTTGGACCAATCAACGATTCCGAAATAGGGGAATGTTTTAACCCACTCACCTTATATAGTTTTGGGGCAGTTCCTTGATGTTTAATGAATTAAAATGTATGCCAAAAAATGTCTGTTTGCAATATTAGTAAGACACCGTTTTGTTAAATGGATAGAATGCTTATTGAAGTGAGTTTTTCAAATGTTCACCACCAATGTCAGACAGGGGGAGTGGTTGCTAAACAAATATCTCATTACTAGGCCTACATAATCTCGCATGCTTAAAACGAGACGGATAATTGTGACTTTACTAAAAGTATTTGTATAATCATTTTACCTCTTCTATTTTGAGCAAACATTGTACCAAGGATGATTTGCACACCATTATTAATCTTTAACTATTGATGGGTTTATACCCAAGCACAGGGCGCATCACATGAAGCGAGTATGACACAAAATGAGCGCGATATGAAGGAAGATATTTGACAGTATCAAATATATAAACTACACAAACTTGCTTCTCTATCAATTGAGATAAAACGTAGAAGATGGTGCTGGATTACCCATGTACATAGTATAAAAGAGTTGGCTATTCAAAAGGTTGCACAAAGATGGATACCGATTGGTCGATGACCAAGAGACAGACCCAAAAAAACTTGGCGTAGTTTAAGTGAGAAGTAACTCGGATGACCCAAGTTATAAATGTGCAGAATGAACTTTATCCCGTTACATGGTGCGAAAGGTGACGTGAAAAGGGGTGGCGTGAAAACTAAGTAATTCACGGTTAGCTGACACGTGACCTGCTTCATTTGCATATGACCAAGCGACGCAAAAACTGGCCAATCTGAGTTAAAATCTATGAAGTGAAACGATACTATTTGGTCCATCTAAGGTTTCAAGTTACAAATCATCATTGGATGATCACTAAATTTATGAAATCGAAGGCATTACTCGGAACTATTTGCTGCCTCTTTTCAGAGACATAGATAACATCTATGTCTCTGCTCTTTTCACTTAAGAACAATTCTATATTTAGATTAGGTAGGGAAATATACGTCACAGAGACAAATATCTGGTTTCACTTTTTTACACAAAATAAACACATGCCATATCCTCAACAATTAACACTCTCAGGACATATATATTATATATACATACCACCATACCTTTCTGATCACCCCTATCTATATGTCTTATCAAGATTTATCCACCTAACTCTACCACAGGTGCTTGAAACAATCTTCGATAATATCCCAATATATGCTCTATATACTATATAAGAGAAAAGGTATACAACGGCGATCTGACACTCGTTTCGATAAATCACCCAAAAGTCACTTAAAATTGACAGTATCTCAAAAACTTCTACTGCAGCGTGTCTAGGAATGATTTTTCTTTACAAAAACACTTTTTGTTTTATCAAAATCCGTCAATGCAATCAGAAACAGCAAAGAATTCCACAAAATTCTGCGTAAAATTTCCCCATGACAATCCTAACTTTCTCCTTTGTGTTACAAACAATTAACATTTAAATGCAACTATCAAAAATGCAAATGCCCTTCTATTTCTGCGCACAGTAGATACAGATTCAATTTTACAAGCTATATATTAAAGGGAACTAAATCTGTTTGACTACCCGAACACATGATTCACGAGTTGTCTTTGTTTAAAAAAAATAGAAAGAAAACAAATCATGTGACTTGCAGGTATCAAAACAAAATGGCGCCGAAGTTTGTTAGTTCTGTGGTAGGCGTGTTTTTCGAATATGACACCCCGCGAATTGTCCACATCAAAAGCAAGAAAGTCGGCATATTCAATCGCTTACTTCAGCTGGGGATTATCGCTTACGTTATCGGGTAAGTTTATGGATTGACACACCTTAATTATAGGATATATCATGCAAACGGGGCAAATAAACCTTTACTTTCATTTTCGACATCAACGTGTCGTGGGGTTTTATCTGCATTTGGTTTGGTCCACTTTGATGACCATGCTGTGTATTAAGCAGACGAATCATTTTATCCATATAACTTAATCTTTTCTACAAATCATCCCAAATGAATGTGATTCCTTAGACTACATGATAGATCTGGTTTCTGTATTAATTAAGGTATAAATTTTCATACGCTTTCTTTCAATTCATTTAATGATATTGAATTTGCAGATGCATGATTAGTCATGAGAAAGTTAAGGAACATTTATTCTTAGACTGGTCCTCATCTGAAGTTGGCCCTCCTAATGTTGAAACCGCTCCTACGCCTATGTAATATCGAACCAAAAATGTTATTTTGCCTACTTGAGGCTTGTCTTCTGCTGTTGCTTTCAAGTTGGCTATTTTGCCAAACCCAAAAATGAATGAAGGAATGGACTAATTATGTAGTAATAAGCTTAGGGATAATAACTGGTGGATCAACCATGTCTGGTGTAAATCTATATGAATACACACAAACTGAGTAGAACAATCATAATTCCCATTAAGTCGCTTTGGATATAACCTCCCATAAAATTTCACTTGACTTTTTTTCTTGAATTTAAAAGAGGCCTATGCTGTTGATTTTTGGAAGTTTTACCACTAAAACCGTTGAGTCCAGAAACCAAAGCACTTAGTTTGACTTTGATATTTTTGGGAAATTGCATACTTTTAAGATTTCCAAAGAGGAAAGTGCCTTTTATAGGTCCTTGATATATGATCATACACAAAAGTCTTGATTCCAAATCTACAATTACCAGGAAGCAAGGCTGCACCACAGAGGATTGGCTTTTTAACCCCTATATGTATCCATAATATTATTTATATATAGGGATAAGTGCAGGGGTTAAGGTGGAGGAATTGTAACAATAGGGTCCTGGGTTCAATCCTCACTGGAAGCAATGAAATTGTTCATAGGAGTTTCCTTAGGCAAGACTGCTGAGCCCTGCCTAAAATTGGAAAAATTCTTTAAAGCCATAAGATCACTAAAATACTGTTGACAAGGCTTTAAACCCCATACAACTCTACATAGATAAAGATAAGGAATAAAAAAAGTCAACTCTGCATGAAAGAAGCGATTAGGAAATATGATATCAACTCTTCATGTCAGGTTATGATTAGGAATTATGAAAGACAACTGTACATAGAAGGTAGTGATTTTGAATAAAGAAAGACAACTCTGTATGGAAGGTAGTTTGTGGGAATAATGGCAGACAACTCTGCATGGAAGTAGTGATTAGGAAAAATGATATCAACTTTGTATGTCAGGTAATGATTAAGAATAATAAAAGGCAACTCTACATAGAAGGTAGTGATTTGTGATAAAGAAAGACAACTCTGTATGGAAGGTAGTTTTTGGGAATACTGAAATGCAACTCTGTATGGAAGGTAATATTTTGGAATAATGGAAGATAACTCTGTATGAAAGGAAGTAATGAGGAATAATGAAGGACAACTCTGGATAGAAGGTGGCAATTATGAATAATGAAAGACATCTCTGCATGGAAGGTAGTATTTATGAATAATGAGAGACAACTCTGTATGGAAGGTGGTGATTATGAATAATGAGAGACAACTCTGTATGGAAGGAAGTGACAATGAATAATGAACGACAACTCTGTATGGAAGGTAATGATTTAGAATAATGAAAGACAACTCTGCATGAAAGGTAGTGATTAGGAATAATGAAATATTATTTTATTTTCAGATATGCAATAATATACCAAAAGGGGTACCAGGAGTTTGAGAATGTACGGGGAGCTGTCACTACCAAAATGAAAGGGGTCGCCAGGACGAGTAACCTCACCACAAACTCAACTTTCCGGATTTGGGATGTTGCTGAATATGTGGTTCCACCACAGGTTGATTTTTATTTAATTATTTTTCTAAATAAAAGATGTGACTTGATGAATTGATATAAATAAAATATTGTAGCAAATGTGTTAGACGTCTGTTGACCAACTCTAAAGTTGGGGATTTCTCTGAATTGGTCCAGCTGACAAAAATTGAAAGAATCAGTGGTAATGAAAAAGAAATGATCAAAAAACTTCTGTTTTAAGATATCAGGCAAAGACTATTGTGATAAAAGAATTGTTTTTGCCCCTTGCAATCTTTTTGCTCCTTCACACACCCATTTTTCTACGATGTAATTGATCTTTTGTTACATTGATATGGTTTCATAAAATATGTGACTTGACATGGTAAATAGATATCAGTAAGTTATGGTAGGAATGGTTTTTTACCTCTGATGTTTTAAGATATCAGGCAAAAACTATTGTGATAAAAGGATTTTTTTTGCCCCTTGCCATCTTTTTGCCCCTTCACACACCCATTTTTCTACGATGTAATTGATCTTTTGTTACATTGACCTTGTTTTTTAGACATTATTCTGCTTTTATAAAATAGTATGATTTTTCCTCAAGCATTGTTCCTCCTTTTTTCCAGGAGAACAATGCCTTTTTTGTGATAACAAACTTGATCATAACAGAGAAACAGAGCCTTGGAACCTGTGAAGAGGTGAGAAACATTTAAATAAACTATATTATTTATGATTTTTACTTTGTGCCATCAGTCTTTCACTTGAATTGGGATGCCAACTTCATAAGTGATGGAATAAGACCATAAAGTTATATGAAGAACCATTGGCATTCCATTAGTCAGTAGAGACCGAGAGGCGGTCTGTTATGAAAAGAAAATAAGCATTTTTTATTGGGATTTTAATCCATGAAGAATGGCCTTGTCATTTCCATATCATGCTTAAAAACAGTGTAGTTTGATGCTTAATGCTACTTTTCAACAATCATATGGTTCTTCATTGTTTGGTGCCGTATTTTGCGACATGGCGTCAAGGGCAAAATGTTGTATAAGGTCAAGTTCATCTGATCAGACTGATGTCGTAAAGTAGGTTGTTATACAAAATAATATGCACAATCTTTGATTGAAGTTTCAACTTAATTTATGATACTTTAACAGATACAGAATTTTTTTCTGTGATTTCCAGGAATTTAATCGGCATTGGAAAGTTTGTTTTCCAAGGAAATTGGCAGCATAAGAGTTATATTCAATGTGATAAACTTAATCTTTTAAGTGCCAGTTTATTTTGTTACCTGGTCACAACCTAAACAATTTCATAGGGAAGTTTTCTTGAGATCTCTCTTCTTTTTTATTTATTAACAGTCATGATTGAAGGAGAATCTTTTTTTGTCACACTGGTTATTGGACAATATACCAGAAAAATTCCAATAGTTCTCGTACATAATGAATTTCCCAAACAATATGCTTTCATTTTTGACAAAACTCAAACATGATGGGTGGGTTTAATCACATAATATGATATAACAGTCTAACTTGTGTTAAGCAGCCACCCTTTTAAGCAGCCAACCTGCCTTAAACAGCCACTACAGAAGGTCCCATTGTTAGATTAATAGTGTACATCAATTTGTGTTAAGCAGCCAACCTGTCTTAAACAGCCAATTTACTCTGTCCCAAAGGCTGGCCTCTTAACACAAGTTTGACTGTATTTACAAATCATGATACCCTTTATCAGTGCTGGAACCTACTTCATGCTTATGTTAGATCCAGGCCAGCCGCCAAGCTGACCTGTGATCTAACCTGTTTGCTACTGTGATTATCATTCCTCATCAAAATTAAGCAAATGTTTAAAACAGAAGACACAAAAATCTAGTTTTAGAAAACTACCCAGCATTCTAAGGGCCAACTGTGACTTTTTACTTGTTCCAAACACAATGTCCTGTTGTGTTAAATCTGTTGTATATTTGTATTCCAGGATTTGAATATACCAGGAGCAGATTGTACAGATGACCCAACAGTCTGTGTGAAAGGGGAACCCTTTTTAACAGGGGACGGTATGTTGAGTATTGTATTCGGGGCACCATGCAGTACTGTAGATACCTTTTTGCAAATCTGAAGAAATTATCAATCTCTATATGACAAAGACATCTAAGTTAAGATTGTGCTCCAAATAGGTCTAGCTGCATGTTGCTCATATAAGCTTTCCCAAATTTTGAAGAGGCGTTTAAACGATTTTTTCCAAATTTTGTGAGTCAGTATTTGTCAAAGAGGTTGTCCAGCCATTACACAGTATTTGCAGTAACAAACCCTCCCAGCTGACAAACTGAATGCCAATAGCTGCCTGTCTTTGCTGGCCTTTATGGAAAGTTAAGGAAAGGGGTCTTCCCCCATTTTATGATGAACAGGGCATAGCTTTATAGCTGAAAAATGTTGATGTAGTGTAAATGAAAAGAAAGACATTAACTAACCAACTAATAAAACATTGTAGGATATATGACGGGTAATTGTATCAACTCAAATAGACATCCAGGAAAGAAAAGCTGTGAAGTTGAGGCGTGGTGCCCTACGGAAGATGGAGATTTAAAACCGTAAGTTAAGCAACTTCAGTTTCTTGTTCCTCATTTAACATAGCTAGAATCTTGTGAAAGAAAGCTTACACCATCAGGAGGGTTCAACCCAAGACTATAGTAAGTGTTTCAAAAACATAATAAAGACCATACTCCTAACTTTTATTTATCCACACTCAATATTGTGGGTACTCATTAGAATTGTCCCATGGAGGAAAACTAATACCTGTACCATCATTGGGTTTGACCTTTCATTAGAAAATCCTAACTTTGTGCAGTAATCACTTCCGGTACCTTCATAAAAATCACATGATGATTACCAAAGTCATGTGACCAAAACAATATGGCGACAACGTCTAAGGAACATGTGTTCTTCCCAAATCAAAATTTTCCACCTTTTTTGGTTACTTCTGAGATATGTGAAGTCTTCCAGTGTAGTTAAGGGAGCAAATAAAAGTGGGGTAATAAGGATATTCTGCTGGTCAAATATTGTAAATTATGGATGTTAACTATACTTACAGACCAAACCCAGCTGCCATTGCAGAAGCAGAGAATTTTACAGTGTTCATTAAAAACAATGTAGAATTTTCTCTCTTTGGTGTGAAAAGGTGAGTGTTTACAACTTAGCCGCATACTCCATAATACTTCGTTTTATTGATTCTGCTGCAGCATAGTTTAGAAACCACTGCAACAAAATAATAAAGTTCTCCTAGTGACCAATTGATCATTTTCTCATAATGGTTTCTTCTACCTAAAAAATTAAAGGAAAAACATTTTCTATGTTATTGTTTGTCATCTGCTATTATTCTCAATTTTGATTCAGGCCTAGATTCCCATATAAGGGAATGTGCTAAACAAATATCAAAAACTATTGCTGAAGCAGAGAACATGACATTATTCTATCATTTCTTTTAAGATTGACAATCATTTCTTACCATATAAATTGGCTCTGACCTTTTAGTTGAGATTGCCATTCTATCATTCCTTTTAAGATTTGCATTATTTTTTCCCCTTAAGATTGACACTGTGTCCTTTCGGTTGAAATAACAATTCTATCATCTCCCCTTTCTATGATATTTTCAACAGACGACAAGAAGTCCAGGGAATATTGTGCAGAAAATCTGTAAAGGAATAGATAAGGAAATCATTAAATTCATGAGAGAAATCCAAGAGAGAATAAGCTCATCATGAGCAAATTCTACTTTGATTATAATGATATCAAGGGTCATTTGCTGCAATGATGCATAGTGTTGCTTGAGATTTCAAGAATTCTTGGAGAAATAGTTTACAGGTGAGATTTCTTCTGGTTAAGAATTGGCCACAATGGTATATTTCGGGATAATGGAAAGATGCATGCTCTCCACTTTCAGACGGAATGTGCCATCATTTGTAAATGATACTTATTTGCGGAACTGTCGCTTTGATTTTGGTGCCAATGATCAGTGTCCCATAATGCAACTGAAGACAATAGTGGAGGGCTCAGGTGGTGGAGATTTTAGCAGTATTGCTGTTCTGGTGTGTAACTCTCTTCTTTTTCACATAATTATACATGTGTTGTAAAATTGTGACAAAATTGTCCCAAATTGAAGGGCTTTGCATAAGACTTTATGAAATGTGATGAAATTGCAAAATAATCTGACATGAAATGTTTCACATCATTATATTCTGATGACTGTTAAAGGAAAAAACAACCATGATATAATTCCTTTTACCTTCAAACAGGGAGGCGTCATTCAAGTGATTATAAACTGGGACTGTAACTTGGATTATAGCGAGGAAGAATGTGTACCAAAATACAAATTCAGAAGGCTGGATAGTGAGGCTGATGTCTTATCCAAGGGCTACAACTTTAGGTAAGTTAAGTTAGGCATAATCATTAGTAGGCATATAAATCTTTAGTTAGGAGCTTAAGCCTTTAGTGAGACGAAATCATCAGTAAGGTATTTAAGCCTTGAGTTAGGCATAATCATGAGTAAGTTATTTAGGCTTTATTCATGAATAATCATCAGTAAGGTATTTAAAATTTTAGTTAGGCATAATCATGAGTAAGGTATTTGAGCCTTTATTCATGAATAATCACCAGTTAGGTATTTAAACCTTAGTTAGGCATAATCATCAGTAAGGTATTAAGGCTTTGTTCATGAAGAATCATTAGTAAGGTATTTAAGCCTTTAGTGAGGTGTAATCATCATTAAGTTATTTAAGCCTTGAGTTAGGCATAATCATGAGTAAGTTATTTAGGCTTTATTCATGAATAATCATCAGTAAGGTATTTAAACCTTAGTCAGGCATAATCATCAGTAAGGTGATTAGGCCTTTTTCATGAATAATCATCAGTAAGGTATTAAGGCTTTATTCATGAATAATCATCAGTAAGGTATTTAAATGTTAAGTTAGGTATAATCATCAGTAAGATGTTAAGCCTTTAAGTAGGCATTATCATCAGTATGGTACTAAGCCTTTAGTTGGGCATAATCATCAGTATGGTACTAAGCCTTTAGTTGGGCATAATCATCAGTATGGTACTAAGCCTTTAGTTGGGCATAATCATCAGTATGGTACTAAGCCTTTAGTTGAGCATAATCATCAGTATGGTACTAAGCCTTTAGTTGGGCATAATCATCAGTATGGTACTAAGCCTTTAGTTGGGCATAATCATCAGTATGGTACTAAGCCTTTAGTTGGGCATAATCGTCAGTATGGTACTAAGCCTTTAGTTGGGCATTATCATCAGTATGGTACTAAGCCTTTAGTTGGGCATAATCATCAGTATGGTACTAAGCCTTTAGTTGGGCATATCATCAGTATGGTACTAAGCCTTTAGTTGGGCATAATCATCAGTATGGTACTAAGCCTTTAGTTGGGCATAATCATCAGTATGGTACTAAGCCTTTAGTTGAGCATAATCATCAGTATGGTACTAAGCCTTTAGTTGGGCATAATCATCAGTATGGTACTAAGCCTTTAGTTGGGCAATCATCAGTATGGTACTAAGCCTTTAGTTAGGCATAATCGTTCGTGAGGAATTCAAGTTTAAGATATGAATGAATATTTTTCAATCCTTTCTCTTCTGTAACATGTCTGACTTCAACTAGTGGGATTCCGGGCTCTGTACCAAGCTCTGTCAAAATTATTTGATTAAATTTATAAAACCATTGCAGCAAGATATATATATTTCTTTCGTGGCTGCTCAATTATGATATTGTTGGATTGCAGTCACTTGCTTAGAAAAAATATTGGGCAACTTTGGTTATGGAATACCTGGAGATCTAATAAGTGTGAATGTTACCATGGTAAATGAAATACTGTTGAAAGAGCACAATTAGTTTAAGCTTATTTATTCAACATCGATTGAGAGAAAAGCTTAAACCTTATTAAATTCACTCTTGATGAATGCTTCCTGAATACCAAATCGAGTTAGCACCGGTTTGTTTGCTAGTCATGGCAATTTTTACCTTTCCTCTAACGTGCATCAAACCCAGGACTGATGGTACAAAAGTCTGACACTCTTCTTCTGTACCACTACTGCATTTAAAACAGCTTAATTCTCTTATCAATTACAACATGTCAGCATATTTTTATCAGTATTATCACATTGTTTCTGTACATATTTCAGATATGCCCATTATTATAAGGATGGGAATGGAACTGAGTTCAGAACGTTGTTTAAAGCGTACGGGATCAAATTTATCATCACACTTCAAGGTCGGGCGGGACAATTCCGTATAGTCCCTCTCATGACGAATGTCGGAAGTGGTTTGGCCCTTCTCGGAGTGGTATGTATCTTTAGACGATATAAATGGCCCTATAATACGAAAACTATGTTACAAGTCCTAATGTGTGGTTGCTCATTACAATAGTCGTGTTAAGAAAATTCTAAAGAGTGCCCACAACATAGGGATTTATGAAGAGATAAAGTTTTAACTATGTAGTATTAACTTTTTTCTCCTATAAGATTATTTTCTTTGATTTGGGGATACTTAAGCTGGTTTCATTTTTGTTTTGGAGGAATAAACCAAAATTAAAAAAGAATAAAAAGAAAAGGAAAAAATATTAAGAAAAAGCTTCTTGTGCACCTTCATTTTACAATGTAAGAACTTTCTGTATATCTCTCTCACAGCACCTGCAGTCATTGTAGAAGACTAATATGATGTTTATGACAAAAGTAGAAAGTGCTCATCATGAGCAATTATTCATTATGTCCCAATGAACCCTGCCTTTCGCAATAATGAATTTTAATTCTCTAACTTTATGACTGCTGTCCAAGTATTTCAATTTGGACCAGTTTCAATCACAAGGTTTACAAAGGGTTTTGTTAGTACAGCAACTTAATCTAGGAAAACAAGGATCCTGGATTCAAACTCTAACATCACCATTTTTCTTTCCTATGTTTAATGATGTCAATACAACATGACTTATTAATCTCTTAACACTGAGACATTGCTATAATTTGTAAATAAGTGATGTCAAACATCTTTACTCGGTAAAGCAGCACATGGCTTTGAGAGAACATTGTGCAATAATGATGAGGATATATTAGAAGAATAGATTAAGATATTTGCACTCACAAATATAATGAGACTAAAATACGGGTACTGTGGATAAACTTAATAATTTGTGTTGAGCTGTTGTGTATATTTCATACGAGGGTGATCTTTTATATTTTTGCAATGTACTTTTGTGTATATTTCAGGCAACAGTACTCTGTGATGTTTTTGTGTTGTACTTTCTCAAACAACGTGATTTGTACAAACAGAAAAAATATCTCCAGGTTGTTGGGGACGATGCATATAAGGTATGTTACATGTAGTTACATATACATTTCACTGTTTGAAGTTCTTTTGGTTGACATACCAAATGCTGATGGTTTATCTGACTGACTCATTGAATGTAATACAGTGATTTTTTTTTTGATTATGGGAATGTGTCCCGTATGGACAAATTGGGAAAAGGCACAGGGTTTTTCTCTTAAATTTAGGAATTTTTCAAGAATAACTAAATTCAAACATATTAAGCTGTATTGAGAAATTGGAAAAGAAAAAGTCAGTAAATTTTATTTGGAATTTGTCCATTTTATAGTACCAAACATATCAGGAAAAAATCACTGTAATAGTTCTACTTAGCTTGATCATGCAAAATTGTTGGGTCATAAGTCAAGGGTTTTACTCGAAGTACATGTAGATGTCAGTTCCAGCAAGTAGTATATGAATAAGCAAAGAAAAATAAGGATGCCAAATGAATGATTGATTTATAAACATTAACATATGAGATGTGTTGATGATAGAAAAGTTGTTCTTTTGTCATAACATTGTTGGGTGATTCTTTTCAATTCTAATCATTTACTGAAAATTGTTACAATTTGGTGATGAGAAAATGTATTTGTAAAAGGTAAAATGAATTACTGTAACATGTGGCAATAATAATGTTTGCTTTCTTGTCAATGTTAAATAAAATTAACCATTTGTAATTTATGACTGTCCTAACCTTTGATAGTAAAATTCCAAAATGGACAGGCCTCATCAAATTGTTTATTAGCAATTATTGACAAATAGCAATGATGTTCTGACATATAGGTACCGATTGACTTACTGAATTCCGATGGTTCTACCTGGCTTGACCAGCCTAAATGTGCAGTTGAGTATGGGGTCTTCCTCCATCATTAAGAGTCAGACATCCTAACATAACTGAAATAATGTTGATGTGATGTACAACCAAAATAAACTATAAACATAAAATAGATAAATAATCTTGGAAATATTGCATGCTAAAAATCCCATTCACTTCCTAATCTAAAAACTTGGTATGTTTGCATCAAACGAAAACTTGAAGATCTATATCCCAGCATAGAAAGTTGCCTTTGATTCACTGTGTTAGTCAGACTGTTGCTTAGTCTTTAGTCTCTATGCAATAGTTAGTTGAGTACATCACTTGAGGTAGAATATGGGCCACGTCACGCGAAAAGGGGCACTCGAACATAGCAAACAGTGTAGCCCCAGACCAGCTGCCACGTCACTGACGTGGCGGCTGGTCTGGGGCTACCGTGTTTGCCATCTAAGAGGACATCCAGTTATACCTTTAGATAAATACAAATGATAACTTTCGTGACTAGATGCTGGAATAATAGCGCTAAGATAGAGCTGAGTCAGCGCTTTTTTATTATATGTCTGAGTGCCCCTTTTCGCGTGACGCGGCCCATATGAACTCATAATCTGCCATTTTGAAAAATTTCTTTTGTTGGATACCTTCGGTAGTTCTCGGTATCAATCAGTTGGTGTCGAAATTATTCGCTTTGCACCAAATAGTCACAGTAAATAGTTCCGGCTACAACAGAATTCCAGTATACCAAGAACGACTGAAGTCATCAGACAAAAGAAAATGTTTCATAATGGCAGATTAAGGGTATTCCAAGATCGTATATCAAGACTTTTTAGTGAAAGTTGTGTGATATGGCATTGCTTTTATAAGATCATGTACATGACATGACTTCTATGTTTTGGATATGTCCATATCCAACAAATCTTCTGCTTATTGCGACTCTTTTGTATATTTGAAAAGATCCTAAACAATTCTGAATTCTGATTGGTTGATGCTTTTCCCTATCAAAAATTGACCAAACGTTAGCCAGGTTAAACAAGTTTTGCTTTTGGAAAGAATATGCTAAACCGATGCCATTATATGGCATTTTGAAGCTTAACAAATTCATTAGCTGGATCATCATTAAAGAAAAACAGGTGCAAGCATGCACTCAATAGCTGGTACCCGGGTCCACTGTCAATAATATTGTGAAACCAGGTAACCAGCCACCAAGCGCATATGTGCACATTGTTACTTGAACACGTCTCAAGAAATTGATTCAAATGCGTTCAGATGAAGGTCATAATGTGAGCTCTGATTTTGTTCTTAAGCCTCAGGAAGATTTTACATTCATGGGTGATTCTGGAGAGCTAGTTCCAACGTATCAATCTTGTGACCAGAGGTACTTTACTTACCTTGGCTATGCCTCATACTTCCCATGCTAATGTATTCATTTCTCCTCAAATTCCTTTCATGTTGGTACTTTATTAAGATTGTTCCATAGATATGATTCTGTTGACAATTATTGATTTCGTTCAGCTATTTAATCAACTGTATTCCCTTCATCCTTATTTCTATTGTAAAGATTTTGACAGATGACCAAAGTGAAGGTCAAAGGTCTTGATCTTTGACTCATTGACCTTAAAATGCTAGAGATGTTTTCCCTGTGTAAAATCCTTCAAACATTGGCATACAATAATTCTGATATTTAGAAATTTGTTTAACTGATTAGGACAAATCAAAATTCATTATCTTTAATGTCAATGGCTTTGACCTTTGACCCATCGATGATTTTAGACGTCTGTTTGTTTCCCTTTGCATGATTCCAAGAACATTAACATACATATACAATACAATGAAAATTATATCCATTTTACTATTTGGGTCACATTCATAAAGATGAAGGACTTGACTTTTGACCTATCAAAGTTTAAAGAAGTAATGTTTTTATTCTTGTTTAATGCCAAGAACATTTACATACATGTACAATAAATTCTATATTCACTTGACTTATTGAGTCACATTATTTAAGATAGCAACAGTAAAAGTCATGGACTTGACTTTTGGCCTATCAAAGTTTATGATTGTTTCCCCTTGCATGATGCCAAGAACATTTACATAGATGTACAATGAATTTTTTATCCACTTGACTATTTGGGTCACTTTATTAAAGATGGTAACAGTAAAGGCTATGGACTTTTGAGTGAATGATGGCTAAAAGATACATATTTCCTATTAAGCATTTATTCTGACATTTAGATTATGAGTTTGAATGTATGGAGATTTGTTGCTTGGATAGGTGAAATATTGATTCCTCTTGTGTTTCCCATACTTTTCAATATCAGTTGTAACCCTTTGGTTTTTTTTTTATTAATTTTATCTGTATGCATCAGCAAATTTCAGAATCCATTAAATGTCCATTGATATCACTTTCTTGTGATATTTTGAAGTAACCATTATGTCTAAAAGAGAAATTGCTTGTGATAAGGATTTTCTCCTTTTGCCAAAATATCACAAGAAAATTATACTGAATAATTGATGTCTACTGTAGGTTTCATATGAACATGTCTCAAAATT
The DNA here is from genome assembly GCA_947846245.1 of Cerastoderma edule. NCBI lineage: Eukaryota > Metazoa > Mollusca > Bivalvia > Cardiida > Cardiidae > Cerastoderma > Cerastoderma edule. The sequence continues at coordinate 23,614,160 of OX401411.1, forward strand.
CTTAATGAGGGAAAGGGTTCGTCCATTATGGTTTCATTTGACTTGGAATCTATGGAATGATAGGATATCCATTGTATAAACCATTTAAACTTCTTTGCAGGATAGGCTTGTGGCTTTAATCCTTTTATTTTACAGAATAGATTCATTGTTTGAAGCTTTATTTCATTGAAAATGTTTATGCTTTTCTCTTATGAAAATAAGTTTTGTTTTATAATGGTTACAGAATATATTCATTGTTTTAATTCTATTTAAGGTATAGCCCTTTCCCTTTAATATTTTAAGGTGTTTTCAGCTGATCAATTCAACTATTAAAAAAAAAAGATCACTTAGATATTCCATAAATGGCACTCAATTGAATTTGGGTTTTTTACCGTAGTTTCATAGATTCATTACAGGGTCCTATGTGGCTCAGTATTGAGGTGGTGAACTCAGAACCTGGGGGTCCTGGGTTCGAGACCTCTGGTTTCATGGGTGTGGCCTTAGGCAAGTCACTTCAGAGCCCTAGCCTATAACTGGTGCATTCAGGAAAGCTGTTACAAAGCTGAAAAATGTTAGTATGGCACTGACAAAAAGGACCATATGGGACCTGTGTCAGAAACTTACTGTAACTATAACTAACAATTACATCTTTATAGGATAATCAAGGAAAGCCATTGTGACACAAGAAGAAAAGGAATGATTATACCAGAAAAGACTTTACCTAAATCAAATCTATTGGATTCTCTCATGACAAGCTATTAAAACACAAATTGCATATATGCAATTCCCTTTTTGTCACATTGGTTTATTAAATCATCTGATGGAAGGTGTGTTAAGCTGTGTATGGGTATGAACTTATGGGTTAATCATGGCTGTTCCAAATCTTAAGCTTTTTTGTTAACCCTAAGAAAGCTGGGTAATTTTCTAAAAATAGATATTTGTGTCGTCTGCTTTCCAATACCTTAAATATCTGCTTATTTTTGATGAGGAAATATACTCAGAGTAGCAAACAAGCTAGATCATGGGCCAGCAGCCAATTTACTTTGCGGCTGGCCTGGATCTAACCTGTTTGCATAAGGATTAAGTTGGTTCCAGCACTATAAGGGTTAATGAGGAAGACCAGCTTATGTAGATTTTCCATATAAATATAATCATAGGAATGTGGTGGGTCCTTTGGCAAAACACTAGTTTCTAACCCATAACTGGTCAACTACTCTTAAGGTAAAATACCCATAATCCACCATTTTGAAACTCATTCTATCAGCGGTCTACTACGATAGTTCTGGGTATTTATCGGTCTGGGTCGGAAATATTTGCATTAAACAGAAAAGTGCCATCCCCAACCGATATATAGCCAGAACAACCAAAGAAATTCAATGAAAGAATGAGTTTCTAAATGGCGGAGTAGGGGTATTCTACTTTAAAGCATAAATATATGAGCTGTTTGAGAGATATGAATTTTTGAAGAATCATGTCCAGTACCCCTTCCCAAAAACGAATATTAGAAAATCGATAGCAATAACTTATTTATTAATTATGGTTTTGAAAGGGGATGGACAGTGAACGGTAACGATGCTTTTTTAAGATATCCCATGTCAATGTCTACAGGCTACCCCTTATAAACCCTATCATATAAACTTGCTTTTATGCATATCCATACACTGGAAGGTTTTGAAAATGTATGTAGTGAGCAGTTTTTTTTTTTTGCACAATGGTTTCAACTGAACACATGGTTACAAAAGGTTGTGTTCTGTTTAGTTACTGCTTTTGCTCAGAATTAACCCAATACCAAACAGCAACAACATTTAACCGCTTTGTTGCATAAGACTCTGGAAAACGTTGTGGGAAAAGGAGAAATTGCTCGTTAAGAGCAGTTTCTCCTTTTAACCACAATTTTTTGTGCCTTATCAGAAGATTACTTTTAAATTTTGTCACATTTCAAAATGCCTTCTGCAAACTCTTTTAATTTGGGACAGTTGAAAATTTGGCGTTTGGTAAAGGGTTAAGGACATGGTCCAGGGGTAGAGTCTCAGCCTCTGGGCAAGCGGGTTGATGGTTTGAATCCCGTGAGTAGCAGGGACCAATTTGCAACCTTTAATGTATCCACTATTTGCACAAGAACTGGTTATGAGAGTGATTAATGTAAGTTGTAAAAACTTGCATCACAATTAGTATTAAATAGAGAAGTTTTATTCAAAAAGAACAGTTTGTGGGTTAAACGCAAGGCTATAGTAAGTGTTTCACAAACTTGACACACTTACTATTGTCTTTCATTGAACCCTCGAAATATAAAGTCAAATATAAGGGAAGCTTAACATACAGTCTTTCCAATTGTTCCAATTATTTTAACAATACTATCAGCTCTAAATAAATAACGGCCATTGAGTCATATACTGATGCAGTTTTAAGATTCATTTCTAGAAAGGGAGATAATTCATATTTCCATGACAAATTGTTAAAAAGTAAATCTCCCTAACTTATGATGATATAACAAATATATTGTGGCAAACAAACGAAATTATTGCTCTTTTACATTTTTTTTGTGTAAGCTGAGATGTCATTATGTTCCAGTCAATTATACATTTGGTAGTCATAAGATCTAGGGATGTTCCTTATGGGTAATATTGCGTGTTGCAGGTTAGTGTCAAATTGTGAAAAAGTAAATACACAACCAATGTTATCTTCTGTCCCTTTCTGCACAGTCAGTATTCATTCAATTCACAACCTTTGCATGCATTGCACATTGTTTTTATTGAGGGTTGTAGGTTTGAGGCCTTTCAATAGCAGGATCATCTTGTGACTTTTCATTAATCCGCATCCAACACAAGTACTGGTTTAGTAGAAAAGAGAGGAATAGGTCTAAGTTGCAAAAGACTTGATTCGCAATTGATGTAAAATATTGAAAAAAAAGTTTTAACTAAACTAAACTTATTGACTTAAGGATGACCCTAAGGACGACCCTAAGGACTGTGCAAGCTTAATCAAAACCAGAATACATTAACTGTTTTGAATAAGTGACAAATCTGAGGATAAAGATTTTACCAATGAAATGGTTTTTGCAATATTTCAGAAGTACAATTGCTCACACACTATCATATTTCCTAGATAATGCAGAACAGTTACAAAGACACAACCTTCAACTTAATAAAGGTGCTTGCTCGCAGAAGAGAAAATTTGAAAGTCAAAATAAAATGTCCTTGAAACAAAACAATTTTTGTATTGTTGTTTGGTATACAATTAAAAGTACCTTTTTAATCCAGGAAGCATCAATTTATTAAATGATCTAATGGAAGTTGTGTTAAGCTATGTATATGTGTGAACTTTGTTACAGTTAATATGCAGTAGATCTTTTTGATTAAATCGCATGTTAATTCACTGCATACACACTTTAAAGAACTAAAAACGATCTTATTTTGACGCTATTGACTCATCTTCAATGAGTATTATATAACAAAACGGCTCTTTCTTGAGTTTTAAAGAAATCAATTTTTAACTTTCTTTTTTACGTAAATCTGTTAAACAAGCACCTTTAATCACATTTGAAAACGAGTCATGTGAGATTTTCTTAAGTTATCCATGAAAAACATTCTTACAAAGTAAAAGGATTGTTGCCAAAAGGTCAAAAATAGGGTCTTTGTTGTGTTTAACAAGATTGTTAAAATTATTGATTTCGTTTTGGATTTCAACCTGTTAAATTATTATTATTAACATGCATTTGATATCTAAGAAACACTATGTTTCTATTTAAGGATTATGTCCCCTGATAAGAATGTTGCATATCTCAACTCCGAATGGCAGCTACTTTATGAAAAATTTTTAAATTGAAGATCTTTGTAAATGAAAAATGTTTTACCAAGAGACTTCCATTTTAATCTCAATAAGGGGAGATAATCAATGCGAAAGTTATCATTGAAGCCTGTGCGAAATTTAATCTTTCTGTCATGATGATAATCCTGTTTGTTTTTTGAGAAAAGATACTTGGATCTGTGGTTGAGGTGTGCATAACATGATCCTGATTATGATTTCGAAAAGAAATCAAAACTTGACCCAAAAAGCAGGGGAGACAAGTCATAAAAAAATGAAAACAAGGTGGGATAAGAACAACAACTTAAAAATACCATAAAATGATGTGTCAATATGGTCAAAGTATGTTCTCTGCTTTATGTTTTAAAGCTATTATAGTCTTTTTTTATTCATAGAAACATTGGAAAATGTTTGAAAGGGGCCATATACCTTGACCCTTTACCAAACAGTAAGGGCATTTGACCAGTTTGTTGCAGATGACTCTGGAAAACATTGTTAGGAAAGGAGAAATTGCTCTTAACAAGCAATTTCTCCTTTTCCTACTATGTTTTCTATCCTATTTGAAGATTTTTTGCAAATTTCATCACATTTTGAAATGTCTTCTGCAAACTCTTTCAATTTGGGACAGTCGAAAATTTGGCGTTTGGTAAAGGGTTAATCCCCATGACAAGGTTACTGGGAAAAAGGGGGGTCTGAATTACCATGGCTTCACTGTAGTGACATCAACGTATTTATTGGTATTATGACCCATGTTTATACCTTGCAGAGCATATTAAAGGCACATAAAAGGAGATGAGTACAAATATATAACTGAAAAAATAAAGGGAGTTCTTTTATTATGTTCATAAAAGTCGTGAAAATCAATTTACAAATGCGTAGAGACAGTATTAAAAAAACTTCTTTAACATAAGTTATTTGGTGCTTAAAATATAGTTGTCTCCAATTCAATCATGTTTATCAACAACCTGTTTGTTGACATATTCAAAATAACAAATTCTGATTGGTCAGTAAAAAAATGTGTGTATCAACTGTCGAGGTCAGAGGTAAAGAATCAGGAAATCTGAATTATAAAACTTGCTCATCTGGGTTATTTCTGGTTGATCTTCCTGTTTAAGTTGTGCTAATTGTATTTTCTGGTTATAAATATTTGAATATGACCTAAAGTTTCCCAAATAATATAGTTTGACATAGCATTAATCTCCTTTTATGGGCCTTTAAGACAATCAATCTGACAAGTATTCATGATGAGAAGTAAGTAGTAGAATTCATGGTTGTTGGTAATTCAAGTGAATTTGATAGACAGGTGCTTTTTGCACGAGAGATAATTAATATTTGTGAAAGGTGAAAGCTATTGCTGGTAAAGATATATCTAAATATCTGCCTAGAAAACGTGAATAAATTTAATAAAGCGTGAGTAAATTGAATGCATTATGTGATCATTTATTTCATTTTTTTCTATGAACTTTTTTAGCCATTTCAAGCAATGTGGTGTCATAAGTGTTCAATACGTTCCAAGTTATTTTGTAGCCGTGTGACATAAGAATACAAACCATTGACATTTGTGTGGTCTTTCAGCAAAGCATTACACAATTTACATTAACTATAAAATTTTCTATTTTCAGACCATGATAGAAGATGAAATCAACGACGGTGATTAATGCTAGAAAGGATATAATTATTCTTCTGCAACAAATCCAAATCATTAGACGATTTAAAAAGCAAATGCATCAGATAATACTTAATACAATCCCATTAATCTTTATTTAGTAATATTTACTCATGTCAATACAATAGGAGCCCCAGTTTTATATAAAAAAAAAATTCATATATATTAACTTGTTATAACTCTTTTAGTGCTGGAACCGACTTCATGGTTATGCAAACAGGTTAGATCACAGGCCAGCCACCAAGTAATTGGTGGCTGTCCTGTGGTCTTACCTGTTCGCTTTAGTCTGGGTCTCTTTCCTCAACAAAATAGAGGAGTTGTTTTAGGTTTTGGAAAGCAGACGACACTCAAGTCGATTTTTAGAAAATTACCCAGCATTCTAAGGGTTAATGTCTTTCTTGCATGGGCATGTTGCTATAATTCTTATAAGTTGAAGTTAATTTTGCAGGTACAAATAATCCCCAGAAATTTCTCCTTTAATACAATGGTACCTAATGCAGTAACAACAACGAAAAATTTGTTTTCTATTGTTTTTTCCATATGAAACATTCACATATCCAATGAGAAACAATATTTTACACTGTAATTGTGGAAGCATGTAGCATTTTGTTGAAACTATTGAACCATTGATGCTATTCTAACTGTTTGATTTTTTAAAGCAATATTTTTCATTCACCCAAAGGAATTTATCTCAGGTTTATCACACTTTTAAGGGTCTTCTATGACTGATTCTGATAAATGGCAACCAGATGGCAATTAGATGGCTTGTCCTTCAATTGACCCTATAGGTTATTTAAATACATGAACCAGATCCTTTATTGATGTAAAGGACTCCCAAAATAATACATCATATGCTGAAATCAACTCTAGTTAAAGACACTTCTTATGTTAAAATTTAAAACTTGTGTATTAAAGACACTTCTTATGTTGAAATTTAAAACTGGTATATTAAAGACACTTCTTATGTTAAAATTTAAAACTTGTGTATTAAAGACACTTCTTATGTTGAAATTTACAACTGGTATATTCAAGACACTTGTGATGACGAAATTTACAACTGGTATGTGAAAGACACTTCTTATGTTGAAATTTAAAACTGGTATATTAAGGACACTTGTGATGTTGATATTTTCAACTTGTATATTAAAGACACTTCTTATATTGAAATTTACAACTTGTATATTAAAGACACTTGTTTGATGAAATTTACAACTGGTATGTTAAAGACACTTCTTATGTTGAAATTTACTTTATTTAAAGGTTCTATTTTCTGTTAATAAAATTGTGCGATGAGAAATATCTTTAGTTATTTTCTGCTACCTCTCATATTTCCAAACGATTTCCTAGGAACAGACAGAATGTTAAAAGTGTATCACATCATGACAAAGAAGTCTTTCTATGACTTTTCATTATTTTTTCTGTGAAATTGTTTGCATTTTTACGAGAACCTTTTTAAGGTTCTGTGTTATGTATAGAGAGGGAGCCAAACCAATTGGTCGCGATCGGGAAATATTTGGGAAATATTAACCCATTACCAAGCAAGAATGACATTTAACCACTTTGGTGCAGACAACTCTGGAAAACTTTGTGGGAAAAGGAGAAATTGCTCGTAACGAGCAATTCTTCCTTTTCCTACAATGTTTTCTGCCCTATCAGAAGTTTATTATTTCTATTTCATTCCATTTTGTTATGTCATCTGCAAACTCTATCAATAAGAGACGGTCGAAAATTTGGCGTTTCGTAAAGGGTTAAGATATTTTTACATGGGGCAACATCTCCCTTCACGTCGAATCATTTGGACTATTTAGAGAGATATCCAAGAAAAAAGACTTAACCATTATTCCATACTAGATAGTAAGTCCTTCATTTTTTTAGCTCACCTGAGCTCTGCTCAGGGTGAGCTTTTAGGATACTTGAATGTCCGTCGTCTGTCGTGCGTGCGTGCGTGCGTGCGTGCGTCGTCAACAATTTCAGCGTTTACACTCTAGAAGCCACATTTTTGGCCCATTCTTCCTGATACTTGCTCAGGATGTTTACCTTGATGATATCTCGATCGAGTTCGATCATGGGTGGGCTGGGGTCAAAAAGTAGGTCACTAGGTCAAATCTTAGTAAAATCTTGTTTACACTCTAGAATCCACATTTTCTGCCTAATCTTGATCAAATTTGCTCAGGATAATAACCTTGATAATATCTCAATAGAGTTTGATCATGGTTGGTGCGGGGTCAAAAAGTAGGTCACTAGGTCAAATCTTTGAAAAATCTTGTTTACATTCTAGAAGTCACATTTTCTGACCAATCTTGATAAAACTTGCTCAGACTGTTAACCTTGATTGTGTCTTGATCGAGTTCGAACATGGATAGTTTGGGGTCAAACAGTAGGTCACAAGGTCAAATCTTTGAAAAACCTTGTTAACAGTCTAGAAGCCACATTTTCTGCACACAAATCTTTGAAAAATCTTGTTTACATTCTAGAAGTTACATTTTCTGACCAATCTTGATAAAACTTGCTCAGACTGTTAACCTTGATGGTATCTTGTTCAAGATCGAACATGGGTAGTTTGGGGTCAAACAGTAGGTCACTAGGTCAAATCTTAGAAAAATCTTGTTCACATTCTAGAAGCCACATTTTCTGCCCAATCTTGATAGAACTTGCTCAGAATGTTAACCTTGATGATATCTCGATAGAGTTTGATCATGGGTGGTGCGGGGTCAAAAAGTAGGTCACTAGGTCAAATCTTTGAAATATCTTGTTTACACTCTAGAAGTCACATTTTCTGCCCAATCTTGATAAAAGTTGCTCAGACTGTTAACCTTGATGGTATCTTGATTAAGTTCGATCATGGGTAGTGTGGGGTCAAAAAGTAGGTCACAAGGTCAAATCTTAGACAAATCTTGTTTACACTCTGGGAGCCACATTTAAGGCCCATTCTTTATCAAACTTACTCAGGATGATAACCATGACGATATCTCGATCGAGTTTGATCATGGGCGGGCTGGGGTAAAAAGTAGGTCACTAGGTCAAATCTTAGAAAATCTTGTTCACACTCTAGAAGCCACATTTTCGACCCAATCTTGATCAAACTTGCTTACAATAATAACCTTGATGATATTTCAATAGAGTTCGATCATGTGTTAAATATAAAGAAACAATATGCCAAACTTTAAACTAATAATAGCAGTTTGTCACCTAATGAATTTGTTAGGGTCAGAAAGTAGGTCACAAGGTCAAAGCTTGCAAAAAAACTTGTTTACACTCTAAAATCCACATTTTTGACCCAATCTTGATCATACTTGCTCAAAATGTTAACCTTGATAATATCTTGATTGACTTTGATCATGGGTGGAATGGAATCAAAAAGTAGTTCACAAAGTCAAATCTTAGAAAACACCCGTTTACACTCTGATAGCTACATTTTCAGCCCAATTTGATCATGTTTGCTCAAAATGATCAACCTGTTATATCTCAACCAAGTCAGTTTATGAGTAACTTGGGGTCAAAAGTAGATCACTGTCAAATTTAGACAAATCTTGTCCATTACTCATGTGCAACATTGTTGTAACCAACACTTTACAAGTGTCAGGTGAGCGATCCAGGACCCTCAGGGTCCTCTTGTTTCAATTACTTACTGTTATTTTTGCACTCAACCCTTCATATGTTGCCTGATTGCTTTCTTAAAGCTAGTTACAATACCTAGTTAAGAAAATCTGGGTCAGGCTCATATGCAAAGAGTTCAAAGTCGTACTTGAAAATATTCTTCAAGCCATTGATTATCCGTGGCGGAATGCGTTTGTATGCCTTCGCCATTAACAAGTATTTTTGTGTTTTCAAGTCACGTTTCATGGGTATGGAGTGAGATTTAATCGCTCGAAAAACTATGTCCAAGAATGTCTTTTCCGGCTCACCTGTATTGGTAAACTTATCCTGAGGAAACGCTATGCTCTCATGAATGTACCCGTTTCGCTGAAATGCTAACCACAATCGCTTTGCGATAATTCGTTTCCCAAAGCATGCATGGCCATGTTTAATTAATCCGAAATTATATTCAACGAGCATTTCGACTTCGCCCTTCTTTCGACTGCTTATATTGGTATATTCTTTAATTGCCTCAAGACCATATTTTTCGATGATGTAAGCGGTATCGGCAGAGAATGTTTCCTGTTTTCCAATGACGTCAAAAGTCACGTGACACGGGCTGCACATCCGGTGTATCGGTGACCAATGCTCGTTGAAGCGCCCAATGGGAATAATCGTTATGTATGAAAGAAACTCTTCGAATGTTACATCATTTACACAAGTAAATTTCCCCTTTTCCTTTGACTGTCTAACAGTGTTTGCAATGTCTACAGCAAAACTCTGCCAAAAGTCCGGTAACACCATTTTATCGATGAATGCTGACCAAAGCCGCGTATACGGATTCCGCGAAAACATGAAACTTCTTCCAGACGACAACAGAAGGTTTGCGCGGGGCTCGACGATACTCACCAAGGTCAAGTTGTGTAACGGAGCGTTGTGAACCTGGTATCGATCAATGTCGGACGGTTTGTTGACTTCCCTATTTGTGTTGGTGTAGTCTTTGGATAGGAAGCGAAAACCCCGTATCCAGAATGTACAACCGACCTTGGGCGCCATGCAGTAGTTTGTACCTTTGTAACTCCAGAGTCTTCCCGTAGGTACCAAAGAGGTCCAATACGGCGTTTTGGCTAACCTCGCGCATTTTCGGCGAATGGATTCTTTCCGAAGGTTGATCACGTGACCCTGGCCTTGACCTTGCTCAATGTGAACCTGAAATGTGACAAAAGAGGGACTCTATCAGCCTATGGCTTCCGCCCAATCCAATTGTAGAAAGTATTTTACAAAAAAAATATGTTTAAACTAAATGTGACATCTGGGTTATCAGTTTATAGTCGAGATCTATATGATACATAGCGGCTTGCTCAATAAATCTTTACCGCCAAACCTTTGGCTTGTTGGTACCAAAAATAACTGTTCTACTACAGGGGTCTATAGTAATACTGGGGTCAGAAATATACGATATCATATGATATATATTATATAACATATTACTGACCCAAGTACAATTATTGACTCCTTTGGGGTCGAGGTATGTTAAAATAAAGTTTAATTTATATATGATAAGTACGAACTTTAAAATACATTAGTATCATTTGTCAGTTGCTTTGTGTTTATTTAATTGAAAATTAGTTAGCATTATTTATTTGCTTTTACCGAGACTCTTACAAAAGTGATTGCTCTTTTGAGTTCTGACTCATAAAAATGTATATGTTTACCTCCAAAGATTACAAACTAAATGTTTTCTTTTTTTTTCTTTTCATAACTATTTCTTGTAACTATCAGTTATGTTTGTCACGTTGACATCAAATTGTTCTTTATATATGTTGTAGATGATGTACTTTGTACAAGTCTAAATAAAAGTATATTCTGTTGTGTTCTTTTACCGCTCATTAATCGTAATGCCACTGTCTTCGTGAACATATGACCGCGCATTGTTCGCTCAGATGGTAACGTTTACGGCCTGAAACACTTGGTCCTTCCGAGTTCGATACTTACCTCGGCCAATATTCTTTAGCCCATTACCAAACAATAACGACATTTAACCTCTTTGTTGCAGATGACTCTGGCAAACATTGTGGGAAAAGGAGAAATTTCTCGTGGCGAGCAATTTTTCCTTTTCCCACAATATTTTCTGCCCTATCAAAAAATTATTTTCCAATTTCATCACGTTTTTAAATGTCGTCTGCAAACTCTTTTAATTTGGGACAGTCGAAAATTGGTGTTTGGTAAAGGGTTAAATGCTGTCAATGTGACGTGATTTATTTCTCTATATCCACATATATATTTATGGGAAAGCAGTCAGTGACTAGGAACGTTTATCGTGCTGCACTTATATACTATTGCATCCGTCAAATAAGCAAAATAGGATTCAACAGAAATGAAACTCATGTTTCATTGCTGTTGAGATAACTTTTTACACTGAATTAAACGGCTTCTTTACACAGTATTATCTAACGCCACATTTTTGCGTCTTGCAGCAGACGACTTTCAAATAGCATTGTGACAAAAGGAGAAAACATGAATTTACAATGCTTTGTGTGCCGACTGTTGCATTATGACCGATTCTATTTTTTTTCAAGATGTTTTAAAACCCGATTCAAAAGTGTGATCGTATAAGAGATGTTATGAAACAAGGCAGAATGGCCAATGCTTATTTTTGGAGGACAGTGGTCTAGGGTTGAAGATCAGACCTCGGGACCCAAGGGTTGTTGGTTGGAATCCCGTGATTAGCGGAATCTGCGCCTTCCGACCTTTCATTAATCTACATTCGGCGCGAGTACTGGTTATGTATCCAGGCAGCAGAATCGAAATTGTTTAATCTAAGTTGTAAGAACTTGTTTCACAATCGATGTAAGCAAATGTGTTTATGGTTATAACAAATGCCTATTTACGGTATCGCAGAGGCAACGTGTGTGCAGTATTTTCCTATCGCGGAATAAAGAGTTAGCTAGAGGCGGTAATTAGTATGTACGTTATAAGGAATCAGTAACTCATTTAAACGAGATGATTTAGTTGTTACAATGAATTAGTTGACCATTCAGATGGTGTGTTGTCTTTCTTAGTGTCATGACTGAAAATAGCTAAAAGCATGGAGATATTATGAGATATTTCCGTGCAGGGCTTATGTAATCGTAACTATTCAGGTATTTCCGTGACCTGAAAAGAAGAATTTGTACTGTTAAGTACAAAGTGTTTTCATTGGATAAATCCGATGAGTTCAAATTTTGGGCTTACTAAGGCAAGAGACAATGATCTATGTCTCTGCTTAGACTATGACAAAAATTCCTTAGTCGGACATTCTCATTCGACCATTTTCAGCCATGATACTATGAATGATAATTAACACCGTTATATCAACTAACTCTTTATAACGAGATAAAAGAAAATTCGCGTTCATGTCACCTCTATGCCACCGTATTTATTATCGAGTACTAACCGTCTTTGTCACCGCTATACCACCGTACTTATTATCGAGTACTTACAGTTTTTGTCACCGCTATGTCACCGTACTTATTATCGAGTACTTACAGTTTTTGTCACCACTATGCCACCGTACTTATTACCGAATAATTACAGTTTTTGTTACCGCCATGCCACCGTACTTATTATTGATTACTTACAGTTTGTGTTACCGCTATGCCAACGTACTTATTATTGAGTACTTAAAGTTTTTGTCACCGCTATGCCGCCGTACTTATTATCGAGTACTTACAGTTTTTGTTACCGCTATGTCACCGTACTTATTATCGAGAACTTACAGTTTTTGTCACCGATATGCCACCTTACTTATTATCGAGTACTGACCGTCTTTGTCACCGCTATGCCACCGTACTTATTATCGAGTACTTACAGTTTTTGTTATCACTTTGCCACCGTACTTATGTTTGAGTACTTACAGTTTTTGTTACCGCTATGCCATCGTACTTATTATCGAGTACTTACAGTTTTTGTCACCGCTATACCACTGTACTTATTATCGAGTTCTTACAGTTTTTGTTACCGCTATGCCACTGTACTTATTATTGAGTTCTAACAGTTTTTGTCACCGCTATGCCACCGTACTTATTATCGAGTACTTACATTTTTTGTCACCGCTATGCCACCGTTCTTATTATCGAGTACTTACAGTTTTTGCCACCGCTATACCACTGTGCTTATTATCGAGTACTTACAGTTTTTGTCACTGCTATGCCACCGTACTTATTATCGAGTACTTACAGTTTTTGTCACCGCTATGCCACCGTTCTTATTATCGAGTCCTTACAGTTTTTGCTACCGCTATGCCACCGTACTTATTATCGAGTACTTACCGTTGTATCATTCTTTACGTCTCTTATGTCCGGTTTAAACTTATCTTTGTTATTCACCTTCGGGCGGGGCCTTATATGGTATTCTGGATGGGCTACTGGATTAAAATATATAAGACTATTATATAAGACAAGTTGTTCCTACTTTGGCACCTTATAACGAACCCCATATCAGACACAAAAGACATACACATGTTTATATAGAGGGACCTATCATCCTTTACCAAACAAACAATAACGACATTTGTCCAGATTGTTGCAGACGACTCTCGAAATAATTGTAGGAGAAAAGGAGATATTGCTCTCAATGAACAATTTCTTATTTACCCACAATGTTTCCTGGTCTATCGGACGATTATTTTTCAATTCTTGGTTGGAAACTTAATTGCAAACTCTTTCAATTTGGGACAATTGGTGACAGTCGAAAATTTGGCGTTTGTTGAAGATTTAAAACATATTTTCTTTTATTCAACTATTTTTCCCTATTATACCACTCCTGTACAATAAATACGTCATATGACACTTTTCACGTCGATTCTTTTTTGTATTCCATTATTCTCTTTATACTTATAAAAAAACTAAAATCTGATAGTTTGCTTTTCAATGTATGCAAACAAAATGTTCCATTTCTCTAATATGGAGTGAAGACCCTTTAGCCTCGAGGTCCATGATCTTTGCTCCGCCGAAATTATTTTCCAAAACTCGTATAACTCTTTATGTCGTGATTAATTCGCCAGTCATCATGGGAAAGCAGTCAGTGGCTTTGAAAGACACCGATTATTTGAATAATGGTTCAGAAATAATAACTGTCGTGTGTTTGGCAAGATACATTTATCCTTCCAACCATTATATAAATACCCGTTTGTTATTATAGATAATGAGATAATTATTCGAAACCTGGTTCGATTGAGTACTGGCAGACGGTCGTTGAATTGAACATACAATGCATACAAGGAAACATCCTGTCTATTCGATTTACCAACAGTGAACATTTTAGAGACAAAAGGCAATTTATTTCATGATGAGCAAAGTATCTTTTTTGTTACAGTGATTTCAAATGTCCTCTTCTATAAGCATGTTGTAAAGTCTTTTTTGTATAAGAAGAAAGGGTAGTAAAACCTATTCATTCTCTGACAGTGAAAAATAGCCAAGACCAATAGTTAGTCGAACAATCATAATTTTACGATCCTAACAAATTACGCATAGTTTTATACACAAGCAGACAAATTTGACAAGTTTCCCAAATAGTTATATGGCAAATTCGACAAATTCGCCTGTGTTTTCTGCAGAAAAATATGTCGAAATTGTCTCGTGAATGATTAGGTAATATTTTAAAAAGTGTGTATGAACAAAAATAGTAAAGAAATAAGCCCGTAATTTCTCTACATCCCCGAAATTTTTTAAAAGACATTCCTGTTTGACATACCTTTCATATAGGAATTTGTGACAGCATCAATGAAAAGTAAAATCAGACAAGAAAAACAACATGAAAAAAAGTTATGGTACCAAGTAGAAATCAGTGTTACAAAATGATAAATACAAGAGAAAAGAACTGTCCTTTTACAATTCCATCTTTTGCGGCAATGATTTCTGCTGTCTCCCACAGCAGATGCGTCTGAGCGAGGTATTTTGAAGTAAGGGGCGAAAATATCCATGTGTACTCTATATTATAGAAAAGGTAACCTGAATCCGCTTAAGCCGTTCGAGGATTGGCAACCGTTGTTAATGATATTAGTTTTTGTGTCCATCGTGCGATAAAAGAGGTACCTCCATTTAGCATCCATAAACGGTCACGGATGATCAAGATTAGCATGTGTGATAACGCTGGTGAAAGATTCAGACTACAGAAAGAGTCAATATCGTCATTACGGATCCTTGATTTCCCATCAAATTAAGGGTGCTTGTCCACAGGTGTGAGGAAACTTTGAGGTTGAAAGTTTATTCATTTAACCCTTTACCAAACGCCAAACTTTCGTCTGTCCCAAAATCCAAAGAGTTTGCAGACAACATTTCAAAATTTGATGAAATTGAAGTACTTTCTCCCGATAGTACAGAAAACATGGTGGTAAAAGGAGTAATTGCTCATTAAGAGCAATTTCATCTTTTCCCCACAATGTTTTCCAGAGTTGTCTTCAACAAACGACATCTATACTGTTATTAATGTTATTATGATACGCACCGAATGATAGCCACTTGAAGCAAAATGTTATCGTTTATAACTTTTTAAAGTGTGTAAACAGTGAATAAACGTGTATCATAATCCAAAAGCGTAACATCGCTTTTGAGATCCATTGCATATAGTCTGTGCATACTTAGATATATTTTGGTTTCCTGTATAAAGTATGCATTCAATTGCTACCTCTAATTGTATACGAAACAACGGTTCAAAAACCGTATTCTTATAACGACATTGTATATTGACTTTCAGGTTTTCACTTCTGTTAATATGCATCTTTATGACAGCACCCGACTAATAGCTCCGCAGCATTTCAGATAAAACATCGCTATCAAAACAGAGGCGTCCGAAATCTTGAACTTTATTCGGAATTAATTAAAACAGTAACCGTCAAATGGCTACACAGTTTTTCGAACGTATTTATTAATCGCTCACGAAGTTAGCAGAGGTGTCCGAAATTCTGCTCTTAAAGCGAAATAAGGTAGTGCCCGCGTAACTCGGATGATCCAAGAATGAAATATTCTCGTTTGCAGCATTCGAACTAGTGCCCGCGTATTAATCGACGATACAATGAAGTTTGCAGAGATGTCCGAAGTGCATTCAGATACCTCTGCAAACTTGGTGATTGATTTTTTCTTTGCTCTAAATCACTTCGTGATTGATTGCTCTTCCAAAATGATCCGGAACCATTTCAAGGGTGGTATCCTAAAATCAATTCTTATTCCAAAACCGTGAATCAGAGAATCAAATAACAATACTGTAGTGAGGTCATTACAAGGGTCGTTTGTATGACCTGACATAGGGGCATTTATATCAGTGATTCATAACTTTACGTCCTCGTTTACAACATTGTCGTAATTATTTTGGAGGAATGAACAGTATATGGTTTAACTAATTTATTTTACAACGCTTGTGAAACAAGTTCTTACAATATAGATAAATCCATCTCGATTCTTCTTCCTGGACACAATAACCAGTACTCACGCCGTATGTGGATTGATGAAAAGTCACAAAACCTGCTTCTCACGGGATTCGAATGCTCTACCCCTTCACCACTATCCTCCACAGCTATGCCACATGTTCTGTTCACGTCTTAATTAACGCTTTTCTGAGGTGCTCTTTTTCCTTTTTATATTTACGTACACATGTTCTATTTACGTCTGAGTCAATGCTTTTTTGAGGTACTTTTGATCATTTTTTATATTTGTGTACAGATGTTCTTTTTTCGTCTAAGTTAATACTTTTGTTTAGGTACTCTTGATCATTTTTTTATATTTACGTAGACGTTTTCTGTTTACGTCTATGTTAATGCTTTTGTTGAGGTACTCTTTATCATTTTTTATATCTACGTACACGTTTTCTGTTTACGTCTAAATTATTACTTTTTGAGGTACTCTTTATCGTTTTTATATTTACGTACACATCTTCTATTAACGTCTAAGTTAATACTTTTGTTTAGGTACTCTTGATCATTTTTTATATTTACGTAGACGTTTTCTGTTTACGTCTATGTTAATGCTTTTGTTGAGGTACTCTTTATCATTTTTTATATCTACGTACACGTTTTCTGTTTACGTCTAAATTATTACTTTTTGAGGTACTCTTTATCGTTTTTATATTTACGTACACATCTTCTATTAACGTCTAAGTTAATGCTTTTGTTGAGGTACTCTTTATCATTTTTTATATTTACGTACACGTTTTCTGTTTACGTCTATGTTAATGCTTTTGTTGAGGTACTCTTTATCATTTTTTATATCTACGTACACGTTTTCTGTTTACGTCTAAATTATTACTTTTTGAGGTACTCTTTATCATTTTTTATATTTACGTACACGTTTTCTGTTTACGTCTATGTTAATGCTTTTGTTGAGGTACTCTTTATCATTTTTTATATTTACGTACACGTTTTCTGTTTACGTCTAAATTATTACTTTTTGAGGTACTCTTTATCGTTTTTATATTTACGTACACATCTTCTATTAACGTCTAAAATAATACTTTTGTTTAGGTACTCTTGATCATTTTTTATATTTACGTAGACGTTTTCTGTTTACGTCTAAATTATGACTTTTTTGAGGTACTCTTTATCGTTTTTCTATATTTACGTACACGTTTTCTGTTCACGTCTTAGTTAATACTTTTTTGGGGTACTGTTTAACATTTTCATGTTTACGTACACATGTTCTTTTTACGTCTAAGTTGATACTTTTTGAGGTACTCTTTATCATTTTTTATATTAAAGAACACATGTTTTGTTTACGTCTGAGTTAATGCTTTTCTGAGGTACTCTTTATCATGTTTCATATTTACGTACACATGTTCTGTTTACTTCTAAGTCAATGCTTTTCTGAGGTACTCTTTATCGTTTTTTTATATTTACGCACTCATTTTCTGTTCACGTCTAAGTTAATACTTTTTTGAGGGACTCTTTATCATGTTTCATATTTACGTACATATTTTCTGTTTACGTCTAAGTTATACCTTTTTTAGGTACTCTTTATCATTTTCATATTTACGTACTCATGTTTTGTTTACGTCTGAGTTATAGAGAATAGATGGTTGGTGTCGTGAATCGGAAATGTTATCGGGCAAGGCTAAGGAATATTATCCGGTGAGCCGAAGGCGAAACGGATAATAATCCGAAGCCGAGCCCGATAACTATTCCCATTCAAAGACATCAACCATCTATTCTATTTATCCTGTTAGCTTTATATATTCTTTCAAACAAACAAGATGTAAATAAAACACGAGAAAAACGGAAAAAAATAAGTAGAGAATGATGTAAAAATGACGTCATATCGTTCTTATGACGTCATGATGAGTCGCGTGCATGTATTATATGGTTAGTGCCGGATATCACAAATGTTATACGGCACCTAGTTATCGGTCCCAAAATGACACTTGTGACAGGATAAAATGTTTTTTTAGGTACTCTTTATCCTTTATCTATTTACGTACACATTTTCAATTCACGTCTAAGTTAATGCTTTTCTGGGGTACCGTTTATCGTTTTTTTTTTATATTTATGTACACATGTTCTGTTTACGTCTTAGTTAATACATTTTTGAGGTACTCTTTATCATTTTTTATATTAACGTACACATGTTTTTTTGGGGGTACTCTTTATCGTTTTTTTTTATAATTATGTACACATTTTCTGTTCATGTCTGAGTTAATGCTTTACTGAGGTACTCTTTATCCTTTATCTATTTATGTTTGCGAGTACGTCTATCGCTCGAACCTTTATGAGACAGGCCCTTGCTATCTAGCCCGGCACCTTTCTCACACACAAAACGCACCTTTTACCTCTGTATAGGTTGTTATACGACTGCAAAAATGGGAGTTGTCCCTTTCCCAAACGCCAAATTTTTGACTGTCCCAAATTAAAAGAGTTTGTAGACGACGTTTCAACCTGTGATGAAATGGGGGGAAAATATTTTGATAGAGCAGAAAACATTGTGGGAAAAGGAGAAATTGCTCTAAACGAGCAATTTCTCCTTTTCCTGCAATGTTGTCTAAAGTCGTCTGCAACAAAGTGGTCATATGACGGGAGTTAATGTTTAGGAAATACTTAAATTGTCCCCAGATGCGAAAACTAATATTTATTATTGGGGAAAACTGATGCGGGATTCAATCAAACGATTAGATCGCCAGCATAATAAAAACCGAACCAGAACATGGGTAAATGGACAACCGGGTATAAGAGACACATTTTCGGTATAGCGGGCGATAGTGGTGTAGAAGGATCGAAAGTGCCGTGTTCGATCCCGTTAGCAGTGAGATGAAAATCCCGGAACCATTCAATACATATTGGTTTCAACCAATTTCTCGTCACTCCAAATGTTTATTTTTTATATTTTGATTATCTAGAAATACTTTATTTTTTCATTTTATTACATTGATACGCAAATAACCATTTACGCAAATCTGTGGTAACAAAAGTACACATAAAGGCAACCGTATGTCTCAAACGTTATTCGCTTTTTTTAAGTAACTGACCTTTACTCTTCTCAGTTCAATGTTTTCCCTTTAACTGTAACATATCTTGACCGAGACTTCATTTGTCACATTTACAATTATCTTCATCTGTTCTGTTAGTAATTATTCTATTTTTCCTACTGTATGTCGAAGAAATGTCATATTTTTTTCTTTTACAGTTTGAACATAAATGTATATAAAATATTCGAGTATTTTTTATTTCTAAGATGGAAACGTATGATGGTGGTTTTGCAACATTTCGGACGTGTAAAAGTTCACGAAATTTGCAGAGGCGTCCGGATAATTCCGACGCCTATCCAAACTTTGTAAGCGATTATACGTCCGAAAAGTTGCAGAACAATTCGTTTGATAATGATTGTAATAATGAAAATAATTATGGTGGTGATAATGGTGATAATATCGATTATGATGATGATAGTAGATGATAATTATGATGATGGCGATGATGATGGAGATGATACTTGCAATAGTCATACTAATAAAAGAAATGATAAATATATTTTTTAAGTAATAATAAATGATAATAATGATGAATATAAAAAAATAGAAAAATGATAATAATAATGATAATAATTACTATTATTTTCATAATGATTATAATAAGTATGATACTTTTAACAATTACAATAATTTTCTAAATAATAACAGTACAGTCTAACTTGTGTTAAGCAACTACCCTTTTAAGCAGCCAACATGTCTTGAACAACCACTACAGAAAGTCCCATTGTTAGATTTATAGTGCATATCAATTTGTGTTAATAAGCCAACCTGTCCTTAACAGCCAATTTACTCTGTCCTATAGGCTGGCTAGGCTGGCCTCTTAACACAAGTTTGACTGTATATGTAACTATGATAATAGTGATAATGCTGCTGATGATGATCAATTCCTCACCTTGTCGCACTCCCACATAATAAAGCATGACCCCAAAAGCAATTCCCAATCCAAGGACCGAAATTATGGTGTGTCCGAACTTCATCTTGTTAACAGCGAAATATTATCATCTAACACGAAAAGCCTGAAATAAGCTTACACTCTCGCTGTCCCTATTTCAAAGCAGTACAGAACAATAGAAGTCATGATCATTTATTGGGTAAAATAGTCGAGGTTTTCACTACGAAAAATATGGTCGTATTGATCATTAACGGATATTTGTACTGTGTCATCCTTCACCATTACCCCTTGTATTGTTTTGGTCCGTGTCCAAATCAAAGAACATCCGGTGTGGTGCAGAGGGTCCGCTGTGGCGCCTCTGGTGTTGGGTTCGAGACTCACGCCGACAGAAAACGGCTTCTTCTCCATCTTCTCAGGGTTGAGCTAATGTGATTACGGCAATGACGTCAGTTTCAAGCATAGGGGGATATGTCATAATACCTGTAATAACACTTTATATAGTGTTATTACAGGTATTATGACATATCCCCCTGTGGTTTCAAGTTGATAAAGGGTATTACATGTACACTGTTCTGCTGTTCTGGCTAGGGATCGATACTATCTGTCTTACTTAAAAGTAAACGATGTTGAAAACACAAACGACAAAACAAAGAAATATTAACATACTGTAACATTCGTTGAACATTTATGCAAATAAGGTGCAACCGTATGCATTGTTGTAGAGAACGTGATGGTTTAGGCATACTATTAAAATTTATGTCATTTGAACACCTTACAAATAACAGCACTTCCTCAAGTCAAACTACATTTGGTTTGAGACCGGGATTGTGAAATGTAATGATTTTTCTCCCGTGCGGGCCTTTTCTCGTGAGACGGAATAAAACTCAATATGCACGCGCACCACGTGCACAGGCAGTTTGACGGCTCGATTGCACCCAGTTAACCCTTAGTTACACAGCAATTCTAACGGCAATTCGAAAACTTCGAAAAACGTCGCTGGGATAACGCCGAATCAACGTCACATGGCCATTGTGTTGCCTACCGCCGGGTCAAGGGTTAGAGATATTGCCCGACATTTCGGCTTTTCTGTACGGACTGTTCATTGTCAAGGCAAGGGTTAAACAAACTGGGAGCGTTTTTGACCAACCAAGATCAGACAGACCACGCAAAACCAATGCACGTCAGGACCGGTATCTAGTGACGTTATCGAGACGTAACCGTTTTTTACACGACGAAAACTCTCGTATCGTTTGCATCAAGCAACAGGTACTCGTGACTGTTACCAAACCGTTGAGGTCCGTCTGCGTACTGCAGGGCTAAGGGGACGTCGTCCAAATGTTGGTATTCCTCTGACGCGACGTCATCGTCAATTGAGAGTTCAAGGGGCCACAACACATCTTCCTTGGACCAGGTTTCTGTGGATTCGCATTTTATGTACGGAGGAGTCGCGGTTAAACGTTAATTCTGCTGATGATCAGATTCGTGTTTGGAGACGACGTGGTTAGCGTTTTGACCCTGGAAACGTGATTGTAGAATACCACACCAGGGACAAACTGATCTGGTTACCATAGCCGATACGTTAAATGCAGTTTGCTAGTGTGATGAAACCAGCCGCCCATTAGTGCACCCGTATATTAGAAGCCAGCCAGCGGACACGTTTTCACAAGATAACGCCCTTCCCCACGTTGCACGTAACACAATGAATACTCCGAGGTAACTCCAGATTCAAACCCTCGACTGGCCAGCTCGTTCATCGGATTTGTCCCCCATCGAACATCTTTGAGACGACCTATGCAGACGTGTCTGACAACGTCATGATGCCAGTAACGTCAGAGAATTGGAAGACGCACGACGTCAGGAATTGCGTCGGATACCCCTTAGAGTAATCAGGCCTCTCATTAACAGAATTAAAATGCAAAGCCTTGCAGTAAGGACCAAGAATGGAGGACATACACGTTACTAAAGAGAACTTTGAAAGTGTCTAAATTTGGACTTTGACCCCTAATGTAATGAAATGGATCGTCCAGGGATATTGAAAAACGGACGAATCCGATGATTTGAGATTTAAGTTGAAAATGAATAAATAACAAATATAAACTTGCATTCCGTTTTTTGAATTGTAGCCTGTTGTTTCCGGACTGACTAAACTTATTTTGATGAGTATATATTTATATATGCAACACAACCGCCCCGTGTACGACAGTGTTTTTGCACTGATGTTTTTGTGTCTTTGAGAGGTTCATTCGCTAGGTTCGTTGAAATAAAACGGGGTTTTTTTTCAAATCGGTAGCGGTACTTTGTCTTTTTCTATTCCCCAACACTCTTCAAACCAAACATATGTAAAAAGCACAACATGTTAGTGTGCAATAAAACAGGCAAAAACAAACAAGAATGTTCTACATGATGTGCGTTATCGTTTGAAGTACTATACACGATGTGCATAACGTAACAGCTGCCCTGGGTTAAGAAAGAAAAAAACAAAAGTAAAAGGGGTAAGGGCTCTCTAAATGACCTGCGTCCGGTATTACGATTAGCCTTAGACTAGATGTATTTTCACACACGGTTTAAAGCCATACTTGCGCTCATTTACAATAAAATTGTGAAAGCTCTAGAATAATAGACAACTAATTTAAAACTACTTTTAATTCCCCTTTACAGAGGAACTGAGACGTTAACACGCTCATATGACGCTTTTAAAAGAGGGAATACATAAGGTTTGTTTGCAATAAGTGACCAAAACAAAGTCAGCTGAGAAACGTCGGGAACCAATGAACCCGGGGATAGAACCAACCGTGCAAATGCTCTACCGACTAAGTGTAACGTTGGTTGAACGTTTATGCAAATTAAGGAACCTAATGCATTGTTGTAGAGAATATGCTGGTATATAAAAACCGCTCAGGATACGTCAGTGTTTTTGACTGATCGGATGGGTTTGTGTCTTTGAGAGGTTTATTTGCTCGGTTCGCTACATTGGTGGCAGCGGTGGGGTGAATACTTCCCCTTCTATCGTAGTTACTTTTCACACGTATTCCCTACGGGCCAAGACTCGGAACGTTATGTAACGTTCGTTGGTTTGTTCCCGGAACGTCGACCCCGGAACGTCGACTCGAATGTCATCGCACTTTGGTGATTTTAAGGATTAGGAGGGCCTTCAAGGGAACGTCAACTATCGATTTTCTTACTTCTGAAAAAGGGTTACAATTCATAATGTGGCATAATGGAGAACACATAAAATATAATGGTTTTAACTTTATACATTTATTTACATCATTTTCATTGTATAATATCAATGATAACATAAAATCAATCGTTGGTACTGGTGTGTGTCGTCGAAAAGAAAAGAAAAGTTTTCTCCTGTGACTGTTTTTGCTTATTTTCCGTCGATAGTAATGTCAGCTTGTGACTTAGGAAGTCGTGGGTTCTGCTTTTTGCGAGCTCGGTACAGTGTAGACTTCGCCGAGTTAAATGTGGGTATGGACTCGACAACGTTTCTGCAAGTATCGTCTCATTCGGTGTCTCTCAGTTTGTTGAGTTCCTCTGTAAATATAGAAAGAATAGGGCAGACCTCTTCAGTGCAGCGTTTGGTGATCTGGTCCATGATCTGTTTCGCTACCACACTCGCCTGGTCTGCCTGGGGATTTCTTCCGAATCCAGTTGGGATGATGTCTATTGTTGACAAAAGGAAGAGCAGTCTTGTGTTTCACATCTCCACAACATTTGAACGTTTATGCAAATTATGGAAAATATTGCATTGTTGTAGAGAACATGCTGGAATATTTATAGTCAACATTACCGCTCAGTGTACGAAATTGTTTTTCACTGGTCGAATGTGTTTGTGTCTGAAAGGTTCAATTGCTCGGTTCTTTACATTGGTGGCAGCGGTAGGCTGAAGACTTCTCCTTCTATCGAGTTGCCTTAACCACGTATTTCCCACGGGCCAAGGCTCGGGACGAATTTTCTCGGAGGTGGAAGTGATGTTATGCTTGTTGGACGTTTATGCCAATTAAGGAACATATTGCATTGTTGTAGAGAACATGCTTGTATATTTATAGAAAACACAACCGCTCAGTGTACGACAGTGTTTTTCACGGATCGAATGTGTTTGTGTCTTTGAGAGGCATTCATAGTTATACTCAAACCCAGGACCTCGATGAGCCTTGCAAACACTGAACCGACTTAGTAATTGACGGCTGGCCTGTGATCTAACCTGTTTGCTACTCTGAGCATCTTTCATCAACAAAATGAAGCAGATATTTAAGGGTTTTGAAAGAAGACGACACAAAAAAAACTATTTTTAGAACACTACCCATCATTCTAATGGTAAACCTATGAATACGCCAGAAATGACAAACCAGTCAGTAAAGACGAATCCATCTTAATCGTGAACATATGTCCTGGTTGGATTAGACAGCTTTCCTTTATCTATAAATAGTAATGATATATAATGCATCTTTATAATGCAAAATATCTATACAATATTCGAACTAAAAACTGTTCTTTATGTAATTTAATGAGCTATTGTGCACCAGATCTTTCCGAAAACTTTGTCACCTTGCCGGGGAGCACTTGTTTAATATAACACAGTATTCAATGTATTTCTAGAAATAAACAACAGATGTCACAAATTGTCGTTAACCCATTTCCAGACTCTGTTAATTTGGGTCAGTCGAATATCTGGCGTTTGGTAAAGGGTTAAAGTGACTGTCACACATGTATTCTTTGAGTAACAAACTTTGAAGTGGTGATCCGAACTATCCTTGTCACTGGACAATAGGCTTTTTTAAATTTCTTTATCATAAGCATTCTGAACCTCAGTGGACCAAGTTTCAATGCCCCTCAGTGCTTTAGTGACAAACTCTTACCTATCTGTACAGTCAAACTTGTGTTAAGAGGCCAGCCTATAGGACAGAGTAAATTGGCTGTTTAAGACAGATTTGCTGCTTAACACAAACTGATATGCACTCAAAATCTAACAATGGGACTTTCTGTAGTGGTTGTTCAAGACAGGTTGGCTGCTTAAAAGGGTGGTTGCTTAACACAGGTTAGACTGTTTTTGATAATTTCGCATAACGGAAATACGGTGTGCGCAGTCAAAAGTCTATGAAACCAATGTGATGATGATCTCTAGAAATACCCTTTGCCTATGTGCACCTATGTGACATTTAGATCATTGATTACAAAATAAACCGTTTAACCCATTACCAAACGATAACGAAATTTGACCAGTTTGTTGCATACTACTCTGGAAAACATTGTAGGAAAAGGAGAAATTGCTCGTGACGAGCAATTTCTCCTTTCCTACAATGTTTTCTGAACTATCAGAAGATGTGTTTTGCAATTTTATCATATTTTGAAATGTCGTCTGCAAACTCTTTCAATTTGGAACAGTCCAAATTTGGCATTTGGTAATGGGTTTAACGTTTAATTATTTGTAACATAAGTGTGTTATATGTTCACAGAGTGAATAGAGTATCAGTATTCTAGTTATGTGTTCCTTTATAGGTTTGTAATGTCTGTTAATCCGTAGAGGACATTTTATTTTAAAAAGTTTGAATCTCAATCTATGAAACAGTAATTTCAGTCATATCTACAATAAGGTGTTGTCCTATTTTGAACAACTTAATTACATATAGTCTACATGTAATGCATTATAATTGAAAAAGAACGGAAACTCTGTATTGAAGATGAGCGGCAAAACAAGTGGGTTAAAGATATATTCGGGCATGTCTGACAAAGCCTTTGTAAAGACAGACAAACCAAGACTGATTTCTTCACAGTGAAACTAGAATATGTGATATCGTATCTAAACGTACACATTGTCTGTTTTATGTATATTCTTTTGTCCATGTGTTTGATCCGACAGTCTATCATAAACGTTCCCCGAACCAGTCTGGTGCCCAGCTTATTGATTACGTCCTGTTGACGAATATGGATTTCCGGTGAAGGAATACACGTTTCCGGTGAACATGTGATTTAGTAAATATCGTATCTAATCGTACACATTATCTGCTTTATTTATATTCTTTTGTCCATGTGTTTGAGCGGACAGTCTATCATAAACGTTCCCCGAACCAACCTGGTGCTCATCTAATTGATTACTTCCGGTTGAAGAATATGTATTTCCGGTGGAGGAATACACGTTTCCGGTGAAGAACACTGGGGAGACATCGTTTAAATGGTTGTACTCATTCTCCGGCGTATCAAGTTTTCCACGCAATGCGGTATTAGTGTCTCCACTGCTTTTGTCAGAGTACAATGAACTACCTTTGCCAGTGAGTTTTGTATCGATGGTTTCGTATTCGGCTGCTTGCTGAATCGTCTTTGTAGCACCGTACATGGCGTTTTCTGTAACTTCATATTCCTCATTGTCTGGTTGATGTGTCTTTCTGGAAACAATAACGGCATAACATAATGAATCGTACTTAGTATACTTTAAATGATTAAACCTTTTAAGTGAATGGCGTTACTCAATTACGACTACATTCATTTATGATTCTGCCGTCGATTAAATTATCAAACTTAAAGAATAAACTAGGAATGTAAAAATATGATAAAAAATGTCAAATTTGGTTATTCAAAAATTGTCAGGCAAGTTTCCAATCTTCGACCCTGACCCTCTTAGACTTGATGATGGAAACGATCGAATGCTGTTTTCTATTTTTCGAACACTTTCTAAATTTGACTTTTAACTTTATACTTCTGGGTCAAAACATCGCTGTGATACCATTTAAAAAAGTTGCATGTAGTTCTACGATTGTATATTAGAACCGCCATTATATTTTTATTTTCGTACAAAGTGTGTTTGGGTTGAAACGCCTTCTTCATTTGCAGTAGTAGGTGTATTTAGAAAAACATTAAATTGGTGATACGTATATTGATATTCACTAGAAAGTTTTGTAAACTATTATTTTGTAGCCTCTGATTGCATTCTCGCATTTTTTCCAGTGTGAAAAGTGGCGAATCAACATATGTCCTATACATTTTATCAAACGATAAAAGGAATATTGGTCAACGCAGGATGCGAATCCGGGACCCTTGGATATCAGATCGAGGTTGTGGAGCATTCTTACCTTTTCTTTATAACAATGATCACCGCAACCACTCCCAGGATGACAAGTAATGCACCACCAACGGCTCCTCCAATTATTGGAGCAATGCCTGTAAAACAAACAAGGTTACAATTCCACGAGGATACTCACTTTAACCCTTTACCTATCACCAAGTTTACGACTGTCCCAAATTGAAAGAGTTTGCAGACGACATTTCTAAATGAGATGAAATTGGAAAATAGTCTACTGATAAGGCAAAAAAACAGTGTGGGAAAAGGAGAAATTGCTCGTTAAGAGCAATTTCACCTTTTCCAACAATCTTTTCAAGAGTCGTCTGCAACAATCTGGTCAACCGTCGTTTTTGTTTGGTAATGGGTTAAGAGCAATTTATCCTTTTGTCACAATGATTTCCAGAGTCGTCTGCATTAAACTGGTCAAAAGTAATTATTGTTTGGTAATTGGTTAATCAAGTTTAATAATATATTATTGCATTAATTATACATGAGGTACAATACATATTTACAACAACAGAAAAACATACATTTAAAGAAGACGTGAAAAGGCAACAAATGGTTGCAATTAGATGGGGCCACGTGTTATAAAAACATTAGCAATTGGCCCTCTCCTATTTTGTTACTTAATTAACACGTATTTCTACTTTTTTAGATTTGATATCTGAACGATAACTAATACTTTGAATGAAGCATGCTCGCCTGTTGGACATACCAAATCCGATTAGTTCAGGTATGTTGATTTTTTTTACTTGTTTCTATATATATTTGGAATCAACTTTCTTTTTTTTTTTTGTTTAAGGGTGCCATCTATGAGCCAATTGAAAATTTCATTGGGACAATTCAGTTTTTAGATTGTGGTATTATATTTGATGAAAAATAGCTACTGAACACAAAACTCTTTAAATGGACATTCTTCGGTACATCTTATACCACAGTACAGCTCCAAAACAATTTTATGTTCGATCAGTGGTCGAAAAATGAAAGCCAATAACAGAAGGCACCATGGTAAATAACTTTCTTCAGAGATAAACAGTGTATCCAAGCGGTATGCTACCGTGTCTTACAACTAATGTTGGTGTAATAGACTGGTCTCGGGGAATCGTTGAGATACAACTTCTCCGAAGTAATCAACCTTTCGTTGGGATCAAGTGCACGAGTTTTATATATTCATTTGTGCTATCTTGACTGATATCATGCAAACTTCTCCGCAATATTGGTCAATATTACGTTTATTACTACATTTATCTTTATCAGTATTACCATTATACCGTAAGGGAAGCAACTCTGACGAGTTTGAGAACAAACTCACCACATCGGTTACTTTCACTTCCGCTACTTTACACTAAGATTAGATTAGATTAAAGTCATTAACGGACACAGGTTCCATATGGGTTCTTGCCGTCAGTGCCGAACCTACATGTTTCAGTTTTGTAACGGCTTTCCTGGATGCACCAGTACTATGCTAGGGCTCTGAAAGGACTTGCCAAAGGCTACTCCCACGAAACAAGAGGTATCGGTGGGACTCGAACACGGTAACCACTACCGTCACCTCAGTTATTGGGCTGAATTTCAGCCCATAGTCGAACAAATACAAGTCTTCTAACAGTTTAACTGAACTTTATTTTTCATTCTTACCGAATTCGATTTTAGTATTTTTTATTTTCTATTCATAAAGCAGTTTATCAGATGAAACAACAAACATACATTAACATTGTTATGTCTGATCGGATTCTGGTACTGGAAACAAATTTCAGGCACTCGCTTTTGCGTCGGAACGCTATTTTTGGTTTCCAAATGACAATTCGCGTAGTTATTTCATAGCGTAACGTAAAGTATAAAGGAGCCAAAAAAAGGTCCTGCGTGGCTCAGTGATTAAGGTTCTCTGGTTTCGTGGGAGTAGCCTTTGGAAAGTCACTTCATAGCCCTAGCCTAGTCCTGGTGCATCCAGGAAAGCCGTTTCAGAACTGGAACATGTAGGAACGGCACTGACGAAGAGAACCCATATTGGACCTGTGTCAGTTAATGACTCTAAGCTAAGATAAGCTAAAACGTTACCAGTATGTTAGAGTTTCGATTTAATGTTGATACAAACAATATGTGGGCGACATTGGTGCAGGGGTAGAGCGTCGGCCTCTTGTACCGAGGGTCCCGGGTTCCAATCCCCGTTAGGTGAGGTGAAAGTTAGTGGGACTAACCCACAAACCGGCGCGAGTACTGGTTTAGTATCCGGGAAGCAGTCATCGAGAGTGGCTTTGAACAAGCTTTAGCTTCCTTCACAATCGATGTAAAACAAATACGGTGATTTAATACCTTGTCCCGAGTCATCAGTACCCAATGACAGTTCTCCGGTCGACGGTGTAGCCTGTAAGGTGTGTCCATCTGTGTTGAAGGATGTTTCTGGGTGGGAATGAGTCTTTCCAGAGGTTGATGAAGTTGTAGTTGGTGAGTTATCACCAGCTGTTTGACAACTGACATTAAATGTTTTTGAGTTCCCACTTTCTGGAAAAGACGGTACATTCTTCTAAAAGCAGCCATAGAAGACAAAATATCTTATCCTCAAGAAGGTTCAATAGGTGTCCTTAACCCGTTACCAAACAATAACGACATTTGACCAGTTTGTTGCGGACGACTCAGGAAAACATGCTGCTTAACAAGCAAATTCTCCTTTCCCACAATGTTTTTAACCCTATCAAACGATTATTTTTCAATTACATCACATTTTGAAATGTCGACTGCAAACCTTTTTGGACAGTCGAAAATTTGGCGTTTGGTAAGGGGTTACACATATCTAGTTGCCTACAGTGGAATTGTCGTAAGGTCGAGAAGTTGAGATCGGGTCTTCCGTTATTGATAATTGCACATAGTGTTTGTCACAAAGACCTTGGTCTTTGGTTTGTCATCTTTACGGGTCGATATGGGATTATTCTTCTGAGTGCCAGCACTGGTTGAGTATTGTCTTATAATTGATGATCGACTGTCAACGTGTGATATTTAAGTGCTATGATGTTAAATGGCACTTGATAAATGGATCAATAATTTAAAATTTAAAATTTGGTTTGATCGATAATGATAATGCAAATCGTAGATTTGGTGGCAATCGTAGATGGATGGAAAAAAGGCAAATATCTGTTACCAAAAGGAATGATAGTCACTTAGATTTTAGAATAGCATATCAGATTCCGAAGAAAAATTAAAACTATCTTAATTTTAAGAATGATATAGACTACCACCCAAGAACAGCCACTACATCGAAATATTGCGGCATGTCCACAGAAATACTTACCTATGACTACTCGAATACATGCTTTAAGACTGTCCTTGTTTTCTTTCGTGATATTGAACATAATGTCGTTGTTTTGTGTCGTTGTGTTTACGTTACCAGTTATGTTTTCTACAGTGCTTTCACTTGAGAAATTCTGGCCAAAGCCGACAACCGTAAATTTCCCAGAATCTCTGATTTTAACATCAAGTTTCACTTTGAGCGTATGTGACTGGCTTCCTTCTAGCTGAATGTTGCAACGACACGAGGAACTTGAACTGGCTTGAACCCTTGCACCATCAAAGTAAACAACTCGTGTATATTCCCTTTTGGAGGTATTTGTGCAGATGAAAACTGTAAACAGAAGTAAAAAACATGTCTGTAGCTAATAAGTATCAAATTATATGTTCACGATAAACTTGAAGTTAAGTGGTCTTCGTGTTACATACGCACAAAAACCGGATATGAATGACTTTAATAGCCCGAATATACACGGTCAGTAGTTCCTATAAACAACCGTTACTCTGTTTGTAATCATTGTATTTGTTTGTTTGTTTTTTTTGTACATATACGAGTATATGTGATATATCATTAGTTTACAGACAATACAAAAGTAGAACAGTTTAAACATCAATATCACATAATTGGATAGCATATTAGATAGTCTAAGTCACATTTGGCATATCATAGATTTAAGGGAGTTAAGATAAAACTTTCAATCGACAAAAATAGACATATATATATAACACAGGATGACCCATAAAAGTTTTTCAACTTATTTCCAATGGGGTCCTACATCTTAATTCAAAGTTTCCAAACTGATGTTCTTGTGAAATTGACTAAGATGGTCATAATGTCTGTGATTATTCCAAAGAACGTCTTTGTAAATGTGGTGTTAGACTATGAATGTGATCATGTTGATACTATCTGCCGCCTACATTTCTCAATTGTTGCAGAACGAAGACACAATCTAAATCACATCCGCTTGAATATGCCTTGAATAAACACATATAGGCCTATTAACGTACTAGTAACGTAGGCCTATTAACGTACAAATTCATTTCCACTTTAAAGATCATAAGATGGGTTTAACGAATGACGTTAAATACGGTTAATTATCTTGGGAACAATTGTGTGTGGATTAACGCGACTCCAATGTATATAAAAGAGTCGGCTTTTGAGACCATCTGTATCTGTAGATACCACATGGTCTTTCGCATGTCAGACCTAGCCCAACTTGGAAAAGCAATTATTTTATGATATGCGCGAACAATTTAGAAGAAGGAAACGATACGAATCACTTTAGCCGCTATTTAATAAATTTAGTATTTATAGTGTTTTGAAGCAAATGAGTACGTTCTGTTGGTGGGTCTAAGTTTTTCTGTCAAGCAGAAAGAATACGACGCAAACATATTACGACAGTGGTAGGCAGCGATATACAAACCTGTTTGGTCTTTAGTATCATTGTAGATGTCCGAACAGTAGCCGCAAACCATTCCTTTAAAATGAATGAAGAATGGATTAGACTTTGTCAAATAGATGGAATTAGGTGATTCAACTATTTATCGAGATAATTGATCTCTTATACTATTTATCAATTAACATTTAGCTTTCAAACAGAATAAGGCTTCAAAGGGTACATAAACAATCATTGTTCCGTACTGAAGCTATGTTGTCAGAAAAGTGCTGTACGTGTATTACATGATAAAGACCTTTTCAGAATCATAAATTATCTTCCCTTGCTATTTCTATTATAAAGATACGAAAGCCATGGTAACATCCGGTTTCAGACTTCCGGGCAATATCAGAAACAGCTGGTTCAATGAAACATCAATCGACCAATGAGTGCGTATTTCTGCAATTCTGCATTTGTTATGTTTGATTATCTGCTGCAGCAACTCATAGCGACGGGGTTAACCCTTTACCAAACACCAAATTTACGACTGGCCCAAATTGAAAGCGTTTGCAGATGACATTTTAAAATGTAATGACATTGGAAAATAATCTTCTGATAGGGCAGAAAACATTGTGGGAAAAGGAGAAATTGCTCGTCAAGAACAATTTCTCCTTTTCCCACAATGTGTTCCAGATTCGTCTACAACAAAATGGTCAAATGTAATTGTTTGTTAAAAGGTTAAATACAGCGATCGCTGCATGTGTTAATGTTGTGGAAAGAGTCAATAGATTAAAAACTATTTTTGTTGAGACAAAGTGTTTTGTTTGACACGGCTTCCTGTGAAACCTAGACAAATAAGGCTAGATTAAAATGTCATGGTCATTGGCACCCAGGTCTCGAAGCTTGGTCGTCTAGTCTCAAATCCCCTATGGCTACACGGTGCCACCGTACATCGCCAGACGAACTTCGAAATGAGGTCCACATAAATCTCTCATCCGGGTTCGACCCCCGACAGTACCGTTGGTTTTGCAGGAGTCTCTTTTGGCAAGATACTACGTAGACCTATCCTAGTACTTGCGTATTCGTAATATGAATGAAAACATGTTGACACATCGTCAATCCTATACAATTCATTTTATGGAGAATAGTCTTAGACCCCACCACCCACCTACACACACAACGAGGGACAGACAGGAGGACAGACACAGACATACACAAAGAAAGACGTACACGTCAACGTATCTACGAAAGAACATACACACACAGCGAGAAAAGAATACAAAGACAAACACACAGACACATAGAACGAGAGACACAGATGGATATGAAGATAAACACATAATAAGAGGAGACGGACCGACAAACACATACAAAGACACATACAAAGACAGACACACAAAAAGGGAGATACAGACACACCTAAAGCCAGACACTCAAAAAGGGATATATAGACACAGACACACAAAGCCAGACACACAAAAAGGGAGATATAGACACACAGACACACACAAAGACAGACACACAAAAAGGGAGATACACACACACACACACAAAGCCAGACACACAAAAAGGGAGATATAGACACAGACACACACAAAGACAGACACACAAAAAGGGAGATACACACACACACATAGACATCCACCAAGACAGAAACACAAAAAGGGAGATATAGACACACAGACGCACACAAAGACAGACACAATAAAAGGAAGATACAGACACACAGACATTCACAAAGCCAGAAACACAAAAAGGGAGATACGACACACAATCACACACAATGACAGACACATTAAAAGGAAGATACAGACACACAGACATTCATAAAGCCAGACACACAAAAAAGGAGATACGGACGCACAATCACACACAAAGACAGACACAAAAAAAGGAGATATAGACACAGACATACACAACGACATACAAAAAGGGAGATACAGACACACATACACACAAAGACAGACACATTAAAAGGGAGATATAGGCACACATACACACAAAAAGGGAGATAAAGACATAGACACACACAAAGACAGACATACAAAAAGGGAGATATAGACACAGACACACAAAACGACAGACTTACAAAAAGGGAGATACAGACACACAGACACACACAAGGACAGACACACAAAAAGGGAAGTGCAGACACACATACACACAAAAAGGGAGATATAGATACAGACAGACACATAGACCGACACACAAAAAAGGAGATACAGACACACAGACACACAGAAATACAGCCACGCAACAAGGGAAGTGCAGATAAACACACAAAGACAGACACACACAAAATTGGGTACAGAGACACAGACTCACACAAAGACGGACACACAAAAAGGGAATTGCAGACAGACAGACAGACAGACAGACAGACAAAGACAGGCACATATAAAGACATACCAAGGCAGACAGACACAGAGGGGTTAATTGATAAAGGAGACTAACCTGTGAATGTCAGTAATAAAACTGCACTTTTTAAGTCGAGATGCAAATCCATTTTTACTAAAAAACAAAAATTGAAACCCGTCTTGGTTTAGTGAAGTTTTTGTGTAACTTGGTAAAGTGTAACTATTTAAATGTATTTCGTAAAAGCTGCGAATCATATATACGCAGTAAAAAGGCAAATGTGTATGTTCTTCGATGCGTAAACTGTCAATTATCCTTTACAAACAAACCAATCCTTACGTATTTGGCAAAATATTACACGAGCTTAGAAGAACATAATATATTTTTTCTATACCGATTTAGTTGAATGTTCGTTAGTGTAATGAAAATACCGCAGCAAAAAGGAAAAAAAGCCTCTGTTTAAAGAGGAATCTAATTCGACAATCGAAGTATGAATAGCAGTATTTCCAACGGTGAACAAGTGAACAATAGATCATACACGGTTGTGTTGCTTCGTCTGTTCATTGAGTTGCCGAAGATTCGCGAGTCGCAAAAGGTAGATAATTTAATTATTCTTATAATCATCCAATTGTCTCATATTTACGACAGTCACAACGAATGAACGATTAAACCTCCTTTATGATAGAGTATAGCAACCATGATTGTAACAAAGAGAAATTTTTCTTTAAGAGGAATACCTCGTTTAGTCGTTGTGTACAAATGGTGTCACTTTAATTGTCTACTTCAAGCACGGTGACATGCGTATTTATGGAGAAAAGGGCCAGGCATTGATGTAGAACATATGTACACACGATGTAAAGAACGAATGGACGTAATGGGTTGATATTGATTTACCTGCGTTTACTTCCTTTTTCGGGACATGTTTAGTATTTCTCCTTAAGTTTAGTTTAGTTTCTTTGTCCACTGTTTACTCAGTTAGATAGGGTATATGTATAACTCAGCACTTTTCCATAAACATAGTCAAGTAATTCTTCTTCCTGTTTTAGAGCATCATGGATGTAGGCTGTAGCCTACAGTTTTAAAGAGATACATGAATTTCAGTTTCTTCGATTACTATTTACTTAATTGAATAAAATGTGTCAAGATCAGTAACTTAACTATACAAAGTCAGGCACCTACGACCTGCATTAATTTGGTTAGCGATTGGAAAGTTGGACTTAATTTGCAATGGTGCATTCACTATTGAACATAAAACTATTTACAAAGTCTTAACTGTCTATAAAAGCGGATTCAAACCATCGATAATTCAAAATGAAAAAAGTAGCCAAACTTTCCTCAATGATCGAACCTACACGATAAAGGAATCGGGGATTTGAGTAGCAGACTGCTTCTAATTGACTACAGAAGTCTGTAGAAATAGCCGATTTTTTCTTTGCCACGCAAGTGAAACAGTGTGGTATGTTACTTTGATGGGAGTGGGAATGCTACTAATGGTTAATTGTTCGAATGAATGAAAGTGCAAAACTTCAAATAACAAGAACTGTTTTCAAACAAAGCATATACTCCTCATATCTGAACCCCTGAACCTTTTTCAAATCTCTTGTGTCCACGTGAGCGTCCAATCCCTTGATTGCTGAAGTAGAATACCCGTAAACCGCCATTTTGAAACTCATTTTTTCATCGGGTTACTTCCGTCGTTCTCGGTATACATCGGTTGGGCTCGGAACTATTCGGTTTAAAACGAAAAACTTCGGCCCCAACTAATGTTTACCGATTGCAACCGAAGTAATCCGATGTGTGAATGAATTTCAAAATGGCGGATAATGGGTATTCTACCTTAATTGTTTTCTGCAATGGTTAAGATCCCGCATTTGATCTACACTTGGGCTTAAAACATATCTTTTTTATTTCTGGCAGTATTACATGTTTCTTTTCCAGTAACTTACCGTGACACGTGTACTATGAATTTTACTTTATAAATATATATTTCACCTTGGAGAAATCTTATTACTGTATAGTGCCTTCTTTTGTCTTTTTTTAACCTTTTCAAACACTTCCTTGTCTCTTTACGACTTTATCCATCTACATTGATACATTATACTGATAAAATTAACTTCAAAAAAGTAAAATGTTAATAATTTTGTACTACGAATTCGCATATTGACGTTATTATCATGCGATCAGCATTTCAACGTGTTGGTCTACAAAGTGGAAAAGTGGCGTTTTCTCGTTAAAGTCCATTTCATTTTGTATCACATGATGACATCTGAAACACTCTGTATCTAGTTCAACGGATTTCGATGTGAAACTCAGACAATAGTTAATTGATATACCGGGATGCTGTAATATGCTGTTTTTAACTGATACTAAGTTACTTCTTATAAACTTATCCCGGAATATTTGATAAAAAGAATGACTGTGGTGCATCGTCTTATTTTCCTCCAACAGAATGACTTCGGCCGAATGATCCAAAGAATGCCCTCGTTCTATCTTGAAAAATCCAATACGAAAAAACTCTCAACAATTCTGATATTTGGCAACCCGTATAAGAACATGTATTTCAGGCGGCGCATCCGGGTATATGCTATTATCAGCTAGTTTCAGTTGGCACCCCGAAACTCTAACGCCATGATACGAGAGACTGAGTTTGAATCCCACCAACAAAATCTCGCGTCTTGTTATTTATCCATACTTGACATGAGTATAGATTTTAAATTCAGCAATCAGAATCGATGGGGTAGGGATATATTTATTAGAGGTACTTCGTTGATATATTTCTATTTTATTTTTTTAAACCACGCACCCACACAAGCACGTGGGCCACACAAGCATGTGGGCACTTGTTAAGCGGAAATTAACCTTCTTATACGGTCGGTGTCATAGATAGAATTATTAGGCAGTGGCAATTGGACAATAACGATAATTCGTAAAATCACAACAGAGACATAGTATGATCCGTCTCTGGTCACATTTGTAAAGTTTATCACTCGAAGAACACAGTCTGTGAGATAGTCCCGGGTGTTTGCTTTAAAATTGATTTGATTGAATAATTGATACACGATATAACTATAGATCTTTCCGAATGAACGTATCCACACCTTTGTACCCGTGAAGGACTTATTCTCGGAAATCGGCTAACTCGGATGATCTAAGCTGTAACTGTGTTACAGTAAAATTAAATATCTTCGCCGCGTCTGGACCATTCGGACTAGAGTATCGGCTAGCATGCAGAGGGTCGAAAATGGATAGAAAGTTCAAACCTCAATTGTGAAGGTAACCGGTCAAGTCGTCAAATGACCAACTCGTCAAATTGAATTTATATACTAGCCTAATTCAGGAGTTAAGTCGTCAAAAAGGAGGGCTTATATATCAGTTTTATTTATATATCCCATATCTATTGATATAATAAATGGAACCATGTACATCACAATACATTATATAAGTTTTGTACATTGATCTTGTTCTTTACTAAAATGATCTTAAACTAAAATTTGTAACGGCGATGAGTAATGAAACGAATTGAATGCTCCTATTAGCAAAGTTTCAAAGTAGAAGATTATAAAAAATAGTTTACAACAAACGCATAAAGAAGCGAATGTATGCCGATAGCATACAAACATAATGTTGAATTGGTTTTACTAAAAAAGTCCTTTTTGACGACTTGACTCCTGGATTACTATTATATAAATTCAATTTGACGAGTTGGTCATTAAAAGACGACTTGACTTGACTAGACTTTTCATCCAGAGACATAGATAACATGTTATCTGTCTCTGTTTCATCGATCACCATTTAGCACGAGTGTTGGTTATATTTAGAGAATGCACTTTCATTTAAGCTTGATTTAGATTGCAGGGTATTGTTGAAGTAGACTTTAACCAGTGACACATCCTATAACTATATAATTATAGGCCTATGTCTCTGAAAATTCTCACTGAGAATTGTTTACTTCCATACCGTTTACCACGTGTCACGTGACTTACGTTCGGCAAACGACGCCGCCATTAGACTTATTTCCATGCATGGTTTAAACTTTCGGCAGGTTTATAGGGTAACTGTTTCATAACAAAGGGTAAATACTTATTATTTTACAATTTTACCTTTCTCTGCCATTGTGCGTACGAGGCAAAGTAAAAGACATCCTTAGAGAATCGAATTCGACCCCGATTTGTCGAACAAACACGCATCTTCCCTTTATGCAATGTTCGGCCTTACCAGGGATTCTAAAAGCCTCATCAAATAAGATACTCTTCGTTTACTCGTTCAGCGATTTGCTAAAATGTGGAAAATAAAATCATTCAAATGTAGTAAATTCAGCTTAATTTACATAAAACACAAGGGTGGTTTATCTCAGAAGGTGCAGTGTTTTCCCTTGACACCAAGACGGCAAGAGCTTTTAAAAGCTTCCTAGCGCACGGAAAAACTGCAAAACTTGGTAAAATGAGTAATACATTATGATGGAATATGTTGAAACATAGCGAAAAACCACAGGATGTCAAAATATAACGCTTGCACTAGTAATTATCTATTTTTAAAGTGCTATTTTCACAAATTTGGTGCCCACCACTTTTAACTTCATTGTTTACATTTAAGTGACATCTAAAACAGCAAGGAGCGCTCAGATTATCGAGTGGTGATCATCTGGTTAGAAAAATCATGAGAAACACATGAAAATACTGTCATTTATCCAATATCAACAGCTTGAACATTCAAAAAGGAGAATTTCTCGGCATTTATTTGTTCCTGACGTTTCTTGGCTGACCTTGTTTTATCGCTAATTGTAAACAAACCTTTTCATATTCACTCTTTTAAAAGCATCACGTGAACGTGTTACTGTCTCAATACCTTTGTCAAAGGGAATTTAAAGTACTTTTAAGATAAATTTCAATCATTCTAGAACTTTTACAATTTAAGTGTATATGAGCGCAAGTATGGCTTTAAAGGTCATATGTACAGGTTGGGTTTATTTCATAAAATTAAAAAAAGAATCACATTGAAATTATTTGCAACATTTTAGCATAACGCATTACGTCATAAATCACCGTCATATCGCACCGATTAATAAAAGTTCGTATGACTTACTTCCCTTTGCTGTGACGTCGCTCGTGATCCACTGAATACGCCATGTAAAGGGCG
The DNA here is from genome assembly GCA_947846245.1 of Cerastoderma edule. Classification (NCBI taxonomy): domain Eukaryota; kingdom Metazoa; phylum Mollusca; class Bivalvia; order Cardiida; family Cardiidae; genus Cerastoderma; species Cerastoderma edule. The sequence continues at coordinate 23,653,771 of OX401411.1, forward strand.
TGAAGAGCGATCGCTGGTTAGAATTGGTGTTTTTCCTAAAATAAATGATCCTTAAGTCATTGTTTGGATTGACAGCGCATTTTTAAGCGTCGCGTATGCGCGACTGCTTATAGTCATCGATCTGAATCGTTCTTTGTCCTTCGGGGGCTGATCACTCAGATAAAACTAATCCTACGCGAATTTCGGCGGGAAAAATCAAGTAGTTCTCCGCGAATTTTGGCGAGAGAATACTCCCGCGATCGCGCATGTATACCAAAGAACTGCTTTCCACGTTGAACCGCAGAGGCGAATTCAAACGTTTGTTTATTCTTTTTAGGTATTCTCGATGGAATGGGATACAAATATTTGATTCTATCATTGGGTCGCCTTGTCAGGAAAAATCATATGATCCATGGTTTGATCGCTTGAAGTTCGAACGTTCCATGTTTATATAATTGCTGTTGACTTATTTTGCCTTCAATACACACTCACTTTATATATACTCTTGCCAGGGCCTAACACACTCGATTGCCAGGGCCTAACACACTCGGTTTACATATATATATACTCCTGTCGGGGCCTTTTTGCGGGGAATTTACGTTGTAATAAGTAATTGTGAGCACTGCACACTGTCTGGAGTTATCTTGGAGTATATTGTTTTTATTTCTGGAGAACATACTAGAGTCGATACAACTATTTGGTCCTAGAGTTGAGATACGGTTTCATGTCTGGAAAATTACATGATCGCTTCCAAACGTTCAATGTTTACATCCAGAGACATGTTGTTTTATCTATTCAATTGCCGGGGCGTTTAGTGTTTGCGCATGCTGAGCGGCATTGTTCAAGATTTCGAATTTCCGGCTATCTTGTGCTAAGTTATGCTTGAAAAAGTTCGACTTCGTGTACAGTGGATTCACTAACCTTTCCGATTTGTTCATCTTTTGAAAATGAAGGGAGGTACTGTTTTGAGTTGCATGGCAATATTATGTGAAGAAATGGGGATTAATGTTAATCAGTGGATGTTGAGGATAGGATGTTTTTGTTTACGACTGCAAGCCGGTAAACTTGATGGAGATGAGGACACAGACTGTAAACCAAATTTTATCTTAGTGCTATTTATGGTCTGTCATGCTAACAGAAACCTCTTACTTATTATGTTACTTTTGATGATATGTGGTGATGTCGAAACGAATCCTGGGTCAGAAAGTCAGATTAACAAAATGTTGAATGAATTTCCTATTTAGGGAAACATCCACCAGGGTAATGAGATGTTTAGTGTGTTGTCAAGAGGTAAGCAGTGTGTACCATACTTTTACACATCCATTTGATAAGTTTTCTTGGAGGAATTATGATTTGGATCAAGTTTTGATTGCAGGAGATGATTTGTATATTGATATAAGAAAATATAACAACAACTCAGTTGAGTTTCTTGAAGTACATGACTTGCCTCCCTACATTTGTTTGTCTAGTGAGTATTTTGTATGCAAAGTAAAGAAAACGTACAGTGGTGCAATGAACCCGAATTACACAGACAATTACCCCCTTGTTAAACTTGAGATGGCTATAGGAGTTGGATTGCCTGCCAATCAAGGAGAATTTCAGTACAGCATATTTATATGTAAGGGAAATGCAAAAGCAATTTATTATCATTTGGATTTTTTTTTCTTTTTTGATTCACATGCAAGAGATGGGGATGGACGTAAAGAGTTGAATTATGTTCTTGAAATCTTTACCAACTTTTATCAGATTGTCAATATCGATGAAAGTTTAGTCAGTATTTCAGGACTTCATGGGTCTCTTGTTATGTCTCATCGTACAAAAACATAATACTGTAGTTAATTTCTTACTTATTTTTTATTACGTTTTTCATAGAATACATTTAAAAGCATTTGCACATTTTTTATATTTACAGTTGTTCTTTCTTTAATAAATAAGATATACAACAGAGTTGTATGGTTTATCTGCATTTTATCTTCTAGATATTTTTTAAATTCAAACACACAAACAGTCCTTCAGACTAAGGAATACAATTCCACTGCGACGCAGTCTGGCCTTTCAGGCCTTTGATCTTTATTGAATATGATTCATTTTATAAGAATATCAATTTGAAAAAAGAAAAATGAATAACTTAACCCGTGAATTTGCATGGATTGTCATTGCGTAAACCTGTTTATATATGAAAGGAACGGCTTGAAATTGGACGATTTTCCTTGAAAAAAATGATTCTTAAGTCATTGTTTGGATTGACAGTGAATTTTCTATACTAGATACTTTTCATATAAGAATATCCATTTGAAAAAAATAAATTAGTGACTTAATGCGTGAATTTACAAGGATATGTCAATGCGTTCATATGAAAGGAACAGCTTGAAATATGGACGATTTTCCTCGAAATAGCGATCCTTAAGTCAATGTTTGGATTGACAGTGCATTTTCTTTATTGAATATGTTTCATATTATAAGAATGATCTTCTGAAAAATGAACTAAGTGACGTAACGCGCAAATTTGAAAGGATTTGTAATTTTTTTCATATGTCAGAATCGGCTTGAAATTTTGACGATATTTGTGAAAACAGCTATTTTTATTAATATTTGTTGAAAAAAAAAAACACGAGTACTTTTTCGTCAATGATCATGTATAAGCATTTAGGTTTTAATTGAGTAGTTAACAAAGACATAGATCTGAAAAAACGAATTGTCTCAAAACCGTACATCGTATAATTATTAACTGTCAAATTCACCCTGCATTGTCTTATCAATACATGAAATGAAACGGGAGAAGATCATAAATTGCGAACAAACAAACCTTATTATAACCCAACTTACTTGTGATACGAAGGTTATCCTTTAACTCACATTTTCACCACACATCAACTTACTTGTGATACGAAGGTTGTCCTTTAACTCACATTTTCACATTTATTGATATAAAGGACTCCCAAAATATCACATCATATGCTGAAATCAACTCTAGTTAAAGACACTTCTTATGTTGAAATTTTCAACTGGTATATCAAAGACACTTCTTATGTTGAAATTTACAACTGGTATATCAAAGACACTTCTTATGTTGAAATTTACAACTGGTATATCAAAGACACTTATTATGATGAAATATACAAATGGTATATTAAAGACACTTCTTATGTTGAAATTTACAACTGGTATATCAAAGACACTTATTATGTTGAAATTTTCAACTAGTATATCAAAGACGCTTCTTATGTTGAAATTTACAACTGGTATATAAAAGACACTTATTATGTTGAAATTTACAACTGGTATATCAAAGACACTTCTTATGTTGAAATTTACAACTGGTATATCAAAGACACTTATTATGATGAAATATACAACTGGTATATGAAAGAAACTTCTTATGTTGAAATTTACAACTGGTATATTAAAGACACTTCTTATGTTCAAACTTAAAACTGGTATATTAAGGACACTTCTTATATTGAAATTTACAACTGGTATATTAAAGACACTTGTGATGATGAAATTTACAACTGGTATATCAAAGACACTTCTTATGTTGAAATTTACAACTGATATATTCAAGACACTTGTGATGTTAGAATTTAAAACTTGTATATTAAGGACACTTGTGATGTTGATATTTACAACTTGTATATTAAAGACACTTCTTATATTGAAATTTACAACTGGTATATTAAAGACACTTGTTTGATGAAATTTACAACTGGTATGTTAAAGACACTTCTTATGTTGAAATTAATTTATTTAATGGTTCTATTTTCTGTTGATAAAATTGTGCGATGAGAAATATCTTTAGTTATTTTCTGCTGCCTCTCATATTTCCAAACGATTTCCTAGGAACAGATAGAATGTTAAAAGTGTATCACATCATGATAAAGAAGTCTTTCTATGACTTTTCATTATTTTTTCTGTGAAATTGTTTGCATTTTTACGAGAACCTTTTTAAGGTTCTGTGTTATGTATAGAGAGGGAGCCAAACCAATTGGTCGCGATCGGGAAATATTCGGGAAATATTAACCCATTACCAAGCAAGAACGACATTTAACCACTTTGGTGCAGACAACTCTGGAAAACTTTGTGGGAAAAGGAGAAATTGCTCATAACGAGCAATTCTTCCTTTTCCCACAATGTTTTATGCCCTATCAGAAGTTTATTATTTCTATTTCATCCCATTTTGTTATGTCATCTGTAAACTCTATCAATAAGAGACGGTCGAAAATTTGGCGTTTCGTAAAGGGTTAAGATATTTTTACATGGGGCAACATCTCCCTTCACGTCGAATCATTTGGACTGTTTAGAGAGATATCCAAGAAAAAAGACTTAACCATTATTCCATACTAGATAGTAAGTCCTTCATTTTTTTAAGCTCACCTGAGCTCTGCTCAGGGTGAGCTTTTAGGATACTTGAATGTCCGTCGTCTGTCGTGCGTGTGTTGTCAACAATTTCAGCGTTTACACTCTAGAAGCCACATTTTTTGCCCATTCTTCCTGATACTTGCTCAGGATATTTACCTTGATGATATCTTGATCGAGTTCGATCATAGGTGGGGTAGGGTTAAAAAGTAGGTCACTAGGTCAAATCTTAGTAAAATCTTGTTTACACTCTAGAAGCCACATTTTCTGCCTAATCTTGATCAAATTTGCTCAGGATAATAACCTTGATGATATCTCAATAGAGTTTGACCATGGTTGGTGCGGGGTCAAAAAGTAGGTCACTAGGTCAAATCTTTGAAAAATCTTGTTTACACTCTAGAAGTCACATTTTCTGACCAATCTTGATAAATCTTGCTCAGACTGTTAACCTTGATGGTATCTTGATCGAGTTGGAACATGGGTAATGTGGGGTCAAAAAGTAGGTCACTAGGTCAAATCTTTGAAAAACCTTGTTTACAGTCTAGAAGCCATATTTTCTGCACACAAATCTTTGAAAAATCTTGTTTACACCCTAGAAGTCACATTTTCTGACCAATCTTGATAAATCTTGCTCAGATTGTTAACCTTGATAGTATCTTGATCAAGTTCGAACATGGGTAGTGTGGGGTCAAAAAGTAGGTCACTAGGTCAAATCTTAGAAAAATCTTGTTTACATTCTAGAAGCCACATTTTCTGCCCAATCTTGATAGAACTTGCTCAGAATGTTAACCTTGATGATATCTCGATAGAGTTAGATCATGGGTGGTGCGGGGTCAAAAAGTAGGTCACTTGGTCAAATCTTTGAAAGATCTTGTTTACACTCTAGAAGTCACATTTTCTGCCCAATCTTGATAAAACTTGCTCAGACTGTTAACCTTGATGGTATCTTGATTAAGTTCGATCATGGGTAGTTTTGGGTCAAAAAGTAGGTCACCAGGTCAAATCTTAGAAAAATCTTGTTCACACTCTAGAAGCCACATTTTCGACCCAATCTTGATCAAACTTGCTTAGAATGATAACCTTGATGATCTTTCAAGAGAGTTCGATCATGTGTTAAATATAAAGAATTAATATGCCAAACCTTAAACTAATAATAGCAGTTTGTCACCTAATGCAGATCATGAATTTGTTAGGGTCAGAAAGTAGGTCACAAGGTCAAATCTTGCAAAAAATCTTGTTTACACTCTAAAATCCACATTTTGACCCAATCTTGATCATACTTGCTCAAAATGTTAACCTTGATAATATCTTGATTAACTTTGATCATGGGTGGAATGGAATCAAAAAGTAGTTCACAAAGTCAAATCTTAGAAAACACCCGTTTACACTCTGAGAGCTACATTTTCAGCCCAATTTGATCAAACTTGCTCAAAATGATCAACCTGTTATATCTCAACCAAGTCAGTTTATGAGTAACTTGGGGTCAAAAGTAGATCACTGTCAAATTTAGACAAATCTTGTCCATTACTCATGTGTAACATTGTTGTAACCAACACTTTACAAGTGTCAGGTGAGCGATCCAGGACCCTCAGGGTCCTCTTGTTTCAATTACTTATTGTTATTTTTGCACTCAACCCTTCATATGTTGCCCGCTTGCTTTCTTAAAGCTAGTTACAATAGCTAGTTAAGAAAATCTGGGTCAGGCTCATATGCAAAGAGTTCAAAGTCGTACTTGAAAATATTCTTCAAGCCATTGATTATCCGTGGCGGAATGCGTTTGTATGCCTTCGCCATTAACGAGTATTTTTGTGTTTTCAAGTCGCGTTTCATGGGTATGGAGTGAGATTTAATCGCTCGAAAAACTATGTCCAAGAATGTCTTTTCCGGATCACCTGTATTGGTAAACTTATCCTGGGGAAACGCTATGCTCTCATGAATGTACCCGTTTCGCTGAAATGCCAACCACAATCGCTTTGCGATACTTCGTTTCCCAAAGCATGCATGGCCATGTTTAATTAATCCGAAATTATATTCAACGAGCATTTCGACTTCACCCTTCTTTCGACTGCTTATATTGGTATATTCTTTAATTGCCTCAAGACCATATTTTTCGATGATGTAAGCGGTATCGGCAGAGAATGTTTCCTGTTTTCCAATGACGTCGAAAGTCACGTGACACGGGCTGCACATCCGGTGTATCGGTGACCAATGCTCGTTGAAGCGCCCAAGGGGGATAATCGTTATGTATGAAAGAAACTCTTCGAATGTTACATCATTTACACAAGTAAATTTCCCCTTTTCCTTTGACTGTCTAACAGTGTTTGCAATGTCTACAGCAAAACTCTGCCAAAAGTCCGGTAAAACCATTTCATCGATGAACGCTGACCAAAGCCGCGTATACGGATTCCGCGAAAACATGAAACTCCTTGCAGACGACAACAGTAGGTTTGCGCGGGGCTCGACGATACTCACCAAGGTCAAGTTGTGTAACGGAGCGTTGTGAACCTGGTACCGATCAATGTCGGACGGTTTGTGGACTTCCCTGTTGGTTTTGGTGTAGTCTTTGGACAGGAAGCGAAAACCCCGTATCCAGAATGTACAACCGACCTTGGGCGCCATGCAGTAGTTTGTACCTTTGTAACTCCAGAGTCTTCCCGTAGGTACCAAAGCGGTCCAATACGGCGTTTTGGCTAACCTCGCGCATTTTCGGCGAATGGATTCTTTCCGAAGGTTGATCACGTGACCCTGGCCTTGACCTTGCTCAATGTGAACCTGAAATGTGACAGAAGGGGGACTCAATCAGCCTAAAGCTTCCGTCCCAATCCAATTGTAGAAAGTATTTTACAATAGAATATGTTTAAACTAAATGTGACATCTGGGTTATCAGTTTATGGTCGAGATCTATATGATATGTAGCGGCTTGCTCAATTAATTTTTACCGCCAAACCTTTGGCTTGTTGGTACCAAAAATAACTGTTCGACTACAGGGGTCTATAGTTATACTGGGGTCAGAAATATGTGATTTATCCCGTTACATGGTGCAAACGGTGACGTGAAAAGGGGTGCCGTGAAAACTAAGTGATTCACGGTTAGTTGTCACGTGACTCCTTCATTTGCATATGGTCAAGCGACGCAAAAACTGGCCCATCAGAGTTAAAAGCTATGAAGTGAAACGATACTGTTTGGTCCATCTAATATTTCAAGTTACAAATCATTATTGGATGATCATTAAATTTGAAGAAATCGAAGGTATTACTCGGAACTATTTGCAGCCTCTTTGCACTTAAGAACAATTCTATATTTAGATTAGTAAGTGAAATCTACGTCACAGAGACAGATCTCCGGTTTCATTACTTTTTTACACAAAATAAACACATGTTATATCCTCCACAATTAACACTCTCATGACATATATTATATATACCACCATACCTTTTCGATCACCCCTTTCTATATGCCTTATCAAGATTTATCCACTCTATCATAGACAGAGAATACCGTGTGACGTCATTTTTCATCCTGGGACGCTAGACGATGACATCACTATTTGTCTCGTGACTACTCATTCATGCTTGTTCACGCATACTCATTAGCGATTTATAAAAACTGTTTTCTCTGTTGTTTCGTTGAAATTGGGTGTTCGAAAGGTATTCGGCTCACCCAATAAATTCCTACGCCTTGCCCGAAAAACTTGACCCATTAACGTCACTAACCTATTATTCTCTATGTCATATGATATATATTATATAACATATTTCTGACCCAAGGACAATTATTGACCCCTTTGGGGTCGAAGTATGTTAAAATAAAGTTTAATTTATATTTGATAAGTACGAACTTTAAAATACCTTTGTATCATTTGTCAATTTCTTTGTGTTTATTTAATTGCAAATTAGTTAGCATTATTTATTTGCTTTTACCGAGACTCTTACAAAAATTATTGCTCTTTTGAATTCTGACTCATAAAAATGTATATGTTTACCACCAAAGATAACAAAGATAACAAACTTAATCTTTTCTTTTTTCTTTTCATAACTATTTCTTTGAACTATCTGTATGTTTGTCACGTTGACATCAAATTGTTCTTTATATATGTTGAAGGTGATGTACTTTGTACAAGTCTAAATAAAAGTCGGTTCTATTATGTTCTTTTATTGTTCAATAATCGTAATGCCACTGTTCTTTCCAGTTCGTTACCAACATTGGCCAGTGTTCTTTAACCCATTACCAAACAACAACGACATTCAACCTCTTTGTTGCAGACGACTCTGGCAAACATTGTGGGAAAAAGAGAAATTTCTCGTAACGAGCAATTTTTCCTTTTCCCACAATATCTGCCCTATCAAAAAATTATTTTCCAATTTCATCACATTTTTAAATGTCGTCTGCAAACTCTTTTAATTTGGGACAGTCGAATATTGGTGTTTGGTAAAGGGTTAAAAGCTGTCAATGTGACGTGATTTATTTCTCTATATCCACAGATATATTTATGGGAAAGCGGTCAGTGACTAGGAACGTTTATCGTGCTGCACTTATATACTATTGCATCCGTCAAATAAGCAAAATAGGATTCAACAGAAATGAAACTCATGTTTCATTGCTGTTGAGGTAACCTTTTACACTGAGTCAAACGGCTTCTTTACACAGTAATATCTAACGCCACATTTGTGCGTCTTGCAGCAGACGACTTTCAAATAGCATTGTGACAAAAGGAGAAAACATGAATTTACAATGCTTTGTGTGCCGACTGTTGCATTATGACCGATTCTGGGTTTTTTCAAAATGTTTTAAAACCCGATTCAAAAGTGTGATCGTATAAGAGATGTTATGAAACAAGGCAGGGTGGCCAATGCTTATTTTTGGAGGACAGTGGTCTAGGGTTGAAGATCAGACCTCGGGACCCGAGGGTTGCTGGTTGGAATCCCGTGAATAGCGGAATCTGCGCCTTCCGACCTTTCATTAATCTACATTCGGCGCGAGCACTAGTTATGTATCCAGGCAGCAGAATCAAAAGTGTTTAGTCTAAGTTGTAAGAACTTGTTTCACAATCGATGTAAGCAAATGTGTTTATGGTTATAACAAATGCCTATTAACGGTATCGCAGAGGCAACGTGTGTGCAGTATTTTTCTATCGCGGTATGATAAGTTAGCGAGAAGCGGTAATTAGTCTCCACGTTATAAGGAATCAGTAACTCGTTAAAACGAGATGATTTAGTTGTTACAATGAATTAGTTGACCATTCAGATGGTGTGTTGTCTTTCTTAGTATCATGACTGAAAATAGCTGAAAGCATGAATATATTGTGAGACATTTCCGTGCAGGGCTTATGTAATCGTAACTATTCGGGTATTTCCGTGACCTGAGAAGTAAAATTTGAACTGATAAGTACAAAGTGTTCTCATTGGATAAATCCAATGAGTTCAAATTTTGGGTTTGTGTTTTACGAAGCAAGTTTTTTACTAAGGCAAGAGACAATGATCTATGTCTCTGCTTAGACTATGACAAAAATTACTTACTCGGACATTCTCATTCGACCATTTTCAGCCATGATACTATGAATGATAATTAACACCATTATATCAACTAACTTTATATAACGAGATGAAAGAAAAATCATGTCACCGCTATGCCACCGTACTTATTATCGAGTACTAACCGTATTTGTCACCGCTATGCCACCGTACTTATTATCGAGTTCTTACAGTTTTTGTTACCGCTATGTCACCGTACTTATTATTTAATACTTACAGTTTTTGTCACCGCTATGCCGCCGTACTAATTATCGAGTACTTACAGTTTTTGTAACCGCTATGTCACCGTACTTATTATCGAGTACTTACAGTTTTTGAAACCGCTATGTCACCGTACTTATTATTGAATACTTACAGTTTTTGTCACCGCTATGCCACCGTACTTATTATCGAGTACTTACAGTTTTTGTAACCGCTATGTCACCGTACTTATTATTGAATACTTACAGTTTTTGTCACCGCGATGCCACCGTACTTATTATCGAGTACTTACAGTTTTTGTCACAGCTTTGCCACCGTACTTATTATTAAATACTTACAGTTTTTGTGACCGCGATGCCACCGTACTTATTATCGAGTACTTACCGTTGTATCATTCTTTACGTCTCTTATGTCCGGTTTAAACTTATCTCTATTATTCACCTTTGGGCGGGGCCTAATATGGTATTCTGGATTGGCTACTGGATAAAAAGACATTAGACTATTATATAAGACAAGTTGTGCCTACTTTGGCACCTTACAATGAACCCCATTTCAGACACAAAAGACATATACATGTTTATATAGAGGGACCAATAATTCTTTACAAAACAAACAATAACGACATTTGACCAGATTGTTGCAGACCACTCTCGAAATAATTGCAGGAGAAAAGGAGAAATTGCTCTCAATGAACAATTTCTTCTTTACCCACAATGTTTCCTGGTCTATCGGACGATTATTTTTCAATTCTTGGTTGGAAACCTAATTGCAAACTCTTTCAATTTGGGACAATTGGGGACAGTCGAAAATTTGGCGTTTGTTGAAGATTTAAAACATAATTTCTTTTATTTAACGATTCTTCCCTATTATACCCCTCCTGTACAATAAATACGTCATATGACACGTTTCACGTCGATTCTTTTTTGTATTCCATTATTCTCTTTATACTTATAAAAAAACTAAAATCTGATAGTTTGCTTTTCAATGTATGCAAACAAAAGGTTCCATTTTTCTAATATGGAGTGAAGACCCTTTAGCCTCGAGGTCCATAATCTTTGCTCCGCCCAAATTATTTTCCAAAACGCTTATAACTCTTTATGTCGTGATTAATTCGCCAGTCATCATGGGAAAGCAGCCAGTGGCTTTGAAAGACACCGATTATTTGAATAATGGTTCAGAAATAATAACTGTCGTTTGTTTGGCAAGATACATTTATCATGCCAACCATTATATAGATACCCGTTTGTTATTATAGATAATGAGATAATTATTCGAAACCTGGTTCGATTGAGTACTGGCAGACGGTCGTTGAATTGAACATACAAGGCATACAAGGAAACATCCTTTGACTTTTCGATTTTCCAACAGTGAACATTTTAGAGACAAAAGGCAATTTAGTTCATGATGAGCAAAGTGTCTTTTTTGTTACAGTGATTTCAAATGTCCTCTTCTATAAGCATGTTGTAAAGTCTTTTTTGTATAAGAAGACAGGGTAGTAAAACCTATTCATTCTCTGACAGTGAAAAATAGCAAAGACCAATAATTAGTCGAACAATCATACTTATACAATCCTAACAAATTACGCATAGTTTTATACACAAACAGACAAATTTGACAAGTTTCCCAAATAGTCATAGGGCAAATTCGACAAATTCGCCTGTGTTTTCTGCAGACAAATATGTTGAAATTGTCTGGTGAATGATTAGGTAATATTTCAAAAAGTGTTTCTGGACAAAAGTAGTAAAGAAATAAGCCCGTAATTTCTCCAAAACCCCGAAATTTTTTAAAAGACATTCCTGTTTAACATACCTTTCATATAGTAATTTGTGACAGAATCAATGGAAAGTAAAACTAGACAAGAAAAACAACATGAAAAACAGTTAAGATACCAAGTAGAAATCATTGTAACAAAATAATAAATGAAAGAGAAAAGAACTGTCCTTTTACAATCCCATCTTTTGCGACAATGATTTCTACTGTCTCCCACAGCATATGCGTCTGAGCGAGGTATTGTGACATAAGGGACGATCCCATCTTTTGCGACAATGATTTCTGCTGTCTCCCACAGCATATGCGTCTGAGCGAGGTATTGTGAAATAAGGGACGAAAATAGCCATGTGTACTCTATATTATAGAAAAGGTAACCTGAATCCGCTTAAGCCGTTCGAGGATTGGTAACCGTTGTTAATGATATTAGTTTTTGTGTCCATCGCCCGATAAAAGAGACACCTCCATTTAGCACCCATAAACGGTCAGGAGAGATCAAGATTAGCACGTGTGATAACGCTGGTGAAAGATTCAGACTACAGAAAGACTCAATATCGTCATTACGGATCCTTGATTCCCAATCAAATTAAAGGTGCTTGCCCACAGGAGTGAGGAAACTTTGAGGGTGAAAGTTTATTCATTTAACCCTTTACCAAACGCCAAATTTTCGACTGTCCCAAAATCCAAAGAGTTTGCAGACAACATTTCAAAATTTGATGAAATTGAAGTACTTTCTCCTGATAGTACAGAAAACATGGTGGTAAAAAGAGTAATTGCTTATTAAGAGCAATTTCATCTTTTCCCCACAATGTTTTCCAGAGTTGTCTTCAGCAAACGACATCTATACTGTTATTATTGTTATTATGATACGCACCGAATGATAGCCACTTGAAGAAAATGCTATCGTTTATAACTTTTTAAAGTGTATAAACAGTGAATTAAGGTGTATTTCAATCCAAAAGCGTAACACCACCTTTAAGATCCAACGCATATAGTCTGTGCATACTTACATATATTTTGGTTTCCTGTATAAAGTTTGCATTCAATTGCTACCTATAATTGTATACGAAACAACGGTTCAAAAACCGTATTGTTATAACAACATTGTATACTGAATTTCAGGTTTTCACTTCTGTTAATATGCATCTTTATGGCAGCACCCGACTAATAGTTCCGCAGCATTTTAGATAAAACATCGCTATCAAAACAGAGGCGTCCGAAATCTTGAACTTTATTCGGAATTAATTAAAACAGTAACCGCCAAATGGCTACACAGTTTTTCGAACGTATTATTAATCGCTCACGAAGTTAGCAGAGGTGTCCGAAATTCTGATCTTAAAGCGAAATAAGGTAGTGCCCGCGTAACTCAGATGATCCAAGAATGAAATATTCTCGTTTGCAGCATTCGAACTAGTGCCCGCGTAATAATCGACGATACAATGAAGTTTGCAGAGATGTCCGAAGTGCATTCAGATACCTCTGCAAACTTGGTGATTGATTTTTTCTTCGCTCTAAATCACCTCGCGATTGATTGTTCTTCCAAAATGATCCGGAACCATTACAAGGGTGGTATCCTGAAATCAATTCTTATTCCAAAACCGGGAATCACAGAATCAAATAACAATACTGTATTGAGATTATTACAAGGGTCGTTTGTATGACCTGACATAGGGGCATTTATATCAGTGATTCATAACTTTACGTCCTCGTTTACAACATTGTCGTAATTGTTTTGGAGGAATGAAAAGTATACTATAAAAGTACGGTGCATACTTTACAGGTATGTTTAAACTTATTTATTCTACAACGATTGTGAAACAAGTTCTTAAAACATAGATAAATCCATCTCGATTCTTCTTCCTGGACACAATAACCAGTACTCACGCCGTATGTGGATTGATGAAAGGTCACAAAACCTTACGGGATTCGAACGCTCTACCCCTTCACCACTGTCCTCCACAGCTATGCCACATGTTCTGTTCACGTCTTTTCTGAGGTGCTCTTTTTTCCTTTTTATATTTATGTACACATGTTCTATTTACGTCTAAGTTATTACTTTTTTAAGGTACTCTTTATCATTTTCAAAACAACGTACACATGTTTTGTTTACGTCTGAGCAAAGATCTAATAAACACAGTTAAGCAACTCTGCAAAATACCGTTCTTTCTCGCGTTGACATCTCGTTCGCGAGATTTTGCCTTCCTGTAAAATCAGACGCTTTATTTTGTTAATCAAAGCGTCTGCCGTCGCTGATCAGCTATGGTAGCCCTTTTATTGACCCTCCCGACCCCAAAAACCAATGAACAGATGGCCACCAGCTGTGGTGCCCTGCTGTGATAATTACCGGGGATTATAACTTATTGTAATATTGCACTGTGTCAAACTGAAATGTTTAGCTAAATTTTATGACGGTGGAAAATTTCAGCAGCAAAATTTACTGTTAAAATAGCTTAAATCCATACTTTTGTGGAATGGGTCTCTAAATGGGAATTATCTTTTTTTGCGGCATATCATGTACAATATTCTATGAATTAATAATTCGTAATGGGGAACATTCTATTTTCTTTGAAAAATGTACTTAATACCATCATCATCACCATCTGCATCATCATCATCATCAACAATGTTAGAATTATAATATCAAACATAACTAGCTAAAGGTTTTATCCATTCTAATAAAATCTAGATATAAAAAATAAATGCATGCGCCAGTAAACAAGGAACAACTATGACGAGACGTAAAGCTTATTTATTGCTCGAACAACATTAGCGCTGGAACTCCATACAAATGGCGGACAAAGAGAGAGGGGAGATAATCCGTGATAACAGCCTACAGTATATCTGTACTATTTCAATACCCACTATACATATAGTGGCGCAACCTTCCTTCTTTCTCTTCCCTTGAAAAAATAAAACATTTCTATTCTCAATGGAAAACAATATATATATATATACAGAGAGAGAGGCAAAAAGCATACTTGTGCCAAAACGCTGAAACCATATCTCTATTGAATATTTACCTTACTTTGTGGATTAATCATGTTTAAGAACAAAACAAAACATTTCCTGCACATGAAATTGCTATAAGAGCGTACCTCAGGCGCATGAAATTGACTAGACGTGCATATCACTATTTTCTGATGTATGACTCTGTTAATAATCAGAAACTTTGAGTACTTATCATTGAAACTAAAATTTTTAGACTAGCTATTCCCAACACACTAAATGTTAAATTATTGACACAGTTAAAGTCTACAGCTCAAGATGTGGCATAGTCCTTCAAATACTCCGGTGGTTTCCGACTGCGATGAGACATACGGCGGGGAGCTTGTTGGTCAAGTAGTTGGCTATCGTCGAAAGTTTCTTCAGTCATTTCGACAGTTTGTGTATTAAGAAACGAATCGAAGGGTTCGTTCAAAACGTCTTCCTGGGGGTCATTCGGTGGGACAATTAATGCTGGTGGGATGTCTATTGTCGTTTGATCTAGGTCCAGATTGTCCATAGGCGTTGTGTCGATATCCTCTTCATTTTCACAAATGATTTGGTCCTGTATTAAACTGCTAGAATTTATCTCAGAGTTGACACGATAACATTCTGATTGTTTCACTTTGTATGATGACGCGCGTAACTGATTTCCGACGAATTTTTTTTATGAAACACCACTCTCCGTCCATAGAAACTACAATATATCGGTCCCTGGCACGAGTCTTCTGTTTGTCGGAATACAGATACACAATATCTCCTACACTAATATTTTCGGAATATCGAGAATATTGCGGACATTTCGATTTCTCGCTATATGTGTGGTTCTTTTCACGAATCGTGTGTTGTTTCATGATTAAGGCCTGATCCGAAATTGGGAGTTGTTCATGGGTGAACTGATTTCGTTGTGTCCACATTTCTCGTGCTGACAGTCCTTGATTGCGGATACGCGAGTTTAACCTTGCAACACAAATAGCTAGTTCCAAAGGCGATACTGTGCCACCTCCGGGTTCATGGCGGAGCAGCTCTGTTTCGAGTTCAGCAATCCCTTTTCAGCGACAGGGTTTTTGTTCGCGTTTTTAATCCTCCCGATTTGAAGTGATATGTGAAAGTGTTTTAATGACGCGTCGTCTCTCAAAGATGCGAAGCCAGGAGCCGGGTCAACTCGAACAACCGCACCCGGTCCATCAAGTGGATGTAGGCCTACAATTAACTGAATCAATGAATTGCGCAATGTATTGCGTTTCTCGTCTTCTATTAAGCATGCCGATGTATAAGATGTCACAGTTTCCCTGACTAAGAGAATCAATTGACGGTTGCGCTTCAACACATCTGCAGCAAAGTTCATGCCTATTGCCTCTGGGGGATCCTCAGATGATTGCTTAATGAGGTTGTCTGGAAAGCTTTGTAATGAAGCACACGTATGACAGGAACCATGTAATCGATCGATAGCCTTTGACAAGTCTAGAGCAAAGAAATTTCTCTTAACGACAAGCTGGAGTTGATGCCTTGATGGGTGATCCAATCGGATATGTAAAGCCATGATCAGGCCGTCTAAAACGCTTCTTGGGACTACTATCAAGTCCGTTGGAGGAAGGAGAGGATCGTTTCGGCGAACAATGAGTAATCCATCCCTTGCTACAGACGCGACACTTAGATACCTTTTGACGTCTTTAATGTTGGTGAGCTTTTTTGAAGGACGTGTACCCTGTTTTAAGTGTGCCATTACCCGGCGCAAGTCCGGACATTCAGACTGTACATCCTTCCAAGCCGCGCGCGAAGTGAAAAGTAGTTTACTGGTATTGTCTATTATGTCCTGAATGCTTACTGATCTAACAACCGAGTCTTCTAGGGTGCAAATAAATGTGCAAACTTGACATTTTGGCTGGTAACAGTCTGGGGCATTTCGGCTTGCGAAGTCAGAAGGAATGTTGGCGGTGCCAGAAAGATGTTTGACGGTTGTTTGATATCGACTTACGACGGAAAGGAACGATGTTACTCTCGGACTGGCTGAAAATTCACCGCGAGATAACTTCGAAATGGCTTGCACACACGGTTTACTGTCGGTCAATACACAGGCTTGGTGTTCTGATTGGATAATAAATGGAGCAAAATGCTTCACAGCTGCAGCGATGCACAATGCTTCAACCTCACAAGGTAGCCATGTCACTTGGTGCTTCCTTAGCTTTGCACTAAAGAACCCAGCCAGGAGAAGCCTGGTGTTTCGGGTCACATATAATGTTGCGCCGATGCCATGTTTCGAAACTGATCCGTCGGTTACGATCCATAGTTTATCACTCGCTTTTGGGATAGTGATCGATTTGTTTGATTGAAGCGACTGTTGGGCAGTCTTGAAATCTGTTTTTAATGTATCTGTCCAATTGATCTTGTCACGGGATTCCAGTCCAGCTATAGCTTGATCTAGTGAAGACAGAATACTGGAACAATTTGGTAGGACTCTTGCTAGCATCTTATAGGCACCTATGAAGGATCGCATACCATGAACCGTGTCAGGTGGTGGACACGAAGACAACACTGCAATCTTATGGGGGCTTGCTGAGATTTGGCCATCTGTCCAAACCCATCCAAGAATCGTTGTGGTTCGTGGACAAATGATTGTCTTTGATGGAGATAGATGTAAGTTCGATTCTTGCAACGCCTGTAACACGCGGGCCCAATTTGCAACAAGTTCCTCAGGTGTATTTCCCCCACAATAGAGATCATCTGCCAATTTAGCAACGCAGCCATCTTGCAAACAGTCACCTAAGACACGGCACATTAATTCCTCCAATGCTGTTTCGGACCCTGGCATGCCCATAGCACACTTGGTATATACGCGAACGCCTCGAAATGGAGTAGCCACACCACAATATTTCATTGATGTACGCGCCAATGGTATCTGATAAAACGCGTTTGACAAGTCCGACACGATAATATATTTCCACTGGCCAATAGTTCGTAGAATTGAATCAACATCAGGCATGAGGGATGGCTGAGGTTTACTGTACTGTCCAACTTCAGCAAAGGCTGTAACTAGGCGGAAGCCTCCAGAAGACTTCTTGACAAGAAATGATGGATTAAGATACTCTGCTGTGATTCCAATATCCTCTGGTCGCTTGAAAACTCCCTGTGCCTCTAGTTCATCAAATTTCCCCTGTAATTCAACCAGCTTGTTTCGAGAATACTGAGGAACGCGGCCTTTTCTTTGTGGCGGTTCAACGGGGCCCATATTTACAACAGCTTCGAATGGACCAGCTGCGCCGTTGTATCCTTGTAGGTCAGGGCTGAAAATTTGATCATACTCCTTAAGAAGCTCCTTTAATTGACTTCGATTCTCGAGCGGCAAGATATTGTCAGGGTCTAATGTAACTTTGCCTGAAAAATAATCTTTAACAGGACTTCGCTGCTCCTGTGGACTCAGCATTGTAGGTGGGGCTATGCAGTCATTCAACCCAGGAGAATGAGTATACAGTACTTGACATACATGGTCATTCTTCCTGAGTTGTTGGGGTTCACATGTGTCATTGTAGAGACGGATCTTTCCCGCTATTGTCTCAGTGATTTGTGGACGTGGCCAATCACGAGTACCTTTTGGAGTGTCGTCTACTCGGGGCTCGATGGCGAGAGTGTAGTCATCTTTGGAGTCAAGGGGAGAGTCAAGTTCGACAAAACTACCTGGCCAGACAGTGGTAGACTTTGCTCTTAATACAAATGCTTGGGTTCGACGGATGCGGTTTTCTTTTCGATCTGATGAAGAACCATACTTAATGACATCACACCCTTCTATGTTGATCTGTTGTATTGCTGGTCTTACTGATATGTCGTTACTTGACATGAAAGGAATGCCTGCTAAAACGTCAACATCTAGGTCACTGACAACAAGAGCTTCTAGGTAAAGATCGGTGTTCTCTCTCGATAGAGTCATACGAGTTTCACCAACGATTTGTAGGGGTGTTACTCCATCTGCTTGTAAGGCACTTTGTTTACTTTTGGTAATTACTGCTCCTATCGATCGTGCAGTAGATTCTCGAATCATGCTAACTTCTGCTCCAGTATCGAGTATAAGCTGTAATGGGTAATGTTTGTAAAATGCCTTAAAAAATGGGGACTGTTTTGTAATGACGCGGCGCAAAGAGGCAACAACGCGTAACTTATGTGGTTCATTGTCAGCCATTTCGTCAATTGGTGAAGGGAATTCATCTTCGGCAGACTCGGGATCATCATCAATGGGTATCGTCTGTCGTGCTTTCGTCATGTACAGTCTATCTCCCTCAGGTAAGAATTTACAGGTGCTGAGGTAATGTTGGTAGGACCTGCCAGCCTGTTTACATAAAACACAAGTCTTTTGTGGCCGTTTTTGGTATGCGTTACTTCGAGATGATCCACGCTGAGTACTTTTAAATGCTGTTCTAAGAACTTTGGCATCGGCAATGGAGTGAACCTCATCTAACAAGCTATCCAGAGCCATGGAAATTTCTGGCTTGAGGGATGCCAGTGTTTGTGAGCGCAGCTCTGTGCCATATCTTTGTTTGACAAGGGAGGGTAGTTCTGGGTGAATCAGCCTTAACCATGTAAGGACAACTAAGTTTTCAAGGGTAGGAGAAAGTTCTTCGTCTTCTTCAGGTACATTCCCATGGTGCTTAATGGTACCACCAGCATGCAGGAGGTTATCTTCAACAAAACTGGTAAGTCTCTGGTAAAGGTCCTCTGGTCTCTCATTGGGTTCAAGCCGGATGTTATTGAAATCAAGAAAATGGCTTCCTGACGTCTGAAACCCGTAATGTAGACGTATAGATTGCCACACCCCTTTTATTGATGTTGAACTCTTAACAATGGTATTACGAGATATAACTGGGCAGTAATTCGCAATTTGACCCAGCATAAGCTCAAGTTGGGTACACTTCTGGGCGGCAGAACGTCATGCCGTTTCTTGGACAGCTTCACCATCGTCGGTAAGTCCTCGAAGGGGAGTAGCATTTGTTTTCTTACCCCAAGTAAAATCGTCAATAAGGAATCGGGCAAAATTTGGGTCCAGAGAAAGGGTGTATTGTAAGTTCTGTCGCCAGGCCTCAAAGGTCGTAATGTTTTCATTTTTACTTAAAGCCCATTGTTTTGGTGCTCTTGCGCCTGCCATGATGTCTATTGATACAGAGTTTAACTAGTTGTTTACGTATAACAGCTATAAGTAGAAGCTGCCTCGTCAATCACTGAGCACGTGGGTTGTTGTATTTACCGTTGTTAATCGTTCTTGAGCATCGAACTGGGTATTTCTCGCTGTGTAGAGATGGGCGAAGGGTTCATGAAGCCGCTGCCACCACGCCAGTAAACAAGGAACAACTATGACGAGACGTAAAGCTTATTTATTGCTCGAACAACATTAGCGCTGGAACTCCATACAAATGGCGAACAAAGAGAGAGGGGAGATAATCCGTGATAACAGCCTACAGTATATCTGTACTATTTCAATACACACTATACATATAGTGGCGATGTGTATTTCTATTTATAAATGAAAAATGATCGTTCGGATAAATTTTCAAATAAAGATAAACGTTCAGGAAGAAAGTTCATCATTTCTGTTTCAATAAGAAATTTTCTGTAAGTAGATCATGGTCACGTGAAACATTCTCATTCCTGTGAACGGTCGTCAGATTTCTAAAACAACTTGGTACAAGAAAGAACGTATGCCTGACTTTTTTTTAAAGAGATACAGACTTGGCTACCTAACCTCAAAAAGCAACCTTACATGTGATATAAATGGAATTAATGTACGAATTTGTAGAAAGAAAATATTTAGCATATAAACCATTGTTTTCAATAAATGAAAACTTCATTTTTTCCCTTATCAAAATTCTAGATAATTCAAAAAAGAAGGGTAAACGTGCCCATTGTTTATCAAGTGATATACAGGAAGCTTGCATCATACTATTGTACTTTATTGTCAACTGAGAATTTGAGTTATCCCCGTGGGGGTTAAGATAACAGACATTCAGAAGACTAGGCTACCTTTAGAATTACATTTTGTATTAGATCTTTTTAGAGTGTCTTCTCGGCTTGAGCCATATACTTCTGCGCACAAATATGCACCCGAGTCTGCTTTTTATCTCTTGATTTGCAGCATGTTGATGTCATACACTTCCAGCACACACAAACATGCTGTCATTAGCGGCAAATTTTACACTTTCTTTGCATGGAAATTGTTTCCAGCTGAACCAAACAGAACAAATCGTTACATCTTCCACGTATACAGTTTATATACAATAAGAGAGTACTAAGAATAAATTCAAATTAAAAAAAAAAAAAGACCAGTTAAGAGAATTTAAATGCCTCTTAACATCACACACATATGAAAAAATGTTCTTGATCTTCCCTTGTTCGATAAAAATATGTGTAATGAATCAAAGTTTGTCTAAATCAACCCATATTTTGTTTTTGTTTCCGAGGAGTTAGACAAAAACTATTGCTCTACTACTAAAACATGCAACCATATGATTTCAAAAAACCAAGACCAGATAAGAGAATTTAAATGCCTCTCAACATCACAAAAATGTATAAAAGTCCTTGATCTTCAATTGGTCGATAAAAATATGTGTAATGAATCAAAGTTTGTTTAAATCAACCCATATTTTGTTTTTGTTTTCGAGGAGTTAGACAAAAACTATTGCTCTACTACTAAAACATGCAACCATATGATTTCAAAAAACCAAGACCAGATAAAAGAATTTAAATGCCTCTCAACATCACAAAAATGTATAAAAGTCCTTGATCTTCAATTGGTCGATAAAAATATGTGTAATGAATCAAAGTTTTTCTAAATCAACCCATATTTTGTTTTTTGTTTTCGAGGAGTTAGACAAAAACTATTGCTTTACTACTAAAACATGCAACCATACGCTTTCAAAAAACCAAGACCAGATAAGAGAATTTAAATGACTCTCAACATCACAAAAATGTATAAAAGTACTTGATCTTCAATTGGTCTATAAAAATATGTGTAATGAATCAAAGTTTTTCTAAATCAACCCATATTTTGTTTTTGTTTTCGAGGAGTTAGACAAAAACTATTGCTCTACTACTAAAACATGCAACCATACGCTTTCAAAAACCCAAGACCAGATAAGAGAATTTAAATGCCTCTCAACATTACAAAAATGTATAAAAGTCCTTGATCTTCAATTGGTCGATAAAACTATGTGTAATGAATCAAAGTTTTTCTAAATCAACCCATATTTTGTTTTTGTTTCTGAGGAGTTATACAAATACTCTACCATCCCATCCAATTCCAGACATATAGCACTTTCGGTTCTATTGATGATACACATTTTAAAACACGTGTTTCACCAGTGGTAAAAGGAAATCAATTGTCTCATATGCAATTATTAATAAAAACAACACACTTAAAACTATCAAAAAATTAATAAAATAAACGTTAGTTTTCACACTTTATTCAACCTTCGTTTACATCGTCTAGCTGGCAGACACACTTCAGTGCCGACGAGATTAGGAAGTCTCGCATAGTCTCCCGAAATCTCATCCTCCACGAGATGATAAGGGAGTTCAGTCTTTACCTATGGGGAGTTGCTTATCTGTGTTTATTAGGTCTTTGGTCTGAGTTAATTGCTTTTTTGAGGTACATTTTATCATTTTTCATATTTACGTACACATGTTCTTTTTTCGTCTAAGTTATTACTTTTGTTGAGGTACTCTTTATCATTTTTTATGTTTACGTACACATGTTCATTTTTCGTCTAAGTTATTACTTTTGTTGAGGTACTCTTTATCATTGTTTTATGTTTACGTACACATGTTCTTTTTTCGTCTAAGTTATTACTTTGGTTGAGGTACTCTTTATCATTTTTCATATTTACGTACACATGTTCTTTTTTCGTCTAAGTTATTACTTTTGTTGAGGTACTCTTTATCATTTTTTATGTTTACGTACACATGTTCATTTTTCGTCTAAGTTATTACTTTTGTTGAGGTACTCTTTATCATTTTTTTATATTTACGTACACATGTTTTGTTTACGTATGAGTTAATGCTCTTCTGAGCTGCTCTTTATCGTTTTTTTATATTTACGTACACATGTTTTGTTTACGTCTGAGTTAGTGCCTTTCTGATGTGCTCTTTATCATTTTTAATATTTATGTACACATGTTCTGTTTACGTCTGAGTTAATGCTTTTCTGAGGTACTCTTTATCATTTTTTAAATTTACGTACACATTTTCTGTTTACGTCTAAGTTATTACTTTTTTACGTGCTCTTTATCATTTTCATATTAATGAACACATGTTCTGTTTACGTCTGAGTTAATACTGTTTTGAGGTACTCTTTATCATTTTTATATTTACGCACACATGTTCTTTTTACGTATTAGCTGATACTTGCTTGAGGTAACCTTTATCATTTTTATATTAACGTACACATGTTCTGTTTACGTCTAAGTTGATCCTTTTTGAGGTACTCTTTATCATTTTTTATGTTAACGTACACATGTTTTATTTACGTCTGAGTTAATGCTTTTTTGAGGTACTCTTTATCGATTTTTTATAATCATGTACACATTTTCTGTTCATGTCTGAGTTAATGCTTTTCTGAGGTACTCTTTATCCTTTATCTATTTATGTTTGCGAGTACGTCTATCGCTCGAACCTTTATGAGTCAGGCCCTTGCTATCTAGCCAGGCACCTTTCTTACACACAAAACGCACCTTTTACCTCTGTATAGGTTGTTATACGACTGCGAAAATGGGAGTTGTCCCTTACCCAAACGCCAAATTTTTGACTGTCCCAAATTGAAAGAGTTTGAAGACGACATTTCAACATGTGATGAAATGGGAAAAGAAAATATTTTGATAGAGCAGAAAACATTGGGAAAAGGAGAAATTGCTCTAAATTCTGCTGATTATCAGATTCGTGTTTGGAGACGACGTGGTGAGCGTTTTGACCCTGGAAACCTGATTGTAGAATACCACACCAAGGACAAACTGATCTGGTTACCATAGCCGATACGTTAAATGCAGTTTGCTAGTGTGATGAAACCAGCCGCCCATTGGTGCACCCGTGTATTAGCGGCCAGCCAGCGGACACGTTTTCACAAGATAACGCCCTTCCCCACGTTGCACGTAACACAATGAATACTCCGAGGTAACTCCAGATTCAAACCCTCGACTGGCCAGCTCGTTCATCGGATTTGTCCCCCATCGAACTTCTTTGGGACGACCTATGCAGACGTGTCTGACAACGTCATGATGCCAGTAACGTCAGAGAACTGGATGACGCACGACGTCAGTAATTGCGTCGGGTACCCCTTAGAGTAATCAGGCCTCTCATTAACAGAATTAAAATGCAAAGCCTTGCAGTAAGGACCAAGAATGGAGGACATACACGTTACTAAAGAAAACTTTGAACGTGTCTGAATTTGGACTTTGACCCCTAATGTAATGAAATGGATCGTCCAGGGATATTGAAAAACGGACGAATCCGATAATTTGAGATTTAAGTTGAAAATGAATAAATAACAAATATAAACTTGCATTCCGTTTTTTTAATTTTAGCCTGTTGTTTCCGGACTGACTAAACTTACTTTGATGAGTATATATTTATATATGCAACACAACCGCCCCGTGTACGACAGTGTTTTTGCACTGATGTTTTTTGTGTCTTTGAGAGGTTCATTCGCTAGGTTCGTTGAAATAAAACGGTTTTTTTTTCAAATCGGTAGCGGAACTTTGTCTTTTTCTATTCCCCAACACTCTTCAAACCGAACATATGTAAAAAGGACAACATGTTAGTGTACAATAAAACAGGCAAAAACAAACAAGAATGCTCTACATGATGTTATCGTTTGAAGTACTATACACGATGTGCATAACGTAACAGCTGCCCTGAGTTAAGAAAGAAAAAAACAAAAGTAAAAGGGGTAAGGGCTCTCTAAATGACCTGCGTCCTGTCTTAAGATAGAACCTAAGACTAGATGTATTTTCACACACGGTTTAAAGCCATACTTGCGCTCATTTACAATAAAATTGTGAAAGCTCTAGAATAATAGACAACTAACTTAAAACTACTTTTAATTCCCCTTTACAGAGGAACTGAGACGTTAACACGCTCATATGACGCTTTTAAAAGAGGGAATACATAAGGTTTGCTTGCAATAAGTGACCAAAACAAAGTCAGCTCGGGGATAGAATCCGGGACCTTCGTCAACCGTGCAAATGCTCTACCGACTAAGTGTAACGTTGGTTGAACGTTTATGCAAATTAAGGAACCTAATGCATTGTTGTAGAGAATATGCTGGTATATAAAAACCGCCCAGGATACGACAGAGTTTTTGACTGATCGGATGTGTTTGTGTCTTTGAGAGGTTTATTTGCTCGGTTCGCTACATTGGTGGCAGCGGTGGGGTGAATACTTCCCCTTCTATCGTAGTTACTTTTCACACGTATTCCCTACGGGCCAAGACTCGGAACGTTATGTAACGTTCGTTGGTTTGTTCCCGGAACGTCGACTCGAATGTCATCACACTTGGGTGATTTTAGGGATTAGGAGGGCCTTCAAGGGAACGTCAACTATCGATTTTCTTACTTCTGAAAAAGGGTTACAATTTATAATGTGGCATAATGGAGAACACATAAAATATAATGGTTTTAACTTTATACATTTATTTACATCATTTTCATTGTATAATATCAATGATAACATAAAATCAATCGTTGGTACTGGTGTGTATCGTCGAAAAGAACGAAGTTTTCTCCTGTGACTGTTTGTGCTTATTTTCCGTCGATAGTAATGTCAGCTTGTGACTTAGGAAGTCGTGGGTTCTGCTTTTTGCGAGCTCGGTACAGTGTAGACTTCGCCGAGTTAAATGTGGGTATGGACTCGACAACGTTTCTGCAAGTATCGTCTCATTCGGTGTCTCTCAGTTTGTTGAGTTCCTCTGTAAATATAGAAAGAATAGGGCAGACCTCTTCAGTGCAGCGTTTGGTGATCTGGTCCATGATCTGTTTCGCTACCACACTCGCCTGGTCTGCCTGGGGATTTCTTCCGAATCCAGTTGGGATGATGTCTATTGTTGACAAAAGGAAGAGCAGTCTTGTGTTTCACATCTCCACAACATTTGAACGTTTATGCAAATTATGGAAAATATTGCATTGTTGTAGAGAACATGCTGGAATATTTATAGTCAACATTACCGCTCAGTGTACGAAATTGTTTTTCACTGGTCGAATGTGTTTGTGTCTGAAAGGTTCAATTGCTCGGTTCTTTACATTGGTGGCAGCGGTAGGCTGAAGACTTCTCCTTCTATCGAGTTGCCTTAACCACGTATTTCCCACGGGCCAAGGCTCGGGACGAATTTTCTCGGAGGTGGAAGTGATGTTATGCTTGTTGGACGTTTATGCCAATTAAGGAACATATTGCATTGTTGTAGAGAACATGCTTGTATATTTATAGAAAACACAACCGCTCAGTGTACGACAGTGTTTTTCACGGATCGAATGTGTTTGTGTCTTTGAGAGGCATTCATAGTTATACTCAAACCCAGGACCTCGATGAGCCTTGCAAACACTGAACCGACTTAGTAATTGACGGCTGGCCTGTGATCTAACCTGTTTGCTACTCTGAGCATCTTTCATCAACAAAATGAAGCAGATATTTAAGGGTTTTGAAAGAAGACGACACAAAAAAAACTATTTTTAGAACACTACCCATCATTCTAATGGTAAACCTATGAATACGCCAGAAATGACAAACCAGTCAGTAAAGACGAATCCATCTTAATCGTGCACATATGTCCTGGTTGCATTCGACAGCTTTCCTTTATCTATAATAAGTAATGATATATAATGCATCTTTATTATGCAAACTATCTATACAATATTCGAACTCAAAACTGTTCTTTATGTAATTTTAATGAGCCTTTGTGCACCAGATCTTTCCGAAAACTTTGGCACCTTGCCGGGGAGCACTTGTTTAATATAACACAGTTTTCAAAGTATTGCTAGAAATAAACAACAGATGTCACAAATTGTCGTTAACCCATTTCCAGACTCTGTCAATTTTGGTTAGTCGAATATTTGGCGTTTGGTAAAGGGTTAAAGTGACTGTCTCACATATTGTATTCTTTGAGTAACAAACTTTAAAGTGGTGATCCGAACTATCCTTGTCACTTGACATTAGGCTTTTTTTAATTTCTTTATCATAAGCATTCTGAACCTCAGTGGACCAAGTTCCAATGCCTCTCAGTGCTTTAGTGACAAACTCTTACCTATCTGTACAGTCAAACCTGTGTTACCAAACGATAACGACATTTGACCAGTTTGTTGCATACTACTCTGGAAAACATTGTAGGAAAAGGAGAAATTGCTCGTGACGAGCAATTTCTCCTTTCCTACAATGTTTTCTGCACTATCAGAAGATGTGTTTTTCAATTTCATCATATTTTGAAATGTCGTCTGCAAACTCTTTCAATTTGGGACAGTCCAAATTTGGCATTTGGTAATGGGTTTAACGTTTAATTATTTGTAACATAAGTGTGTTATATGTTCACCACAAGGATATGAAACAGAGTGAATAGAGTATCAGTATTCTAGTTATGTGTTCCTTTATAGGTTTGTAATGTCTGTTAATCCGTAGAGGACATTTTATTTTAAAAAGTTTGAATCTCAATCTATGAAACAGTAATTTCAGTCATATCTACAATAAGGTGTTGTACTATTTTGAACAACTTAATTACATATAGTCTACATGTAATGCATTATAATTGAAAAAGAACGGAAACTCTGTATTGAAGATGAGCGGCAAAACAAGTGGGTTAAAGATATATTCGGGCATGTCTGACAAAGCCTTTGTAAAGACAGACAAACCAAGACTGATTTCTTCACAGTGAAACTAGAATATGTGATATCGTATCTAATCGTACACATCGTCTGTTTTATGTATATTCTTTTGTCCATGTGTTTGATCCGACAGTCTATCATAAACGTTCCCCGAACCAGTCTGGTGCCCAGCTTATTGATTACGTCCTGTTGACGGATATGGATTTACGGTGAAGGAATACACGTTTCCGGTGAACATGTGATTTAGTAAATATCGTATCTAATCGTACACATTATCTGCTTTATTTATATTCTTTTGTCCATGTGTTTGAGCGGACAGTCTATCATAAACGTTCCCCGAACCAACCTGGTGCTCATCTAATTGATTACTTCCGGTTGACGAATATGTATTTCCGGTGGAGGAATACACGTTTCCGGTAAAGAACACCGGGGAGACATCGTTTAAATGGTTGTACTCATTCTCCGGCGTATCAGGTTTTCCACGCAATGCGGTATTATTGTCTCCACTGCTTTTATCAGAGTACAATGAACTACCTTTGCCAGTGAGTTTTGTATCGATGGTTTCGTATTCGGCTGCTTGCTGAATCGTCTTTGTAGCACCGTACATGGCGTTTTCTGTAACTTCATACTCTTCGTTGTTTGGTGTGGACGTGTTTCTTCTGAAAATGGTTACAAGTTCCTTGTTAATCTACTTGAGCGGTTACCAGTTACTGTATACACGTGTAAAGTTCTCGGAAGGTTAAAGGAAATTAGGGAACCTAATACATTGTTATAGAGAACAAGCGGGTATATAAATAGACACAACTGATCTGTGACCGACAATTTTTTTTCACTGATCGAATGTGAGTGTGTGTTGTAGGGGTTTGTTTGCTTGGTTCGTTACATCGGTGGCAACGAGGTAATGAAGATTTTTTCATATAACGGAGGTAAATTTCCAATGTATCTGCCAAAAACCAAGACTCGAAATAAAACAATCGATCGATAACATACCTAGGATAGGGGGTTTTGGACCGTTGCATTTAGCCTAGATATCACATGTTTACATTTTTTTTAACTTTTAACCATATACTGCGTTGGATCTTTAGTCTGGTAGCCTGTGTTCAAAGCAACAGCCCAGGAAATCATAAGTACGGATCGGAAAATTCAAGAAATAGGAACTTGGACCAGTTTAATGAATGAAAAAGGAAAAAACAAAACTTCTATTCATGAATCGACGCTGGGGTATCGTTTATATGGTATATACACCCGATCGATTTTCGGTTCTGTTTTCGCAGGTTAATATGTGCATTTTAACAGAAATGAAAGAAGGGGGCACACATGGTTGTAACCCAAATTGTTTTTGCTAGTCGAACAATTGACGTTCGTCCTTTTCCGATTGACCCTGCAAGCTGAATTTTCAAGCTACATACGTTTGACTCGTCTCACAGGGACAAATGTCGTTTGACATACCTATATTATCAATATAGGTGTGTCAAACGACATTGGTCCCTTTGAATCGTCCGATAACCTATCCTAATACATCCAGTGTTAAAAAGGAGGAGTATCGTCCCTTGCAGTGAGAGAGTTAACACGAGTTACCTTTTCCTGATGATAATTATAGCCGCGCCCACTCCGATTACCAGCACAACAGCGCCACCAATGCTACCCCCGACTGCAGCGCCGACATCTAAACAATAAATGTAACTTAACATTAGCTACCGGCGTCGACAGAGCTATTGATTCGCCGTGATATGAATTTAGACTTAATTCGTCGTTAAATGCAGGTCATAATAAAAAGAACATATTATTTATTTGGTGGCATTTCATTTTTACACTAAATTTGATACACATTGGTCGAAAGAATGCACTTTTACGGTGGTCAACCAAGATACTATCAGAGATTTTCTTTTAGTTGAACAGGAGCGACTTCCTTCTGAAATTCTTTGATAGTTGCACTTATATGATCCCAAACAATGGAGAAAATTGATCTATTTTGACTTTTCATTATTCAAAGTACTGAATGGTTTAATCAATCACACTTGAAACTAACTCAATTTACACCACTTTCGCTTTATTTGTAAAATATAAAAAGCAACTCATTACATTCGTTCTGTTCCTTTTACTTCTACTTCTATATGGTACTTCCAACAATCGTTCACGATTATGATTGGAAGGGAACACCGCCATCATCATCCATAGATGAATGTGTTTTATTGAAACATAATTGTGCGCCTAAACGTCAAATCGTTCTATGGGATTCACACATTAGAAGTCCTGCTATAACAGGTTCTAACAAAGCTATGATTTATATTATTAGTTACTAACCAAATGCTTGCGTGAAGCAATAAAAAAACAATAAGATTATCAACGTTACCTTTAATTGGAGATTTCGTTGGTAAAACGTCACTTGGATTAATGTCGCTTGGAAAACAGCTAATTCGAAATAGGCTGCCAATACCGGGCTCTTCGAAATAGAGAAGATATAACAGTTTAACAAAACGATGTAATTCTAACATACATTAAGTTCAATTCAGCAAAATGTTGACATCAGTTGGATTTTCCGACGAGGTCTTAAATATATCCTATTGGAAAAAAGGCGAAAAATACAATAAATAATCAGAAATAATCAGAGCCAAGTTAAGAAATATATTTAATAGTTAGACCAAAAAGGGATTCCTTTTGTTCCAATGCTTTAATAATTGTAGATGCACGTACTCTGGCTTATCCGAAGACACGTTTCTAGATCATTATTGTTCTTTTCGATGACAAACTCTATAGAGTTCCGTTGAATCTCTGTATTAATGCTCGACCGTCTTCCGAATGTGTTTATTTTAGATAAGAAAGAGAGTCCAAGTCCCGTTATGTTCATATCGTTGTCTAAGCCGATTTTGCCACTGATCTCCACATCAACAGTGTTGGTCGTATTGGCTTCAAACACAAGATTACAGGTACATCGAGATATTTCCGACAGAGGAACGTGTTGCGTATCAAAGTATACATCTTTCAAGAAAGTTGATGTTGATGAATTGTTGCAGACGTTGACAACTGAAAAGAGATGAATCGCTCTACTTTAATTTTGTCATAAATATGGAAACTATATGCTTCCTCGTGTTATTTGGTACGATAACTGTATACCGACCTGTCTCGGATAAAACACGTTTGAAACACATGGATCCATGAATTGTATCCCGGCTTGACAGAAAGAAGAAGAAAATTTGATTGACGTAAGCATGTACAACTTCTAGTCATATACATAGCAGGACCCGCTCTAACAAAGGTTTAAAGTCATTTTAGCGCCCATGTACACTAAAATTGTGTAAGTTCTACAATAATTGACAAAAAGTACTTTACTTTTGAGCTGAGACGTAAACATGTTCTCATCATGCTTTTAAAAGAGTGAATATGATAAGTTTTGTTTACAATTAGCGATAAAACAAGACCAGCCGAGAAACGTCAGAAACCAAAGAAATCTCAGAAAGTCTCCATTTCGTATATTCATTTTGTTGATGTTGCACAAATGACAGTTTTTATGTGTATCACGTGACTTTTATTACCAGGTGACTGCCACTCGTTTATCCGAGCGCTCATCGCTATTTTGGCGTAAACAATGAAGCCTAATTGTGAGGTGCACAATTTGGTGAAAGTAGCACATTGAAATATCGATAAAACATAGTGGCGGTGTTATTTTGTCATGATAATGTGGTGTTTAGCTATGTTCAAACATTTTCTTTCATAATTTATAACTCATTTTACTCAGATTTGGAGTTTTTGAGCGTTAGTATGCTTTTAAATGATCACATGAATCTCAGTTTTAAATGGTGTAGTCTTTTTATCCTACTGAATACATGAAGTGATATCGGAAAGCAGTCACAGCTTTCGGACAATGCTAAGTATCGGTATAAAACATCCAGGAGAATGAATAATACCTCAGACCGCCACCATGTGACTGATCAATCTCTACCCGAGTAAATTGGTTCCCGCTGTGCTCCCACATATCCTTGGGGACGATAACTCTGCATAGAAGATTGGTGATGATAAGTGTTTAATAATGCACACATTCCAGTCCAATTTAATCTCATGAGTTAATTCAGCAAGCACATGATTTGATTTTGGGATGGATATGTTTTCTTTGAAAGTGATAAAGTAACTGTCTGTGTTTCATTGGAACTAAAATCGAATGCGTCTAATCATTTTCGTGATGGTTTGGTATAGATTTGTATAACTACATGCATGAGTATGTGCTGTTTGACCAAAAGACCACGGTAGGCTATGAAAGTTCTTCGACAAATTCAAAGTATTTTAAATACCTGTTTATATTCCTTATATGTCTTCGTAATTAAGTTTAATAAAAATCAGTATTTGGGGAGAACTGCTGCAGCATTACTCATAACTGTTGATTTGACAAAGTTTCAAACCCTGTGTATATGTTTTTATTTAAGTAACATTGTAAAAGGTTCTATGTAAGATACTATTTTTGGAAATAAATGGACTGCCATGTAGCTGAAATTTAAAAAGAAATAATATGAATAGCTTGAACTGAAGTTACCCAATATGTACAAAGGCAGCGACATGACATAGTAACTGATCTTATTTGGTTCGATTTCCTCTCTCAAGGCATTTCTCTTTAAGATGGAACTGGGTAAAAATTGTGTCCAGTTTATCTAGTTCATTATGTCGCGCGGCTGTCTGGGACACGGCTGATTCGTCTCTGGCCATTAAGCTTTGGGATTCTGGTAAGGAGACAGTAAGTGTCTTGTAGATTCCTGATGAGAAATGCCATAATCATGACAGGGCTTTTTTGCGTTATATAACAGACTTCCATAAAAGGCACCTTCCCAATTGGAAATGTCTTTTAAATCATGCAGTTTTCCCAAAAACTCTAAAAGTCGTACCAGCTTTAAGGCTTCCCAATTCAGCAATTTCAGCGATAGAATTTCCCAATTACAACAGGTTTGGAACTCTTCCCAATGGAAGGAAAAAAGCCCTGTATTAGTAAGATCACCACCCACTCTTACTGTGTTTTATGATTCATTTATGATATTCAGTAACATGTAATTACATATATTATATATATTGTAATCTGTGGAAATGAAATAAAAGATATAACGATAGTAAAAAAAAAGTAGGGTGTCCTTCATGCCGCTATCAAAGCGGTCAATTGTTGAAAGTTGCTTAAAAGAGCTATTCAATCAAGCTTATTTTACTCGTATACTCACCGTTTATCCCAGCTGTAACGTTACTATTTGTATATGCATTTCTACACACATCATGATCTCCTGATACACCTGAAAATGGAAAATAACAGGAAGAAAAATTATATCTAGATATAAACTTTTCTGTCAGCCATCATAAGTTTGAAATAACCGGTTGTTTTGGAAGAATAACGGTTGTTATCCAACGACACTTAGACCCCTTAGCATTTAGATCTTTAAAACAAAGTTTTTTTTTTGCAAACGCCTTATCGGATATCTCGAGCTCTCGTTATCTCGATATTTTTTCTTGGTCCCTGCGACTTTGAGATAACGAGAGTAGACAGTATGCAAACCTAGTAGCAAATGCAATGCTGTAAGCAACATATATCTAGACATAATCGCTTACATGACATATTGCTTTGTCTTTCTGAAGTCGTGTTTGCAGTCAAAACGCACGGAGCTTGTCCAATGAAAACACCTCTGACATAATAAGGAAGTGGTCGTAGTGCTTCCTTCCGGACTACTTTCGTTATGGCGGAAAATAACCAAACAAGCAAGAGGCGATTGCTTAATCTTAATCCAGGGTTCTAGAAATTGTATTATCAAAGCAAATGCTCAATAGACTGCTTGGTATTATCTCAAAGCTGGACTTGTCAAAATCAACACTTCAAGGTTATCAACGTCAGGTGAAATTGTTCGCACTATACATGTACATGTACATTGAACTTCTTAAGTCGGACGCTCACGGGAAGCGTGTTACAAGCCGGACACATAACCCAATATTTGTAATCCTACACCTACGTACGACGTTCGATGCCGATCTCTCAAGTAACGAGGACATCCGAGTAGTTACGATTAATCAGGTTGTGGATAAATAACAAGTCCTCAACGAAACTGAACGCTCTCTCTATTGTTGCATTGAACCCTCGGTGGGCTCAAGTCGTTACATTGACTCAACAGTCTGGGGTGCAAGCACTAAACAAGCCGAAAGACAAGACGCTTGCATGAACATCCAATATTTGATAATCGTCTTATCCAACAACTCAAATAGACATGTAAATACTAATCCATCAAGCAAGCTAGATTTGCATATTATGTGTACATGTATGCAGACTACTTCATACAGTGAGACATGGGGTCAAGTTTCAAGTTTAGTTCATTCGTAAATAAATGTCACTGGCTCACAATACAAGAAATATACAAAGTACAAGTTAACTAAGTTAAATCGGATGCCGCATAAAACTACCAAACGTGTGTCTTCTTTCATTATTTAACCAATTTCTTACTTGATTTATACATTGTCAGGCGTATCTGTGAAGCTTATTAGGAAACAACTGTGACAAAAAAAGGAGAAAATCGTTTATGGCGAGCAAATTCCCCACTTAAGTGGTTTTAACGATTTTTTTCTCATAATTGTGTAAAAAACCACAGCTCCTTTAATATCAAGAAACGCCACAACCTATTCGTTAAAGGTATCGTCTGGTGCTGTTAAGACACCTACCAAGATAGTATGCGA